>OU612047.1:143069286-143669286 GCA_914767935.1 Coremacera marginata
AGAGGAAAGTGGCACGTTGCTCAAAGCCATACACAAAGTCAGCCTTGGCTGCCATGTGGCCTCGTGCTAGAAAAACACTGCTCTTGGGATCGAAGTACTGTGCACCTACACCGCCTAGCTCATTGTTAATGGTATCTATTTGAGAATTCTGCGTGTAGAGTTTGTCGACATTTTTACCGCCGAAGAAGCCGCCTGTCTGGAAGGTTAATCGATCAACGCCCGTCTGGTAATAGTTGCTACCTGGATCTAAGGTATGGTGCACATAACGTGTCACCTCCTCATCCTCATCGAAGCAGATCTCCATCTGCTTGGCAAAGCGGCTCGTAGAGATTTCAAAACCGACACGCACCATGATGCCGCCATTGCAGGTGGCGCCAGTTTTCTGGGCAACATAGGCGGGCCAAGATTTGCATACGAACTCTTTGAAATCATAGCTAGTGCCATCGACGCGGAAGATAGTGCCACTAACGCAGCTGGCTGTTAGGAGTTTGCCTTTAATTGACGTGAACTCGCTGGGGCACCACATCTGAAAGGTTTTGCCGGTTTCGACTTGCATGACGCCTTCAGCGGAGTATGGGTAAAATTCTTCGGAGTTAGTCTGCAGGAACACGGGTTGAGGATTGGCAGTATCTTTGCGTATTGTAACGCTGCATACTGAAAGATAGGAAGTTGAAAGAAAATAAGGGAGATGTCATAATTGTGATCCGAAAGCTTTTAAGAGTTACTCAACAACACTTACCGCTAGCACGTGAGTCCATCAAAGATTCCTCCACAGCTGTTCTGTGTTCTGACAGGATCTCATCCTCTACTACTGGTGGTAGCTTCATCAAACCCATGTCTATCTCCACTCCCTTTTCCTGCTCCGGACTTTTCAGTTTCGCCATCAATTCCAGCGGCAAGGACTCAACTCCCGCCAGACAGCTGCCGAAAAGACAGAAACTACTGCCTAAGAGTAGTAAAATTGTAGTATTCAACTTCATGGTTCTGCAAACTTTGTTATGAGTTTCAGCTGGAGTTGGCCTTTAAATAGCTGCAAGATAACGTTTGCATTTAAATATTTTACCAGTTAACTGGTAGTATAGATGATGGGTGGTAATTTTGGTAATAAACGCCAAGATAAGCCTTTATCGTAAGCTAAAAATTGGCTTTTTAATCTAGTGAAATAGTAGTAGTCGCAGCTTATTTGAAGTGTTCCTCTTGTGACGAAGGTGCTTCTCCGTTCGTTATCAATCATTATGAAATGAGATATTTTTATGCGACTGATTTTTGGTAGTAGAGATACTAAATTTATTTTGTTCTTTTAAAAAAAAACTGATCTATTTATTCATCGCATGATAAGAGGAATTGCAGATAATTATGCTATAGTCAATAACTTAATCTTCATTAATCTTGACAGCAAATCTTAAACAGCCTATCAAGTTGAAGCGTTAATAATCATTAATGACAACTTTTTCTGTGGTGATATAAACAGTATAACTCTTTATTACTTTGACCATAATTGTCATAAATTGGCTTAGATCGGTACTCGAGTTCGACCACATTGTGAACTATAAGCTACGGTAATTATAATGATCAAATTTTATCAAAATTGTTACACGCGAACATTTTCAGTACACAATTTAACTTTCTTACCTTTATTGTATATGCCGTTCGGGGGATTTTTATTACTTTAACCTATCTAATCTTCGCAAAGAAAAAGTTATATACGTATCACGTTTTCTGTCGATCAAATTCCCATTATAGCACTAAAAGTTAAGTGGCTTAGATATCATATAATATCAGTTATTTACGATCAACAGAACCCAGTCCATTCTTTTTCTTGGCAATATAAAAGTGATAAGGTCTATTCTGCCAACCGTTTTCGATCTTATGAAATACTTTAATTTATTGCTGATCATGACACACGTGAATGTGTTATAAAAATAAAAAATTAGTTTTGAACTATCAACTAGACAGTACCAAAAATGGATGTAATCACTATTCGAATATCCGAAACAACTCGCAGAAGATATAAATAAAATTTATATATAAATATAAATTTTACTGATAATATTTTCGCTTTATTAATTATTTTATTATTGTTATTTATTTAAATCGTTTTATATAATTATCTAAAACGAATGGTGTGACATGACTTTTGATTTTTATTTTTCAGATAACATTTAAAATAACAAAAATTAAATAAAATCTGGGTTACGGCCCTATTTGTTTGTCCTATTTTAACCAGAGGTTGGGACTTTTAGGACTTTTTTCCTAAAAGTCTAGAAAATTTTATTATAAAAAGGTTATTATTTTTGATCAAAAGTTAAAGTAAATAAATAAGAGTTATTTATAACTTTTAGTTTTCACTCTAATTGGTAAATTCTCATTAATTGGTGTTATTTTTCACTTTTATGAATAAAAGTCGGACATAAGAGTTTATAAAGACTTATTATTTAAAATATTTTATAAAAGTCTTCGAAGACTTTTTATTTTTTGTATGGGGACCCCCAGAAGGGTGACAGATAAAGGATAGATGTGTTGAGAAGAAATGCTGAGGGGAAAAATAATAGGAACAGCTCATACATTTTATCCCTCTAGGGGTCGATTCGGGAGAGATATGACCTATCTAGGGCTAATTTGTAAGGATTATGAACTATAATAGTTTCATCAGTTTTTTTATTTTTGTATTGGGACCCCCAGAAGAAATGTTGAGGGCAAGAAATGTTGGATATTGCGATCACTCACATATACACTGTATATTTTACTTTATAAATACTTTGTTAAATAATTTAATGTTTTTTGATTGAACTGTTTTTTTTAGTCGTCAAATTTTTTCTATTCATTCAATCTATAAAACTCAAACTATTCACTTTAATAAAATTTAACTGTTCTTTAAATTAACCATCGCCACGCTGCTCATTCATTTGTTCCAACAGGTTATGGGCCCAGGCAACGTTAAATAAGGAGAAGGATTTAATTAAATAAAGGTACGTTAATTTTGCATCAAGAAAGTTTTTCACATACAGCGAAACGAAGCAAACCATTACCCAACAAAATGGCCCAAATGAAAACCAAACTAGAAAAATTTAATAATAGTAATTATTCAAATTGGAAATTCAAGATGGAACTATTGTTGATTAAGGAGGGTTTGTGGAAAGTGATAAAGGACAAAGCGCCGACGGCAATTCAGGGAACAGTTAATGGTTCATCAGTTCAAACCGAAATCGACAATTGGAACAAGTTAAGTGTTCTGGCGCGTGCATGGATTGGACTCTCAGTTGAAGACGATCAACTCACACATATAAGAAAGGCGAAGACAGCACTTGAAGCATGGAAAAACTTAAGGGAATATCACGAAAAGAGTACATTGAGTAACAAAGTGCACTTGATGCGTTCGATTTGTTCATTAAAAATGGACGAAGGCGGCAATGCAATCGAACATATAAATCGAATGCAAGAATTATTCGTTAAACTAAGTGATATTGGAGAATCGTCATTGTCGGACAAATGGAGCGTTGCAATGTTGTTGAGAAGCTTGCCACGAAGTTACGACACATTGATTACGGCTTTGGAAACACGCCCAGAAGACGAACTGACTTTTGCGTTGGTACTACAGAAGATTATTGCTGAATATGAACGTCGATTGAACATATCAGATGGTGATTCGTGTGAAAAAGCACTGAAATCGATTTCAAAAGAAATAAGTTGTTTTTTCCGCAAGAAACCGGGTCGCATGAAGGGCGACTGCGAAAAATATAAAAAGTGGAAAATAAGAAAGCAACCTATCAGTCAAGAAAAATCAAATACAGGAAACAGATATAAGGCGAATATTGCGGATGATCGTGAGTATTTCGGTATTGGTATTGGAGTATATCGGTGGTTGGATTCTTGACTCGGGTGCGACACGTCATATGACAAATGACAAACAGTTTTTTTCATCACTCGATGAATCTTACAGCAGCGTGATTGAAGTTGGTAATGGCGATACAGTGCTCGCAAAAGGAAAAGGTAGCGGTAAATTAATGTTCATGGACGAAAAGAATAACTCACGATGTGCAACCGCAAATGAGGTTTTGTATGCGCCCGATATGGTCGGAAATCTTCTTTCTGTTCGTCGTCTGGTTGAGGGTGGATTTACAATCGAGTTTAATAAGAATTTATGTGAAATTAAGGCAAATGCAAAGCAAATTGGCGTGGCTGATTTGGTGGGAAATTTGTATCGTTTACGTCAATCGCATACAGCACATTCGGCCATTGAGTGCCATAAGGAGAATTGTATTCACGACTGGCATCGAAAATTGGGGCATCGTGATCCAGAAGCGATTAGAAAAATGCAAGAGAATGGTCTGGTCGAGGGCTTAAGCATTGCTAACTGCGGAATAAAATCGTCATGTGACACATTTATGAAAGGAAAATTAACACGTCTACCATTTCCAAAGAAATCCTCAAGCAAATCAATTGCGCCATTGGACTTGATTCATACAGATGTGGCAGGACCAATGCAGACAATGTCAAGGGATGGAAAATTCTATTTAGTGTCATTCATTGATGATTTTTCACGATTTACATACATTCGTCTACTAAGAGAAAAATCGGAAGTTGAAAATGAATGCAAACATTTTGTTGAAATGGTAAAGAATAAATTTGAAAAGAAACCAAAGATATTTCGATCTGACCGTGGCGGTGAATACATCGGAAAAAAGTTTCAACAATATTTAAAGGAAGAGGGCATTGAAAGCCAACTTACGGCCGGGTATTCTCCACAGCAGAATGGAGTTGCGGAGCGCAAGAACAGAACTTTGATTGAAATGGCTCGATGTATGTTAATCGATGCAAATTTACCAAACAGTTTTTGGGGCGAAGCAATTACGGCGGCGGTTTATGTGCAGAATCGTACAATTACCAGAGCGACAAATGTGACACCATTTGAACGTTGGAACGGACTAAAACCGAATTTGCAGGATTTTCATGTTTTTGGAAGTAAATGTTTTGTTCATGTTCCACATGAAAAGAGAAGGAAGTTTGACAATACAGCAATCGAAATGATTTTTCTTGGATAACTTGTTGATCTACCCTCATACGAGTGCTTAAAAAGAGAATGAAAACTGATATATTTCCTATTCTATCGGAAATTTTATTATTCTGAGACTGAGAGTCGCAGTCATAGATACATAAATTAGCTTCTTTAAATATACATAAGACCTTTAAAGTTGCCTTTAAATTAATATAAATGCAATAAATAATGAAATTAACATACAAATGTATTAAATGATGATATCATAACTCATCCCGATTCCTAAGTTCTGGTCACGCTCCCCTCAACACCTGCTTAACTTTTGCCAAACTCTGCGGCAAATGCTTAACAACATGTATGAATTCCTGCACCTCGCAGGCGTAGAGATAACCCTTTTTTAAATTTGTGTTCCGAATCCACTTTAACCATGGCACTACGTTGTGGATATCCTTACAGACCAGATACTGCTCCTGTATCTCATTCAGCGTAGCATGCGGATTATTAACACCAATCAAGGCGATGCCACGCCATGGTCGTGCACGATCCACCAAGACCCGATAGAAGAGTTGCGGCACCGGTAACAGGCCATTGTTGTTGTTATCGTAGCTCAGATAAAAGGGAAACTTTGTTCCATTTCCTCTCAAAGGTAGCTGTAGTGTGCCCCATGTGCCCGTATAACAGTCCACATACAGTTTGGAGTGTGACACAAATTTTCTTATCTCATCCTCCAGCTGCGCCCATTGGCCACCATTGAAGCTCTGCCACTGTGGCGCTACATTGAAGTACGTAAACGTTGAACGCTGCTGATTCACGAAGATCTGATCGGATTTTGCTGCCAAATGCCCACGCGCCAGAAACAGCGTCGTGTTATCAAAATACGGCAAGACAGCCTGCTGGTCGCCGAGCAAAGCTGCAGCCTGTCGATGCTGATTACGCTTGTTATAAAGATAGTCCATGTTGTGTTGCTTGAAGTAGCCCGCCTTGCTGAAGTTCAGGCGCTTGACACGCCGCTGAAAGTGCAGATTTGCGGGCAGCAGACGATGCAGTGTATAGTGTGTGCGTAGCGTGCTTTCATCATGACAGATTTCCATGGTCTGCACATAGCGTGTCTGCGTTATGTTGAAGCCCACGCGATAAACTGATGCGGCACTGGGACCCGTGCCGGCGCATATGGCGCCTGTACGCTCGACCAAATATCTTGGTGGCTGCACGCATTTCAACTGCCTAAATTCAAACTTTTCACGCTGCCACAGAAAAGTGTTGCCCTGCAGACAAATGAGGCGTATGCTGTGCATATTCTTGGGTATCTTTTGAGTGGAGTCGTTCTCTAGCGAGGCATTGGCAAAGCTTTTGCTGCAGTAAAGCTCGATGCTCGCGCCACGCGGCACCTCCAAATAGCCGCTTTCATTGGGCAGCCAGTAGGAGTTGGTGTCCGGTATCAAGTAGATAGGTTGTGCGAACTTTGTTTTGGGCAAGTCTTTTTGTATATCGAGGGAGCAGGGTGGTCCTGGGTTGTGAAGAAAAATTAGCTAAAATATTTAATGTTTTGACTCATTGTTTACTCACCATCTACCACTGTGTGATCGTTTATTGCTGGCGAAAGTTTTTTAACCTCTTCACCAATATCAGGCTTGGGTTTGAGCGCTTCTCGGCCTTCAATACTGAAGAGCTTAAAGCTTAATGATATGAAGACTGTTAAGATAGCGTCTTTCTGCTTCATCGCTTGCTGCTGAACTAATCACTTGTTGATGATCTTGCTCACGTTCAATCGATAGCGGCAACAATCGTTTATTTAACTGCAGAACAACAAGTGAATATTCTGTGTTTTGTTGTTGTTGCTACTTATTTTTGACTCAGTGTTTTTTTTGCAGATTTGTATCTTGGCTTATAAAAATTTCTCTTTCTTTAACCCTTTACGATCGTAATAATTTTATATATGGGTCTCACGCTGGTCGGAATAAATTTTCGTTGAAAGAACAGTAATACACAATATGCAAGATTATGAAGGAAAAATACAATTTATTAATTCTTTTTAAGAATTTAGATATATGTATGTAACATAATTATATAATTAATTTTATGTAAAAATTATATACGATTGGATTGGTAAAAAGCTTTGATCGCTGGAAGCAGACATATGACTGGAATGGTAAAAAAAGCTTTGGTGTCTGAGAGCAGACTTACGGTCGCAAAGAGTTAATAGCTGGTATTATTATATTGTTGTTGTTGTTTTAAAACGAAATATGCAGCTTGATAGTGTTGAACAATGGGTCAGAAATATAAAATGCTTTCCTGATCGTTTTGATAAGAAAATTACAAAAAAGTTATTTAATTTTTCTAGTTTCAGTTTGAAACATTTTGGTGTTGTTATAAAATGTTTGTCTACATTTTTCCCCCCCTTTTTTTAAGTATTTAAAGAAAGTTTGCGAAAAAGCTCCAAACATTTTCTGAATGCAAAAATGTGTAGAAATATTTGAGCAGCATAGCTGACCCATAGCTAGGATTTTCTATGGGGGTAGAGGGGTGGGGAAAGCCTGTAAGGACCAGTAAAAAATTAAAAATAAGAATTTCAGAATTTTTCCCAAGCAAAAACGTTTACTTTTAAAATTATTCTTAAAAGTGTCTATTTTTTAAGGGCCTCAAGAAGTTTTTCGAAGAAAAATAGACACATTTTTTAAAAATTTAAATAAAGCTGTATATTATTTTAGACCAAATAAGGCTTACATTATTAAAAATGATTACTATTTAAAATATATCCCACATATTTTAGTCCAAAAATATTCGTCGATAAGGTAGAAAAGTGGAATTCCGCGAAGACCTTAAACTTGCGATGGGCAAGATACCTGGAGACTGGTTCATCTGATAAAAAATTTCCGGTTTAGTAGAATTCTTGAGCGTTTAATCGTTAATTTTTGAAAAATATTATTTTTTGACAAAATAGCGGGCGTAGAAAGAAATTAGAATTTTTAGTGTACAAAATTGAGGTAGAAAATAGTGTGCAATATGTAATTCCCCCGGGATAGCCCCTGGCAGGGTCAAATAAATGACTTGGTCCTACTATTTTTTTACACTTAACATTTCTTTTAAACATACCGACCCCCTACCTGTTACCCCATATCTTTTGGGGGTCCCCATTCAAAACACCAAAAAAAAAAAACTTCAAAAATAATTCAAAGCAGGCAAGTGTAGACAGCTAACTTTGATGTTTATTAGTTCAGTTTGGCTCATTCTCAACACCCTATAAAGTTAAAATTCAAGGATTCTTAAAAGTACCGAAAAAATCAATATATTGTGATTTTTTTCACACATTCTTTTCCGAAATATTTTTTTTTTTTAATAAAAACTGATTTATATGAAAAGTCGTTGAACAAATATTTACATACTCTTTATTTCCATTTTTTTTTTTAATTTTCTAACGTGAATTTTATATCCAAAACAGTAATTCGCCGCCGCAGATCTCTAAATGAGATGGCAGAGCAGCTCAAAATACACCTATGCTGGATTCCCGGACATAGAGACTTTCTAGGAAACTGCAAAGCAGATGAACTCGCTCGCACTGGAACAACTAAACACATTTCGATAGAGAAAGAAAGTATTGGTGTGTCCCTCACAGCCGACATTAGATGGTCAATGGGAAGCGCATGCCATACAGCGCGTCAAAAATCACCATAAAACGCTCAAAAGAACTGATATCCTTGATAATCAGTACTAGGATAGGTATCTTAACAGGACACTGCCTAAGAGGTAATCATGCACGAGTATTAAACATCCTTCACAACGACTTCTGTAGAAGCTGCAGAGACGAAGAGGAGGAGGAATCTACAAAACATCTTCTCTGCACTTGCCCAGCGCTAGCTAAATATCGCCACCTTCATTTAGGTAAATGGTTCTATAAAGATCTCTATGATCTCAGAGACTCTTCGGTCTACCGAATCCTTAGCTTTGTCAACAGCTCGAACTTGTTTAAATAGAGAGGAAAATTAACCCAATGGTATCACAATGGACCCCATTGGCCTAAGTACGTCTCAAAGGAGACAGCCGCTTCAACCTAACCTAACCTAACGTGAATTTTGATCCTACGTCCACTAAATTGTAAATCCAGACCAGTGTGTGTCGTGCCGAACTTATAACTTGAACACATTGGCGAAGACAGCAATATTATACGATGAAGTCTGTCAAAGAAGAATTTTCGGAGTAATATCGCAATGTTATGGCTTTCTTGCAATCATTTTGCTGTCGTTAGTGTGGATCTATTTCTAATTTGACAGTCAACAAAAATGCAAATATCAGGGTTTCCGTTCGTTGTAATTTGTATGAAATTCAAAATTGTTGCGTTGCGTTCATAATAATGAAGTAGCTGACGACATAATCAAGTAGCTGACGATATGTCGTACGACATTGTGTCGTCATGTTGCAGTCATCACCAAAGTGTTCATGCTATTATTTAAACTTTACTTGAAAAATTTCTGCGATGACGAATCGAACTGCTTAAAACAGCTGATGAAACAGCTTCGTCAAATTGACAGATCAAATATTTTTTAAAGTTTTGTGAAAATAAAAACACATATAACATAGTGTTTTGAATATACTGTTTAAAGTGTTTTTAAAAAAATGTAAACATTATTGTCAAGCAAATAAGCACTTGTTTATTGTCTATTGCAAAGTTGTGTGAAGAGTTGTGCTTGAATTTGCTTACTTTATTTTTGGTGAATTCTAAAAAGTTTTTGCTAGATAAAGATATAGTTATATATTTTACGATTTTTTTTTTATGAAAAAAACAATTCAAATGGTTTGTTTTTATTATATAAAAACTACTATAAATACTATAAATACTACTATAAATACTAACTAGCTTGTCTTGCGTTAAATTGATAAAATTAAAAATATTAATTTTTGCATCCGAAATAAGAAATCATATACCCGCCAGTATCAAGAGTAACCAATCCCTCCTTTCTCGTTAGCTACTTTACTAGTTATGTACAGAACTAGTTCGTATGAACTAGCTAATTGTTTGACCCAAGATAATGCATAAAAGGTTTAGTTTAATCAACTTCAAGCTTATATTGCTAATTGTTTATGTTGTTGACGTCTTGATTTTGTAGCAATGACTAATATAGTTCAGAGAAATATTTTTGAGGAAAACATAATAATCTATTAATGACAAATTGTTTTAATTCATAATCGGTAATTAAAATCGATAGTTATTGTCAAATCGATACTACAAGTAAAAATTAATATTTGGTAATTATCGATGAATTTACGAAACCAATTTTCTGTCACGATTGACTGAACTTACTTTTATATAGATATAAAAAAAAAGCCATAAACAAAAATTGATATGGTAGTACAGTCATTTGATAGTTTTACCTAGAAAGTTTTTCGGGAGTTTTGATAATGGGTGCATTTTATAGATTTCGATGTGTCCTTTGCCGAATTTCAACTTTGCACTGTAGCTCAAGAATTAAATCCATTTGCCAAAATACACATTTTTTGTGGTAACCGATTTATAAAATTTTTGCGCAATTTTGTAGTAAATATATCCAAAGTTAGGTAGCCAAGAATGTAGTTCAAAATATCTTAAATTGTGGGCGTGGCATGCGGTTAAATACAACTGTTTTTGCTAATATCAGAAAAAGGTGAGTTCTTTTATTTTTTCATCGAAAATGAATGGCCATTGCTCGCAAACTGTAATAAATACTATTAACGCTAAATGATTTTATCAGGTTGTGGCTGTACTATATATATTTTGGGTGTTACGAAATGTTTTCAAAATGACTGTTTTTTGTTAAAGTTAAAATTAACTTTAGTAGAATATAACTTTAAAGGATCAAAATGGATCAAAAAAATGAAAGCATCCAGTTAAAGGTGAAAGTGAATCCTCTTTCACCCCATATATACTCTTATACCCCCCACGATCTCCCCGTAGAAGCTTTTTCGTTTTACTGAAACTACTCACACAAATATTCGAATGGCGCTAATTTAAACGCATCCCTATAAGTATGCAATGATGTATTCTATTTAAGCTTTATGTATTTTATTGCATGCAATTTAAAGAATTTTTCAGTTTTAGTTACCCTTTCTATTCCAACTCTATAAGACATTTGCATATACGTAATATATATACAGGTTCTGGTAATTAAAATAGTGCCTAGAGTTTTTTTTTAATCAACCCATTTCATTCTACTTGTATGAAACATGTGGAGTTTTGGAGTTTTCAATTTTACCTTTATAGAACTGGTGCAGGTTATAAGTAAAAAGATACATTAACCAACCTTCTTTTCTGTATTTCAGTTGCTTAAAAAAGTATTATAAAAGTAAAAACAATGCAAAAATATTTGTTTCTCCTAAAATTTTGATAAGAAGTAAGGCGATTCTAATAAAAATGAGCAAGGGAAGTACATATATAGAATTTCATAATTAACAGAAAATGAGTTTTGTGAATACAGATCCACATGATATGAAAATATATTTTTAGTAAGAACTTTTGATTGGAAAGAAATATTGGGGTTTTTTTTTATCAATTATTTTTCAAGCTAGACTATTTAAAAAAAATATAAAGGAACTTTTTTAAAAAAATTAATTTCATCAAAAAAATCAAAGGGGGTACCCTCGTTTTTTAATGACAGAAACAGATAATTAATTTTTGTGTAAGACTGAAACAATTTTTGCTAATTAATATTATGCCACGTTAAAGAGAATTTAAAATGCAATTTTTAATTTGAATTTCTTTTACAACAAAAAAAAACTTTGATATAACTTTTTGAGAAACATTAATTATTTTGGATCATTTTGGAAAAAAATTATTAAAAATATAAATGCACAGCAAATGGTATTCTTGTAATAGTTTTTATAAAGTAATTTAATTTAACTCTTTGGCAAAAAAAAGTTGAGTGAAATATATTTAAAACCAACGGAGATATTTGAAATTTCGGATAATTTTTTCTCATTCTTCGGGCAAACAAGTAAGAAGCACACAGTTTGTATGGAAGCACTGTAAAATATCAACATTTCGGATCAAATATCTACACATACGGAAAGTTCGAGGAAAAACAAAATTTTTGATACCCATAATGTTGTCGTTATCTATAACAAAATATTTTATATTTACGAAAGTTAAGGCTTCTTCTAATAAAGAAAATTTTAATATAAACAAATAAAAGTTAAAAAAAAAAACCAAAAAAAGGTAACTTTTAAAATTAGCTGAAATTAAACCTAAGTTAAAATGAAACCATTTCGAGTACGGGCTCTTCGTGATATCGACTAAAACTGTTAAAAATTTCAACAACAAAATAACAAAAATTACAAAAATTAGATGTCATCATGTGCGCCTTTTCAATACCTTTCGTTTGATACCAAATATGTGTATGTTTCTATGAAAAATGGTTAAATTATGGCGAAAAAACAAAATCTAAGCTGATTTTAAAACGCCATTTTGAAACCCTAAACTATCGATTGAGCAATTTTAAAAAAATTCGTCAAACTTAGATTTTTGTCCTCTATCACATATCCGAAAATCATTGAAATCGGCGAGTGACACCTGGGGACCTTTCCTTGTGAGTAAATTTATCGATCATTATTTTACCCATCATTTCGGACAATCAAATTAATATATTAAACGTTTGCCATATAAATCTTTCTAACAACTATATAAAATTAAAGCAAAATAAAAATAGCAGATGCCACGACTGCTGTATATATCAACAAAGAATATCACACAAAGCTTATGACAGATAAATGCTCACCTACGAGGTATTTATTGTAATAAATTTATTAAATACATGCTCTAAAGAATAATACTTCCGTCGTTTGTGATTTAATGATTTTTCGTTGAACTTTCACATTAATCGCTCATTGTTTTAAAGAACTTTCATCTATTAAATATATGCTTCGTGCTAAACAAAGCGAGAGTGTGAGGGCTGTAAGTAGATATATGGTATGAGATAAAAAGTATTTAGACAAAGTTAAGAGTATGTTAAAAAAAAAAATACCATAAGCAAACAGCGTCATCGAAAATTATGATAGTGACCTTAATAAAATGTAAACATTAAAGCTGAATATAGGCAAGAACGACTTAGATAGACGCTATTATTAGCTCAGGAAAATTAGGCAAAAAAACGACCGATGTGAGCAAAAAAATCAAGTGAAGTTTTCTCTCTGGAATTATCTTTATTTGGGGAACGTGTGCAATAAAAGTTATGCAGGGTCAAAAGTCGCAAAAATCGTTATTTTTCCCGAACATTTCATAAATAAGTGACTTTACGACAATTTTATAAATCGTGAATTTGTTTTTTTAGTTAGTTTTATTTAAAAATAATCCATACAAACGAATATTTTTTTAATAATTTATCGATCGAAAGAATAGATGATGCATTTATATACAAGTAGATTGTTTATATATATAAAAGATAGTTTTGCTATATTATGTTTATAGCCGATTATTTTTCAATTTAATCAATAATTATTTCATAAATAATAGAAAATTAATTTATATATAATCGATAATTAATCAATTTAATATATACTTTATTCATATAATACATGCAAACGATTATTTTTATCAATATAATTATCAATATATTATCTATAAATCACTAATAAAAAGGATATTTCTCGATATACTAAATAACTTATAAATATTCTTTATGATTTATCGTGTAATGTTTATAGCTGATAAGTTTCCAATCTAAACGATAATTCGACACATAATCGAAAATTAATTTCTATGTAATCGACAATTTATAACATCAACAGATGTTCTATCGATACAAACCATATAAACGATTAGTTTTTAGTAATTTATCGATATATAATCTAAAACTATTCGATAGAAGAGATAATATAATGATTTTATAATCGGTATAATATCGAATTGATCGATAATTATGCCTTACATAATTGAAAATGAATTCATATTTAATCGATAATTTACCGATTTAAAAATAGAAAATATTTATGATTGTTTTTCAATAATTTATCACTATATAATCTATAGCCTATCGATAGAATAGATAATTATTGATATAATTGATAATTTATCTATATTGTCGCTATAACCGATAATTTTTCGATTTAATTGATAATTATTTAATTGATAATTATTATAATTTGAAAACATATTCGAAAACTAATTCATATAAAATCGATAATTTATTTATAATAACATTAATATAAATACATTATAGATACAATATATATAATCGATTTTTTTCAATAATTTATCCATAAATAATCTAAAACTTATCGATAGAATAGATAATTTATTGATCAATATTATGTTTATAAGCGATAACTTTTCGACTTAATCGATAAATATTCCATGTATAATCGAAAATTGTTCATAAATATATAATCTAATTTATCAACTTAATGAATATTTTACCTATAAAACCACATAAATTTAATTCATGTTCAATAATTTATCGATATATGATATAATCTATAACCTATCAGTAGAATAGAGAATTTATTATAGATAATATATTCTATAATTTATCTATATTATGCTTATAGTCGACATTTTTTGACTTAATCGATAATTATTCCTTGTATAATCGAAAATTTTATAGACATAATCAATATTTTTTCTATTTAATAAATATTTTACGGTTAAACCCCATAAAATCCATTATTTTTCAAAAAGTTATCGATATATATTCTATAACCTATCGATAGAATAGATAATTATTGATGTACTAGTTAATTCATTGATATAAGAGATAATTTGTCTATATTATCCCTATAACCTATAAATTTTCGATACTTGATAATTGTTCCATACATAATCGAAAACTAGTTCATATAAAATCTATAATTTATCAATTTAATTTATATTATCGATCATATCCATATAATCGATAATTTTTTAATAATTAATCGAATATAGTCTGAAACCTATCGATAGAATAGATAATTTATTGATCAATATTATGTTTATAAGCGATAAATTTTCGACTTAATCCATAATTATTCTATAAATAATCGAAAATTATTGATAAAAAATTTATAATTGATCAACTTAATAAATATTTTATCGATAAACCCTTGAATTTAATTATTTTTCAATAATTTATCGATATATAATCTATAACCTATCGATAGAATAGATAATTTTTTGATATACTAGATAGTTTATCGAAATAATCTTTAATTTATCTATACTATGCTTATAGTCAATAGGTTATGACTTAATTGATAATTATTCCATATATAATCGAAAATTAACTACAAAACAATCAATACTTTTTCTATTTAAAAAATATTTTATGGATGAAACCCATAAAATTAATTATTTTCCAATAATTTATCGATAAATAATTGATGGATAATTTAATATAACAGATTATAATAACAGATAATAGATAACTTATTGATATACTAGAATATTTTCGCCATCGGCGACAACATGGTGGCAGGCCTTATTTGGCAATGGACGGACTCGGAACACCGTACAAGGTGGGAAGAAGCTGTTAATTGTAGGCAGTCGAAGGCTGCCGTGAAGTGGTCTCGTAGTGAGGCTGCAAAAGTTATTCGTTACATTCGAAGGACTTTAAGCTGGCTTACTGCACTGGTCACAGGACACGGTCCCTACATGTACCATCTCAGGAAGATGACTCTGACCGAGGACGATGCGTGTAGGTTATGCCTAGCATAACCATAGTTGGCAAGCATAAGATTGACCATTCTGGGACGTCCATTTCCTATCGCATCTGACCGAGACGACTTTTCCTATCGGGACGAAAAGGGACCCACTGTGGTCCGCTTCGGCTAATCCCCGATTTATTATTATTATTAGTAGAATATTTGTCGAAATAATAAGTCTTTCTAATAATTCTATAATTTTAATGTAGTTGATATAATCGACAATTATTCTATATTTAATCGAAAATTTATCCATATATAATTATAATTTCTCAATTTAATATATGTTTTATTGATATAATCCATATAATCGATTATTTTTTAATAATTTATCGATATATTATCTATGAATTATCAATAGAAAAGATTATTTATTAATATACAAGATAATTTATCAATATAAAAGATAATTTATCTGAATTTATCTAAATTATCTTTTAAACCGATAATTTTTCTATTAAATCTATAATTTTTGCATATATAATCGAAAATTAAGTCATATGTGATCTAATGTTATCGTATGTAATAAATTTATATATGTTAAAATTAAATTAAATTAATATTTACTAAAATATTTTTACAAACTATTTTATCGATAAATTCCATATAAACCATTATTTTTCAATAATATTCAATATAAAATCTATAAACTACAGATATAATGGATCATTTCTCGATATACTAGATACTTTTTTGATGTAACTACTGCAATCATTGATGTAGTTACTTCATCGGAAGTATTCGAAAATTAGTTCATATATTATCGCTACTTATTTATCGATACGTTATCTATAACTTATCGATGGAATATATAATTTATTAATACACCATATAATTTATCAGTATTATAGGCAATCTATAAATACTCTATATATAATCGAAAATTAATTCATATATAATCGATAAATTATAAATATTATAGATATATTTTGACATAATCCATATAATAGCTTATCTTAATACATAAAAGGCAAGCAAAGCATAATGCTCCGTACCTAATATCGCTCAAACTGTAATTGTTTTTTACCATTATTACAGTGCTTTCCCAACATATACAGTCCTGAAAAATGTTCAGCCTGAAAGTACGGACAGTATCAGTTCATTTGATATTTATTAGTGACAGAGCAGCATGCTTGCCTTCTATGTTTCTGCATACTTTTAGGCTGAACATTTTTCAGGACAGTAGATGTTGTAAAAGCACTGTAATTATGGCAAAAATAATTTAAAATAAACAGTACTAAAAATAAACAGTTTAAGTGTAAATGCTTTCAACCCGTCGTAGCAGGACGTTTATACTAGTTTTCAATAATTATCGATATATAATCTAGAAATTACCGATATAATATATATTTTTTCGATAAACTAGATAATAAATCGATATAATCGATAGTTTAGGTTTATAAATGATAATTTGTCGATTTGTTAGCAATAATTGATTGTTACTGATCTACAATTTATTGATACATAAATGGCATCGATTTATTTTAATCGAACATATATCGATTAATATTGAACATTTAACACTTTATATATGTAACCTATTTTGTTTTATCTATTATTGGCTTATTTCGATATAATTTCCCAAAATATATTTTTCAAAAAAATTAATAATTTTTATAAACACCCTGTACCCTGTACCCAAGACAATAATTTACACATATCTTACTTTGTCAAACGTAAAGCAAAAGCTGTAATAATTGTAAAAAGGAAAGATAAACATTCAATATAAACAACAACAACAACAACAACAACAACAACAAAAACAACAACACCAACCTACAACAATAGCAATGCACCGAAATGACAAAGATTCGAGTCGAGTGAGGCGAAAAAAGCGTAGCGGCGTGCCTCACTCGTTCGATTCGGACGCAATCAGTTGCCAATAAATATTTAGATAAAGTGGCCAGAAGCAAATGAACGGGGCTCAAAGCGACAGATCAGTCAAGTTATACGTAGCAAGAAAGTTTCTGCTCGAAGTCACAAATATCGTCGACCGTTGGTTGTTGCTTGGCTGTGTTTTTTTTCCTCAAGCGTAGATTCTTTTGTCTACATATTGCAAAGATTTCGCAGATGCAACACATGGCAGTGCATTGCATGGATGTTGCGACAAACGTGCCAACTAGATTTAGCTAAAACGCTGTGCAGAACGCTACACTAAAAATTAAAAAAAAAAAAGGAAGAAAATAATTAAAAAAGTTTTTCGAACCACTCAAAATAAAAAATGCTTGCTTAATTTTTGAAATTTGTAGATTTTTAGCAAATTTTTTCTATACCATTTTTTTTTGCGGCGACAAAATTTGGTGTTTAACGTGAGTTTTTTAGTTAATAGCTTGACGCGCAACACGCTGGCTCGTTGAAAATTTATTGCTGCCCGCTGACGTCAGTCACAAAGTTATTAGCTCGATGCTAATAGCCAAAAATTGCTAAATTCACAGTGTGGTGGAAGGAAGTTCAGGTGAATGCGAACAATTTTCCCCACAATAAAACGTTTTTCGATAAAAACATCGCGCAGTAGTGAAAAACATAGCTGTGAGATAACTAATCAATCTTTAAGTTAGCTACGCGTTATATCTGCCAGATAACATTAGTGTTTTTTTTTTGTTTTTTCAAAAAATATTCGAAAGCAAAGCAACATAGTGACTGTTAATTTGGAAAAAGTGTATAAATATCAAAAGTATCTGAGAGATATGAAAATGTTTGCATGTATCTAAGTTATCTAACTCTATAAAAAAAATTTCAATTTCGTAACCATTGATTACCATGGATTACTTATACGATCGTTCAGCAGCAGTAGAGAAGGATTCCGATACCGAGGATGATAGCGGCATAGCTGAGGATGGATTCAGCTCTGGCACAAATTCAGCTACATCCAGCACTGCGACTATGAAGCGCGTGACATTCGATGAGGAATCGCTGTTGCAGCAAAAGTTGATGCTGCAGCAGGAACGCGAGGACAGCAATAACTACAATAAATTTTTCGATTACTGGTAAGCAATTTTTCATTAACGACAATTTTAACGATATTTAATTAAAAAAAAAAAAATCAAGTTCAAATCAAATTTTTTTATGAATCGTACCTAAAAATTGGCAAATCTTGTGTAAGTACACTGAACGGCCTTAACCCAATTAAGCCCCATTCTTTAGTGTGAAATCTGATGATTTAAAACGATATTAATTTGAAAAAAATGATTGATGTTAAAACAAATATTTTTTGGCACCAAAGTGTGAAGTATGCTAATAAATGGTTTGCAAATTACTGAGGGTGTCAAGGTATATGTCGAGCTCTTTTTTTTTTCTACTCAAAGAATACAAATAATTATGTCAAAATATTTGAAAAATATTTTTTTTCTTCACGCCTTAGAACTTTTGATTCATTGTTCTAACACAAAAAAGAACACACAAAAAATCACTTCAAGGAGACTTCAAACGTGTCTACATGGCAACTCTAAGCTAAATTAATTAGACCATATTTTTTCTTTTTTCGCAGTTTTTCGAAAACAAAATTTATAAATCGCTTGGTTTATTAGCAATCGTTCATCAACTTAAATGGGATTACTTAAATTTGGTATAGTTTGGCCTGAGGTAGGATTCACTAATATTAACTACAGGGTCGAAGTCAGCGGGAGTGGCTTTTTGGGCCTTACATTTTTTCGATATGGGTCTAAATATCATTAAAAACAGTTGGCAAGGAAACAAAAAATTAAATACGTGTACCTAGAAGGTGCTTCAGTTGAAGGAAGGTTGGCTGAACCAGCCGGTGCACCGTATGAATTTTACAAGCTCCTGCAGTTCTCCGTTAAGTCTGCTTCCCGTGTGGCGAAGTCGATGTTGTTGGAGATTAGGTCACTCGCATATACCGAGAAAAAAAAGCTAATGTAAAACTAACAAAAAATCTAGTATAACTTATAAGCTGGCTTTGGCAGTTTTCCCAAGTCTCCCAAGTTTTTCATCAAAACACCTAAGTTTTACAGTTTAGCTTTATAATCCATTTTTTCCACAAAAAAAAAAAAATGAAATTAACACTCGCAATTTATTATTTTTCAACTACACACAGAGTACGTACTTCTTCGATGCTCGGAGCAAACTGTGCTGTACTGTACTCTGAATACGAAAATATTTTAACAAAATTAATATATTTTGTATATTTTATATACAATTATATATTTAATATATATATATTTTGTGTATAAAATACAAAAGGAGTTTCTGGGAATTATTCATCCCCAGGTAGTCAGAGAACGTTAGCCGCCTATTATTCCAATCGCTACGGCAGAACCGGTTTACTTGCTGCGTCACTAAAATAGCAATAACTCCGTAAATAATTAAAATTTTAAAAATTCCTTTGGAGAATATATTCTTAAAGGTCTAATCTTCGAAAAAATGAAAACCACACTAGTATACTGCCTTAAATTATCCAATTTTTATGAGTCGGTCCAATATGTGCGGAGTTATTCCGGCAATGCGTCTTGAGTTTTGACTTCGAGGACGTCCAGAGTATTAAGCTTGTAAGCATATCACACTTAAGTCTCTACATTACATGTCCATTAGACCGTTCCATTTTTCCAACTTTTTCAGAAAGTTCCCGGGGCACGCTGATTTCTGATTCTACTTTTAAAAATATGAATTTTATATACAACACTTCAATATTAACAAACGGTAAATGGTCGCGCGGTAAATGATCGACTTCGCCGCGTCGCAAAACATGGTAGTTAGTAGCACCAGATTTAAGCACCTCGACATCCACAAGGCCACCTGGCTGTCCCCGGATCAAAAAACGCGAAACCAAATTGATCATGTTGTAATCGACGGAAGGCATGCCTCTAGTGTTCTAGATGTGCGTACATTTCCGGGGGTCAACATTGAAAAAGAGGCGAAAAGAGGAAGGAAGAGAGGCGCCAATTCAGACGCAAGAGAACAGAGCAGGAAAAGCGTGAGCGTGAGGAACTAGAGGTATACCAGGGCAAGAAGGATGCACGAAAATTCTATCAACAGGTTAAGCGTGTAACCCAAGGTTTCAAGCTCGGAGTATCCCATGGAGAGCGCAGTTCAGTGCCACCAATAAACGATGACGGAGTGGAAGTATCACCACCTAGCCATGAAGAGGTTCGAGTTACTATCCAACGACTCAAAAACAATAAAGCAGCGGGTGCTGACGGCCGGTCAGCTGAATTGTTTAAAACCGGCGGCGATGAATTCATAAGGCGCATGCATCAGCTCATCAGCAAAATATGGCTAGCAGAAAGCATGACCGACGATTGGAACCTCAGCGTACTGTGCCCTATACTTAAGAAAGGAGTCCCTACAGTGTGCGCCAGTTATAGAGGTATCAGTCTCATTTCCATCGCATATAAGGTGCTCTCAAGCGTACTGTGTGAAAGATTAAAGCCGATTACAAAAACACTGATTGGACCTTATCAGTGTGGCTTTCGACCTGGTAAGTCCACCATAGACCAGATTTTCACGCTACGACGAATTCTGGAGAAAACCCACGAAAATCAAATTGCTACACACCATCTCTTTGTTGATTTTAAAGCTGCGTTCGATAGCCCGAGAAGGGATTGCCTATACGCAACAATGTCTGACTTCGGTAAACCTGCAAAGTTGATTAGACTTTGCAGAATGACGTTGAGCAGCACACGCAGCTCCGTCAAGGTAGGAAATAAACTCTCCGAAACCTTCAATACCGAAAGAGGTTGCGATCTCTTCAACATCATCATGGAGGGGATCGTACGAAAGACCGGTGTGCATCGTAATGACACTATTTTCTATAAAGGTGTCCAGCTCCTTGCGTACGCTGATGATATTAATATTGTCTGCAGAACCGTAAAGAGATGTTACCGCTGCTTTCGCCGCTATCGAAAAGGAATCAGCCAAAGTGGGTTTGACGATAAATGAGGGTAAAACAAAGTTGTCTACAAACAGGAGCGCGGAGTTTAGACTCCCACGTTTTATCCGGCAGCTATAACTTTGAAGTAGTCAAGGAGTTCGTATACCTTGGCACCGCCATTAATACCAACAACGAAATCAGCCTGGAGATAAAGCGAAGAACAATAATTGCTAATAAGTGCTACTACGGGCTCATTAAGCAACTAGGTTTCAGAGCTCTCTCTCGATCGACAAAACTAACACTCCGTAAGACACTCGTTCTACCTGTGCTGAAGCATGGGTAGTTTCGCAAACTGACGCGGTCGCTCTGGGAGTGTTCGAGAGAAAAGTTCTTCGCAAAATCTTCGGTCCTGTTCGAGTCGGCGATGACTATCGCATCCGAATGAACCACGAGCTGTATGAGCTCTACGAAGACATTGACGTAGTTCGGCGTATAACTGTGCAGCGACTACGCTGGCTGGGTCATGTTCATCGTATGGACGACGAAGCTCCAGCGAAAAAGGTGCTCGAGGCGAGGGTCGCTGGTCAACGATGACGAGGAAGACCATGCATCCGATGGATGGACCAGGCTGAGGAAGCCCTAAACGCACTTGGTGTATCCGATTGGAGAAGGCGTGCGCAAAGCAGAGGCGCCTGGCGAGAGCCGATGAGGTGGCCGAAACCCGGACACGGGTTGTTACGGCCACCCAAGTAAGTAAGTAAGTAAGTAAATGGTAGCGCAAAACGCTTAAAGGGTATTTTGCTAAAAATTCATTATTTCGAAAGAAACATCAAATTCTTCTTTAGTATTTTGCATATAACTAAGAAACTGATAAAAGATTTTTACCAATATGCTTTTGCTTAAAAGATAATAAAATTTACCATCTTTTGCCATAAAAAACATTGCA
This sequence comes from Coremacera marginata, assembly GCA_914767935.1. Lineage (NCBI taxonomy): Eukaryota > Metazoa > Arthropoda > Insecta > Diptera > Sciomyzidae > Coremacera > Coremacera marginata. The sequence continues at coordinate 143,091,694 of OU612047.1, forward strand.
TTTTGATAGGTAAATTTAGTTTTTCTACTCTCCAAAGTGAAATTTTTAAGAAAATTATTACGAAAATTCGATGACTTCAACTCTTATTACCCCGTGTTAAAAGAGCATGAGGAAGAATTTTTAATTGCATGAATTTTGTTATTTGAGAAATTTCAAACCAACAATTGTAGTGTATAATTCGAAGATTCTTGGCCAGGTTTTTTTTTTTTTTAAAAAGCAACGCAACTCCACAGTGGATTTTTCTGAAAAGTATTAAAAGTTTTTTATTTAACGGACTGTGCAAATAAAACAACAACAGTTAATTATTCTTCAAAATTTATTTTATCCCATTCAAAATATTCACCATTAGAGGCGATACACATATGCCAATGTTTTTTCTATTCTTGAAAGCATTTTTAGTAGGCCAATTTCAGAATGGCCTCCAACTCCCTCTGCGAATTCTCTTTGATGACTTCAACCGTCCCAAAATGTTTTCCACGAAGGGACAGTTTGAGTTTGGGGAATAGGAAAAAATCACACGGAGCCATATCTGGCGAATATGGTGATTGTTGAACGATATTGACATTGTTTTTGGTCAAATAGTCGCGTACAATACGTAATGTGTGAGCTGGTACATTATGTTGGTGCAAACGCTTTAAAATACTTAAGTAATATTGAGCGTTGATGGATTGACTTTGCAGAAGGAGTTCCGAGTGCACGACACCTAGAGAAACTAAGAAAACAAATCAGTCAACTTCAACTTAATTTTTGCACGACTTTGTAGAGGTTTTTTTTTGTTTCGGCTCATTTGGATAGCGCCACTCTGCAGATTGTTGAGCTGTTTCGACGTTATACTGGTACACCCAAGTCTCGTCACCAGTAATGATCCGTCGATTGTCCGTATCGGCCATTAAATGTATCTCCTGAGCAACAGTTTTGCGAAACTATTTTTTAAGGAAATTTAAAAATTTTGTCGCAAGTCGCGCTGCAACCCGTCGCATGCTTAAAATATCATTGTAAAATATTGTCCGCCGATCCAGTCGATATAGAAAGCTTGTCAGCTATATATCTTACGGTCCCACGATGATTTTCGAGTACAATTTCTTTTACTTTTGAAGCGAAGCTTTTTACTTCTCGTTCTGGGATTTGCTTGGAGTGAAATCTGAAAAATTTTCGACAGATTTTTTCTTGGAAATTTTATGGTTTCTTTGTTGATAGTGCTTATTACAACAAGAAAATTTAATACTTTAATATTAAATACTAAAACTATTTTTGGCCGGCCCGTGGGGATCGAACCCACGTTCTCTTATACGAGAGTCCAACGCAGAATCCACTAGGCAACAAACACTTGTCAGAAATGGTTGTTAATTCAATGCTAATTATAACAGAAGCTATGCTGCAGTAGATCGTCACCATCTGTCAATAGATAGAGGATTGTGTATTTGCTATGCTACAACTATCAAAAATTTGCCTTTATTTGCCACAAGGTGTCTCCAGCATCGGTTTGTTTGTATTGTGAATGCGTTTGTGGTGCTGTTGGCATAGACTATAAATTATTATCTTGAGATTGCATCAACTCCGCTAAATCTCTGGCATGTGTTAACAGAGGTTAACAGAGTTTTTTTCTTCATGTTTTCAAGTGAAATAACTCTGTTAACACATGCCAGAGATTTAGCAGAGTTGTGCAATCTCTAGATAATAATTTACACTCTATGACAAGTGCGTTGACAAGTGCTTTTTTAAGTGTCAAAAAAATAGATTTCAATAAATATGGAATTAACAACATAGAGTATAAATTATTAACTAGAGATTGCATCAATTCTGCTAAAATCTGTGGCATATGTTAACAGAGTTATTCCCTTAAAAACATGAAGAAAAAAACTCTGTTAACATCTGTTAACACATGCCAGAGATTTAGCAGAGTTGATGCAATCTCTAGATAATAATTTATACTCTATGCTCTAGACAATAATTTATACTCTATGTTAACAAACGCATGCATGAGTCAGTGCAGCCAAGTTCACAACCATGTGTGAAGAGTCAAAATGGAGAGTCGCTGGCATTATATGCCCGTATATGTAATTGGCGTGGAAATTTGAAATTCAACAATAAAAAAATAAGCAGTAAATATGTTTTCTGTATATATGTAATTTATTTTGTTATTTTAAATTTTTGAATTTAAAAGTTAATTTATTAAAAAGACAAAATTATTAAGCTATCAAATCTATGTAACTGCGAAAAAGCTTCGTTTCTCTCGTGTGTTCAACGACGCACCTGTGTTTTTTTTAATATTTTCATCGTTTCTTGATGTTGCTGGATGAGAAGGGTGACGCTAGTTGCCAACTGATGTACGATCGTCTTTAAACAACTTTTACCACTCAAATGCCTGCGTACGTGATATAGCAGTCTCTCCATAGGCTTTCTGAAACTTTGGATTTTGCAGATTTGAACAAAAGGTATATTTAATATACAAAAATTCACAGTAGAGTTGTGTTGATTTTTCAAAAACTACCTTTCCAAAATCTTTGAATTATACATCAAAATTGTTGGTTTAAAATTTCTCAAAATACAAAATTCAGACAATTAAAAAATTCTTCCTCATGCTCTTTTAACACGGGGTAATAAGAATTGAAGTCATCGAATTTTCGCAATAATTTCCTTAAAAATTTCACTTTGGAGAGTAGTAAAACAAAATTTACCTATCAAAATGTAATGTATCTTATAGCAAAAGATGGTACATATTATTATCTTTTAAGTAAAGGCAAGTGGGCGGCCGTGGCGTAGTGGGTAGAGTGTGTGACTCTTACGCCAGAGAACCCAGGTTCGAATCCTCCATCCGACACAGAAAGTTTTTTCAATTGAAATAATTTTTCTGTTCGGCTGTCACCTCTCTGCAGACAATGGCAAACCTCAGAGAGTAAAAACTGCCATGAAAAGCTTCTTGAGAACATAAGCCGTTCGGAGTCGGCGTAAAACATGTAGGTCCAGCTCTCGATCATTTGTGTGCAAACATTTCACATCACACACAACACAATTGATCATAAGAAGCTCGGTCAAAGTCCTTACAAGGGCTGAAATGGCCATTTCGTTTTTTTTTGTTAAGTAAAGGCAAGTTGGTAAAAATCGTTTTATCAGTTTCTTAGTTATATACAAAATACTAAAGAAGAAATTTCATGGTTTTTCGAAATAATGAATTTTTAGCCAAAAACTCTTTAAGCGTTTTGCCCGACCATTTACCGTTTTTTAATATTGAAGTGTTGTATACCAAAATTCATATTTTTAAAAGTTGAATCAGAAATTAGCGTGTCCCGGGGACTTTTTGAAAAATGTTGAAAAAATGAAACGGTCTAATGCCCATATATCCTTCCCTTTTATAACTTAGAAGTTTATAGCAAACGTTTGGTTTCCATCAGTTAGAAGCTTGTTCAAAAAGATATTAAGAAAAGCTTAAAACCTACAGCTTCTACTAAGCTTGTTCTCAAGTACAATTGCGGTTCGCTTTCTAGATGTCTGGATGGGATATTCCTTTTCATTTTTACTCTTGCGTTTATATTGCGTCGCATCTTCTCGAATTTTGAGAACGCTATCGTAAACAAAACGGTTAGCATAGCAACAATAACAAAAGGAAACAGCTTTACAACAACATCTTCTATGCTTTTTTAATTATAAGAAAAGCTGTTTTTAATTTTTTTACTTTAATACTAAAAGTTTTATTTTTTTTTATGTTCAGAGAGAGGGGAGGCAACGGCCCCTCACTGCTCTACCCTCACTAAGCCCATGAATATATACGCAATAATCATGAGGTTTCATTAACACAGTAGTGGCGAATTAAATGCTTACAATAAAGCGTGCCTTCAATTAAATGTTTGGCTTTAAAATATTTTCCTGGCCACTACTGTTTGGTTATGTCAAAAATGATGCATCTGCCAAAGCATTAAGTCAAAAAAGAGAAAATTTTAAATAAATATTAACATAGAATTTTAAATAAATCTGCACCAGGTGAAAGTGTTGTAATGGGAAAATAGCGACTAAATTAAAAAAAAGCAAAAAAAAAATTGTCAAATATATATACAGAAATGACAGCGTAACATTTAAGCCAACGTCAAACTGTCTCAGAAATTTAAGACAAAAATGCTAAATAGTTTAATATTCAAACGAATTTTGAAGAAAAAAAAAACACATTTTCTTGGGCATTTCACAGATTTGGCGCATTGCTTGAGATTGACGTTCTGTACACCTATATGACGTTAGGTGTCATATTAATGACAGTTCTCTCAACATTTTGTATTAAAAAAAATAAACAATTTTGCAAGACATTTAATAATATCTGTGTGAAGAACACAAAGTTAAATAAGTATAAGATAAACATTAATAGAAACTTTGTTACATATCTACAAAATTTTTAATTTCCTTTAAATTGGCTTATTTAATTGTTGTTATTCTTAATAGAAATTTTCGTTTTATTTTTTTTTTTTTATTTGCGTTTTAGTCAAATGCATTGTTTTTGTTATTTTTAAATGCTTTTACACAGGTAATATATATTTTTTATTTATATTGGCATTTTTTCAAAAATTCATTAATTATCTCAATTGTTGTTCCCTTAATTAATGGCTTTAGTTTTATATTTTATAACTTGTTGTTTTGTTTTAACTTCGTGAGTACGTGCTTTGTTGATAGCGTTTTTATAAATAAAATAAATTTTATTTTATGGACTATAATCAAATTTTCTAAAAGATATTGTAAATTAGTACTACTACCTTGAAGCAACGATAAAATTTAAATTGCTTTTTTTTTATTTTTTAATAATTAATTTTTTTATTATTTTATGGGCCAGTTCAAATTTAGTGATTTATTTATTTTTTGCATTGCTATTGAAATAGAAATAAAGAAATTCCAAAAGAAATGCAATTAAAAACTTGAATTAAACATGCATTAAAAGAAAACCTTTGGTATTCTTTGTAAACATTAAAAATCTGTGAACGACCTTAATTTTCTAATGTTTATATTTTGACGGATACATAAATCATCTACTAATCCCCAACATTGAGTCAAATATTCATAGTTTCTTGAAGGAAAGAATATTCACCTCAGTAAACAGAAATAATTAGTTTTTAGCTTATTTTAATACCTTTTTGCTTGCATATTTAAAAATTTCTGAAAATTACCAAATTTTATAACACGTCATATATAAACTTTGATTAAACGAAACAGCTGCATTTTGCGGTGACGCTGATAGAGAGTATTAACGAACAAATTAAAATTAATAACAATATTAAGGCTATTTATCTATTAAGCATTGTATCTTTGCTTAAGCGAAAATTCTTTTTCGCAGTTTTGTTAAAATCATCTGTATTTTTACACGTTTGTTTTTATTAGCTTTCTTGTCTGTCTGTTTTTCTGATAGAAATTTTGCAATCGATTTTATAATACGTTCACACTGAGTGCTAAACGCGCATTTACGAAAAGCTATATATATATATATATATATATTAGTCCCTTTTATTCTAACAAGAAACACATGGCAGCGCATTCTATATTCCAAATGCGCATCTTGTTAAGAACGCATTTGATTCTCAGTGTAATACTAAGTTCACACTGAGAGCTAAATGCGCATTTATTGAAATGCGCATTAGCAATATAGACTGCCTAGCCGTATGCTCCTTGTTGGAGTAAAAGGGATTAATATATATGTTGAATTCTGTAAATGCGCATTTAGCTGTCAGTGTGAACGTAGTGTAATACTACGTTCATACTGAGTACTAAATGCGCATTTACGAAATGCAATATACATGCCATATTTGTCCCTTTTACTCCTACAAGGAGCATAATACTATGTTCACACTGAGAGCTAAATGCGCATTTACAGAATTCAACCTATATATTTGTCTCTTTTACTCCTACAAGGAGCATACGGCCACGCATTCTTAATTGCTAATGCGCATTTCGTTAAATGCGCATTTAGCTCTCAGTGTGAACATAGTATAATACTACGTTCACATTGAGAGCTAAATGCGCATTTACGAAATTGAATGTATATATTTGTCTCTTTTACTCTTACAAGGAGCATACGGCCACGCATTCTAAATTGCTAATGCGCATTTCGTTAAATGCGCATTTAGCCCTCAGTGTGAACATAGTATAAGGCCACGCATTTAACGAAATGCGCATTTAGGTCTGAGTGTGAACGTATTATAAACGTGGTAAATTAAAATGACTTCCCGATGGGCTAGAGACTTGAAATTTAAAACGTACATTCTAACAAATTTGCAACCTACAATAATTGCTGGCAACAAATTTTCTACAATTATTGTATTTAAATATGACTATTTTTGCAGACATAAATGACTTTCATAGAGAAAAAAACATGCTGAGCGTGAAAAAGAGAGCTTTTTTTGACTCTACCATGATATAATAATTATAAGGTAGGAGTAGGAGGTAGGAAAAACGCATAGAAAAAGAGAAAACAAATAAGCAGCAAAACAGATGAAAAGTGAAACTTTGTATTGATTTTGACAAATGTTGGTCGATGCTCTGAGAAAATAGTCAGTTGTCAAGGCTATCTTCTTTTCATTGTACCATGCAAGGTATATTTAACAAGGTGGTGTCACCTCGGAGCGGTGGGTACCGCAGCTGTCAAGCACATAGAATATTATAATTTGCAAATTTTGTTAGTTTTGACAGGTGCGGTACCCAGCACAAGAGAGAATTTTAACAACTAACTCTACCTTGTCTTATTCTACCATGGTACCATGGACTCTTCTAGAGAAAACATGCTGAACTAGCGAGAAAAATAGATGACTCTCTTAGAGAAAACATGCTAGCGAGATAAAGAGAGAAAATAGAATAACCCGCGGCGTAGCGTGTTATCATGATACAATTATCAAGGTAGCAGTGATAGCAGGCTATTTTCTTACAAGCGGCGATCACAGGTTATCATTTGCTTGTATCCTATCGGGGGAAAAAGTACTCCGAAAGCCCTTTTTGAGTGCTTGCAAGCCAGCTGAAAGCGCGGACTGCACGTATGATACATCATTGTATTTTTCACATTACATGTCATTAAAAAAAAAACACTTTAATTTAGCTAACTTTGAATTGCTTCAAAATGCCTCTCTTAAAAAGCTTTAGATCAGCAGTTCCCTAGCAAAAATTTCATTGAAATTTGTAAAGTCTTTCTGAACACATTACCTACGTAGACACGATGGAGATAATTTTTTCTTCTTCTTCTTTCTATATCTTTCTTTCCTTTCTGTCGATAGGAAGAGCATTCGATTGCCACCAATGACATGTCTATGTTAAAGTAATGCGTTCCGTAAGCTAGAAGGTAATTGACGATTATAGGTTTCTAGATTATTTTTCCTCTTACATGTAAACGAAGTTTTTATTGCGTCGTTGCATTCTTTTTGGTTTTGTCTGCCTCAAAAAGAGAGCTACAGAGAGAAGTAGGGAGAGATTTTTGATTTCGTCCATGGTAGAATCATGGTAGAATAAATGAAAGTAGTCGCACGGCTGAGAGACGACTACCAAACTGTAAAAAAAAAGTAAAAATAACACTACGCAGTAGCTCAGTTTTTCCAAGTGAATAAATGTATTAATTTTAACAATCATGGTAGCTGAGAAAGAGCTCAGCTTCTTTTCATGGTACCATGATGAAGAGCACTCAGCGCTCAGACACTAGAAAAAAGGAAAAGAAGAGAGGCATTCAAATAATCGGATGTTTAATACAAGTTTAAAGCTTTCTCACAAAGCTTTTCAAAGGAGGCCTTTTGAAGCACTATCAAACACTATCAAACTACAAAAAAGCTCACGAAACATGTTTGCCTATCATAACCACGGCATAACCATGATACAATGATTACCAGGTAGCCTTGACAACTACCTATTTTCTCACGAGCTGCGATCGGGAGTTGTCAAAATCAATACAAAGTTTAACTTGTCATCTGTTTTGCTGCTTATTCGTTTTCTCTTAACCGCAGGCGAGGCAGCGGACATTTGCTAGTAACAGTACGTTCAAAAAGTCCATAGGATGACACATAGAAGGCGTTACTAGATTTTTCCATATGATTTTTATTTAGTACCAACCTTCAAACGATACGTAAACTCACAGTCGGCCAAAAACAACAATGAATTGATGCTTCAGAGGAGTGTTTGGCGCTGTTAAACCGTAATAAAATTGAATTCTATCGTCGATATGTGACAATGGATGAAACATGGTTTCACTATTACACACCAGAATCCAAAAGACATTCAGCTGAGTGGACAGCAGTCGACGAACCGAATCCAAAGCGCACAAAGACCCAACAGTCGGCTTGTAAGGTGATGGCGTCTGTATTTTGGGATGCGAAAGGAATAATATTCATCGACTATCTCCAAAAAAGGAACCACCATCAACATCGACTATTACTATTACGACTAAGGCAATGCACCGTGTCACAAATCGATGAAAACGATGGCAAAATTTAATGAATTGGGCTTCGAATTGCTTACCCACCCACCGTATTCTCCAGATTTAGCCCCTTGCGACTTTTTCCTGTTTTCAGATCTTAAGAAAATGCTTGCTGGAAAGAAATTCAAGTCCAATGATGAAGTAATCGCTGAAACTGAGGCCTATTTTGACGAGAAAGAGAAATCGTACTATAAAAGTGTTGATCGAAAAGTTGGAAAATCGCTATACTCGTTGTATCGCTCTCGAAGGCAACTATGTTGAATAATATAATCTAGTTTTATCAAAATTTTCTTTTTTTCTTACTTATCCTACGGACTTATTGAATGACCTGTTAAATAATAAATAGCAAATTCATAATTCGAGAAGATTGATTTAAGGGGGAGGTAAGGTTTGACAACTTTTTTGTTTCCATATTTTCTAATTTTTGCTTCTGAAAGTAAAAGATCTGAAGAATATTATATTAAATTTTTAGGTCATTCGGAGCAAAACTAACGAAGTTACAGTACGTTGAATGACCGTACTTCTAACTTAGTTTTGCACGCCTTTTAGCTACCTGCGCTGAGCTACGAGCGGCAACTGTTTCGGTCTCTATTGTATTACTTTCAGGTAAATAAAATGTGTAACGTACATTGTATCCTTCGATGTGAAATATATATTTTAGTCTAAAATTTAACGTTTAGGAGAGCAGATATGTGCGTCATTTCAATTTTGCTCCGATTTCGTTAACTCGTGCTCCGTTTTGTTTTTGCTTAGTTTTCTTAGTGATTTTGTATTTATCATCGAAAAAATGCCGAAACCAACTGGCAGAGAAGGACGTGCTCAAGATGGTCCAAGAGTAAGCTGACCGAGAAAAAGAGTTGTGTCGCAGGATCGAAAAAAGAAAGCAAGAGCGTGTAGTGCATCAGCGAAAAAAATCAAATTGAAAGCTTCGCTTTCAGATCTTAAAATCAAAAATAAGTGGCAAAAAACTAGGACCTTCAGAATATGAAGAGTGGCAAGAGAAGCACGTAAACAAAGGACAATATGAATCAAATTCAAAATGTTTCAACGTTCGATAGAGTTTTTAAAAGTAAAATACCGTAATTATATTGGTGATGCCGATTCCAAAACCTACACCGGAGTAGTCAATGCGAAACCTTACGGTGATAACTTCAAAATAAATAAGATAGAATGCATTGGACACGTCCAAAAAAGGATGGGCAAACGTCTGCGTGACTTATTGAAATCGCACGTGGTCGATGCAAAAACGAAATGTGGTAAAAAAGTGAAGAGGAAAACTCTTTCCGGTAAAGGCAAACTAACTGGCAGCATGATCGACAAATTAACAGTATATTATGGGCTAGCAATTCGAAGAAATCACAATTCTGTGTATAAAATGAGAAACACTATATGGGCGACTTTTTATCATTATTCTTCGACTGATTAAAATCCCCAGAATGAAAAATGCGATGAATCGTGGTGCGAGTGGAGGAAGGCTGAAGCTGCAAAAACTCTCCACTTCCAGCTGATGTTTTAGACGCAATAAAGACAATATATGAAGATTTAAGGAAAGACACGCTGTAGGAACGTTGTCTGGGTGCTTTCACGCAGAACAACAACGAAAGCTACAACCAACTCAATCATTGAGTGAGTGAGTGATACCGCAACTGTCGTTGAAATTGCAGCATATGTAGCAGCATCACTTTTAAACGAAGGCTCTACTGCTTTTCTGACCTTCATGCAAGATTTGGGCATCACTTCAGGACCAAGTGTGCATGAATGAGCGCGCGAGACAGACTCTTTGCGAATCAGCAAAGCTGCTCGCGAGACCAAAGAGGGCATAGTTTACGTAGACAGGACCAAAAAAGATGCCTACGATAACGTGGATGATAGTGATGCACTGTATGTTCCCGGCATCGATGATGACATGTACGTATTTTATAAGAAAATCCAGTTTTTTCAAGATATTTTCATTTTTTTCAGTCTACAAAACTTTAAATCGATTTTCTCAAACATGTAATTTTTAAAGTATGTGGCCAGCCTACAGAAAAAACTACCGAACCGATTGTTTTGAAGTTTTGTACACATATTCTACATGTAAATAGCTCTCTAGTTGCGTCGAGATTTTTCAAATTTTTTACTTACTAACAATTTCACAATAACAAATAGGTCGATTTTTTCGTCAAAAACCGTCATTCTGGTTTCAAAATGGTGCCAAAAATTAAAAAATTTAAAAATTAAAAAAAAAACTCGACAAGATTGGAGAGATAAAGTAAAAACTAAAGAAAGCATTTTGATTTTTTGTTTGCAGATGATCCAGTGATGCTGTAGGCTGGTCGCCGCACAAAAACTTTTTTCGAGGCGCCTGCGGAGATCTACAATAAATCCGTTATTTCTCTCTATTTTTGAACAAACATTTATTTAAATATTCTTCAAATGTTGTACTTTTATATTATAATATGTAAAATAAACCTACAGTAAAAATTTTTTCTAAAAAAATTCATAAAATAATGTCTTTTTTAGACGAAACAAACTTTACCCTCCCCTTAAACACATTAATAAAACTAGGATCACATTTACTTTAATATAAGCTTTAAAAATATTTATAAATACCTTGAATCATAGAAGACAACTGCTGAGTGTTTAAATATTTGAACTCACAAATAAACAAAACGAAAATACAAAACTTTATTAAAAAATACTATAAAAAAATGTAAAGTATAACATCATAGCTCAATTCCCTTCAAGGACAGTTGTAGCAAATAATTTTAAATTTTTATTGCCACTAATAAATGTATCGTTTCGAACAATCGCAGCAGACCGATTGTCATTTTTTTAAGGTGTTTATAGTTTATTATGATGTTTATTTGTTTGAAACATAAAAATGATAGCATTTAAAAAAAAAACAACAGCAGCAGCACCCGAATTCATTAAATATGTGTCCATGATACTAATATGAGTGGGTGAGTAGGTGAATGGGTTGATTTAATAGCTATGTGTTGGCCTGCTAACAGTCTGGCCTTCTGTCCAGCTGCTCGGCTGACTGAGCAAGAAACAACGCGTGTGTTTCAAGGCGTGTTTATTGTTTCAAAAAGTCAAAACAAAATTAAAAACTTTGAATAAATGAATGAAACAGTTCTGATATTTTTTGATAATTTTTAATGGTTTAATGATTAATTGATTTGATAAAGTAGGCTAAAAATGTTCACTAAAAACAAAACAAAAAAAAAAAAAAGATAAAAATAAATAAAAAAATAATAGATTTTTGTGACTTTTATAAGATCTTAAAACAGTTTTCGCTATTAGATGTGTGCACATCGATAAGATCGGCAATAATAACTATATTTTACATATTCGTAACCTAAAAGCTTTTGTTGTTCGATATTATATTGTCACTATTAAATATTGTTCTCTACTTTATTGCTAAAATTGATTTACTACTATTCTTTTATCAATATTTTTAATCAACACAATAATTTATGCTATTTTAGCTTCTTTGGGTATTAATATGCACGCAAGTTTTCTTAATTACTAAAACTATTTCAAAAGGTTGTCGATAATTTATCGATATCTATAATCGAAAAATTTTATATTTTTATTTGAATGCTAAAATATTAAAAAATGTTGAATTTTTGTACTGATACCTTTTAAATGGGGGGAATTTATCGGTAATCGATACTTTTGTTAACGATCATTTATCGATAATAAGTAATAATTGATCGGTAAATTGATCAATTTATCGAGAATCGATAGTTGTGTTATCGATTACTTTTCGATAATACGTAACAATTTATCGGTAAAATTTGTCAGTTGATCGATAAAATGCATATTTTATCTTCGATCTTTTGAAAGTCATATGTAGTTGCATTAAACACAATCGATTAAAGTTTTTCTTTCTTACACCTTCCAATGCTTTTGGTTCACCTTCGTATGTTTATACTGATCACTCGCAAGTTTTGAATATCTATCGGTAATAAATCGATATATTTAAAGCATCAAAATCAAATATTTTAGGTAAAGTTTCTAAAACTTTCAAATACAAGTAATGCTTCTGACGTGTTTTTAATTTACAGAGGTTGTCGGTAAAAATTATGCTTATCGATAAAAATATAACAATAAAATTTACATTTTTCATTCCTAAAATGACTGCATATGCTATTGATATTTCAAAAAGTGTTCGACCAACTAATCGGCGTCGGTATCGGCATAAAATTCAAGAATCGGCATCGGTATCGGTTTAAAATTACAGAATCGACATCAGTTTTGTATCGGCATCGCTTAAAATTTTTTATCGGAATCAAACAACGGCTTATATGTGGATTAATTAGCGGCTATGTAGATTCATTGTTAGCTTTTTTGTTCAATTATCTATTTTGTATCAGCAAATTATCGGTTCTATCTTGTAATATCACTAAAACTGCTAAATTATTTAAAATATATCGGCTAGCTATCGATTGCATATCGATAAACTATCGACAATTTGATGTTCATCGATATAAAATGTTTTTCGTATTGATTATTAGATACATGCCGACTAACTATCGATTAATAATCGAAATTTCAATTTTTAAAATAAAGTTAGAAAAGGAAATGCCAATTTTTACTTGATATACTCGCAAGCATCGGCAGTATATTTTTGATAAATTAACAAATAATCCAAGAAAATTTGTAAGAATTGATGATCAATTTATATCCAGTATCTTCTCATCTTAATACCGATAAGTTACTCTCTACTTACATGCTCTTAATACCGAATTTAAAATATTTCGGGTTGAAACTGATTTTAAGCTTATGTATTATTGATTTATTTACAATAAATTATCGATTAATAGTTTATAATTCAATATATAAGTAAACACAGTGAAAAAATACAAGTATTTAATTATCGGCAGCTAAATTTCGAGTATTTTTTATAATTATTGAAAATTTTAAATTATTGCAGAACTTTTTGGGAAAAATTCAACTTCGATTTATATATGTGAAATTATCGATAAATTATCAATAATGTTTAGATAAAAATTCATAAAATTAGTAAAAATCTGTTTATATAGGTATTGCAGCGATAACTCATTACCGATATTTTGCCAAAAAATTATCGATAAATAATCGAAAATTCCAAAAATGTAAGGAATAGTTTAAAAAAATAGTTTTTAATTTATTCATTGTATAGGTGTGAATTACAATTTTAAAATAATAAAATTTATCCATAAATTTTATAGAGATTATAAAGTATTTGAAGAAAAAATTAATTCCAAATAATTAATCGGTATCGACTGGTATCAGCATGAAATTTAAGAATCATCATCGATATCGGTTTAAAATAAAAGAATCGGTATAGGTGTGGCATTGGCATCTGTTGAAATTTTAGAATCGGCATCGATATAAACTCCGATTCTGACTAAGAGGGAAATAGATCGAAAAGTTTTTATATATGATTTGGAGGCTTATGACATGTTTATGGCATAGGCATAGAAACCTAGCATAAGTAAGAAAGAATAATAAATATTTACAGTAGAAAACTCTTCGGCATTGAAATAGGTATCGGCATCGGTGGCACAATCGGCATCGGTATAGGCAACGGTTTATTGATTGAGAACGGATGTTGACATCGGTATAAGTATCGGCATTAGTATCGGTTTTTAAAATAGATCAAGCATTGTTATCGGCACCGTTGTAAAAAACTGGAAACGGACAAATACTTGCGTTAAATAAATTTTAACTTTTTAAGTGTTATCGCTATGTTCTATTTTTGATTTTTGAACACCTGATATGCAAGTAGTTTGTATAAAGTAAAGTCTTAAATTTATCGATTTTTTATCGATACTTATATCCTATAAAAACTTTACTTCACATAGAAGAAACCATTTTGCATTTTTTAGCTATTAAGTTTGTTTCTATGCATTATATTTCTAAATCAATTATCGATAAATTTTTGATACAAATGAGCTGTAAAAATAACATATTCTCTGTAAGATCTATATTAAAGCTTATGTTATATAACAGCTTTTTTTAAATCACTTAAAATAATCTAAAAATTATCAATAATTTATCGCTTACATATCGATACTTAAAGCTGGTAAAACATGAGTTTTCAACTTGAAATCCTAAAAACATAAATTTATAATTTCATACAGTTTAAATAAGTTATCGATACCTTATAGATAACTTTAGCGGCTGCCTTTTACCGATGAAAACGTACGTTTTTATTTTGAAAACCTGAAAATTTACCTTTCAAAACTTTCTTTACAATTTAACATTTATGTAACGAATTTTTTACATAACTGAAAAAATTTTAGAAATCATCGATAATTTATCGGTCACTACTCAATACTTCAAACCGATACTTCAAACGTCAGTTTTCAACTTAAAATCTGCAAAATTAAATGTGATCTGTTTTGTGTTTCCACAAAATTTAAATCACTTATCGATAATTTATTGATAACTTTATTGCCTACTTATGATCGAAGTTTTTATTTTAAGACCCTGAAAAGATTGTTTTTTAATAATTTTTTATGTTACTATAAAGTTAGTCACAGTTATCGATAGCTTATTGATACAAATGAGCGCCATAAATTACATACTCTATATAAAAAACTTCCCTTTAAAAATGCTTCCTTAAATCTTTACAAACATGCAACTGATGCTTAACGTAACTCAAAAATTTTTAAAACTATCGTTAATTTGTCGGTTACTTATCGATACTTATAACTGATAAAAACATAATATGAAAAGCCTGAAAATTAAAAAAAAGAATTCTCTTTTAAATCTCTATTAAAGCTCCACATTTAGTAGCTATATTAAATCATTTAAAAAAATTTTAAAATTAGCGATAATATATCGGTTACTAATCGGCACTTAAAACCAACCAAAAAGTTAGTTTTCAGCTTCAAATCCTTAAAACTAATTAAGTGTGAGCTGTTTTGAGTGTCTCTACAAAATTTAAATCGGCTATCTATAGCTTATTAAAAAATATCAAAAGTATCGATAATTTATCGTTTACTTATCGAAACGTATAAGTAATAAAAACGCCTGTTTGCATTTAAAAAACCTGACCATTTTATTTGTTATGTATTTTGCATGATTCTATAATATTTTTTGATCAATTATCCATAAATTTTTGATATAAATGACCGGTACAAATAACATATTCTATGTAAAAACATCCCTTTAAAAAACGTTTCATTAAAACTTCGCATTTATGTTACTGATTTTTTAAATAACTCAAAAGAAATTTTTAAATTATCGATCATTTATCGATATTTATAACTGATAAAAATGCAAGTTTGCATTTAGAAAACCTGAAAATTTTATTTGTGAGCTATTTTGTATGTTTCTTTAATATTTATCGATAGGTTCTTGATACAAATTAGCTGTAGACATGAGATGTTCTCTGTAAGATCTCTCTTAGGGCTTCGAATATAACAGTTTTTTGAACGCACTTAAAAATTTTAAAAATAATCGATAATTTATCGGCCACTATAAATTCGATAAATCGATAGCTTATCAATAACTTTATCGCCTACTAATAATCGATGAAAACGTAAGTTCTTGTTTTAAAAACCTGAAAACAATTTTTTTTAAGCAGTTTTTTATCAATATTTATAAAATATTTCTATAAAATTAAAAATCAGTTCTCGATAACTTATTGATACAAATGAACGGCAAAAATAGAAATTTTCAAAAAAAAAAAAAAAATGACAATGAAGTTAAATGGCAGAAAATTATTTTTTTATGCGTAGTTTTCAAAAATATATGAAGCCCATGGGTCAAAAATTCGTTCCACTCTAATGGTATAGTGGTTTTTTCACATAACTTAAACAATTTTCAAAATTATCGATAATTTATCGGCTACTTATAAGTACATAAATATAACTGACAAGAACGCAAGTTTTCATTTATAACACTTTACAATTTGATTTGTAAGCTATTTTGTATGTTTCTATAATATATTTCTTATCAACTATCGATAGCTTTTTGATACAAATAAGCTATAGAAATAACATATTCTCTGTGAAACCTCTCTAAAAGCTTCGCATTTATTTTAATTATATCGGCAATATATCGGCAACTAATCGATACTTTAAACCGATTAAACATTATTTTTCAACTTTAAATTCTAAAAATATCAGAATTGAGCATTTTGTGTGTTTCTATAAAATTTAAATCAGTTATCGATAACTTATTAATAACTTTATCGGCTACTTATAACCGATGAAAATGTAAGTTACTATCTTAAAAATCTGAAAACAGTATTTAGTATTTAGGTATTTTTTTTTGCTCAAAATTCATATTTTGTATAAAATGAAAATAAGTTATCGATAATTTATTGATGCACATGAACGTTAAAAATAACATATATTATGTAAAAACTCTTACGACTTCACATGTAAACGATATTTCTCATTAGATAAAAATTTTAAAAAATTATCGATAACTTATCGATGCATAAAACCGATGAAAATGACATGAAGACTAGAGTACATGAAATTTTTGATTTTTTTTAATGTTTTAAATACATTAAAATCAAAAAATTATTTAAAAACAAAAATCTAAGGACCTTGAAATACCTATTCACCTTGAAATAGTGAAATGTTTGTTCAAAATTTAAAAAATGTTTAAATTATATCCCTCCCATATACATATATTTTTAAAAATAAGTATAATTTTTGTTATTTCAATATGCATCGATTAATAAAACTATTCCTAAACGCCTTAACGACAATTGTCGCTTTTGTTAAATGGCAAAAATTGTAATTTTCTATAAACTTGGCACTCACAATGACCGATACTGGCAACGAATAGTATAGTTATCGTTATCGATCATTGTGCATGCTACGCTTAGAGAAAATGAAAGTTTTTGTTAATTAACAACAGCGACAATCTTCGTTAAGACGTTTGAAAACTCCGCCACTGATCTATACATACCCCCCGTTGTATCCAGTCAAAAAATATACCAAGATCGACCGAAAAAATGCGTCACCTTAAATCACTCCACAATACAACAAAAAAAGTTTGACGCTTTTCACTTCCTGCTTAAGAGTCAGCAACTGACGCTTTCATTTCACCCCCAAAGAGAACATCCATGGAAAAGTTCAATCAACCCTTATAAAGACACGTTATTAATTTCAAAAGCTAATAGCTTAGCAGCTGTCAGCAAAAACAAATTACTACATTTGTGGGCAAAATATTTTGACTTTTAAGAAAACATGTTTCGTCGAAATTAAACATGACAGCGTGAATTGGAAAATGAAAGAAATATTAAAGAAAAAAAAAAAAAAAATTCACAAATATATAAATATTAAAAATAATTTCTTTAAATGCTCAAAAATATCGCCACAAACACAACCACACTCAATGTAAATGTGTTGAGCAAAATCAAAGAAAACCTAAACAAACTAAAATAAAAACAATAAAAGCATTACCAGCACAAAGAGCTTTTGCACTCACGTATTTTTTTAAATTCTCTGAGAGTAGCGAAAACATAAAAAATCGACACTGAAAACAAATGAACCAAGGCTATTTTTAGTGTCGTCCAACACTTGATTTATTTAAAAGTACTCGCTAGCGACAGCTATAAAACGTAAGTAAATAAATGCGAAACCCCTTTACCGCTCATTAAGATTACCTCCTGTACGGGCCCATGCTGCTGCAGCCCTCTTCATTAACATCTGCATTGCAAGGAAATTTGTTGTTAAATAATTAGGTTTATTTTTAGCAAGTAATTTTTTTCAATTTTAATTTTTTTTTGTGTTTTGTTTTATTTTTTTTATGTCGATGTCGCGCATCTTTGCTTGTTGGCGACAATTTTTCTTGTTGTTTTTCCAGTGCATTTGTTGCACAGGTTCTCTTAATTTTTAGTCGCCGTTTTTATTGCAGCTGTGCAATTAAAAAAATATTTTTAGCTACATGGATTTAATTTGTTTGAGCAACGTAACGTTTCCTTATTTCGTAATGTTTGTCGAGTTCAACAGGATTTTCATGCTATTGAACTGACAGATTTTTTTTGGAGCGAAAACTTCTTTAGGCGCGTTGAGCACTTTTTGGTAGAGAGCTAAACTATAGATTCGCGATGTCATCACGCTGTTAGCGTAACAGCATTTATTGCTGCACATCATTCCTTTTTAGAGATTACCTAATATCGACCAAGCCGAATACCGAAACCATTACCGAACCGATTACTGATTACCAGGCCGATTACTGAAGCAATTATCAGTCAATTACCTAACTAATTACCGATTACCGAGGCGATTACCAACCAATTACCGAATCAATTACCGATTATCGAAGCGACTACCAACCGATAACCGAACCAATTACCGATTACCGAAGCGATTACCAACCGATTTCCGACTACTGAAGCGATTTCCAACCGATTACCGAACCAATTACCGAATACCGAAGCGGTTACCAACCGATTACATATTGCCGAAGCGATTACCAAACGATTTCCGAACCAATTACCGATTACCGAGGCGATTATCAACTGATTATCGAACCAAATATCGATTACCGAAGCGATTACCAACCAATTACCGATTACCAAAGCGATTACCAAAGCGATTACCGAAGGGATTACCAAACGATTACTGAATCAATTACCGATTACCGAAGCGAATACCAAACGATTACCGAACCAATTACCGATTACCGAGGCGATTATAAACTGATTATCGAACCAAGTATCGATTACCGAAGCGATTACGAACCAATTACCGATCACCGGAGCGATTACCAACCAATTACCGAAGCGATAACCAAACGATTACCGAGCCAATTACCGATTACCGAGGCGATTACCAACTGATTACCGAAGCAATTATCGATTACCGAAGCGATTACCAACAAATTACCGATTACCGAAGCGATTACCAACCGATTACCGAACTAATTATCGATAACTGAAGCGATTAACAACCGATTACCGAACTAGTTACTGAGTACAGAAGCGATAACCAACTGATTACCGAGCCAATTACCGATTACCAACCGATTACCGCAGCGGTTACCAACCGATTACTGACTACCAAAGCGATTTCCCACTGATTACCAATTACCGAAGCGATTACCAACTGATTACCTATTATTGAAGTGATTACAAACCCTTTACCGAAGCGATTACCAGCCGATTATCCACTACCGACCTATTAACAACTACCGAAGTAATTACCAACCAATTACCGAACGACTACCAACCGATTACTGAAGCGATTACCAACTGACTGCCGATTAAAACGTACGCCTACTTCTCTAAAAAGTGACTTTACTTAAATGATAAAGTTTCTTAAAATTACACAAAAATAAATACAATGTCTTAAATTTTAGCACTTCACCTTGTTTTTTAGTAAAAATTCAGACTATGAAATTTTTGTTAAATTTAATAAAAACCACGCCTGCCTCCCATACAAAATTACGTCATTTAAACTGTAAAAGCTCTTCAAATTCCACAAAGGTAAATCACCTGACTTGGAATATAGCATATAAGTCCTCATTTTTAATAAAAACTCTGACTATGAAATTCGGCAGAATCAAATAGAAACCATGCCTACCTCTCGTACAAAGTGTTTTCATCAGAACGGTAAAATTTCTTTAAATTCCAAAAATGGAATTTACTGATTTTTGAATTATTTGAAATTTAGCCTTTAAGCTCAGATTTCAAACATGAATTGTATTTGTGAAACCTTGCAAAATCGAGTGAATACGACGCCTACCTTCCATACAAAGTGACGTCATTAAAATGGTAAAATCTGGTAAAATTCTACAAAAGTGAGTTTAATGACTTGAAATTTAGAAAACAAAATAATAGGACCAGCTCATATATTGACTCCTCTAAGGGTCAATTCATAAGAGGGATATGAACTATAGTCAACAATTCTTGTGTTTTTTGTATGGGGACCCCTAGAGTCATGGCTGACAGATAAGGGGTATGTGTGTTCAGAAGAAATGATGAAAGGCAAAAAATAATAGGGCTTACTCATATATTACACTCCACTATTCCGGAGAGATGTAAGCTCTAATAGACATGATTTTGTGGTTTTTGTATGGGGACCCCCAGAAGGTTGACAGATAAGGAGTAGGTGAGTTCAGATAAAATATGGAAGGGTAAAAAATAATAGGACCAACCCATATATTTAACCTCTCTAGGGGTCATTTCGGGAGACTCGTGTTTTTGTATCGGGATAGGTGTATTGAAAAGAAGTGCTGAAAGTCAAAACTTAATAGGACCTCTGTATTAGTCAATTTGGGAAGATATGAGCTATAATTGATCGTTCTTGTGTTTTTTGTATGAAAACTCTCAAAAAGGTAGTAGATAGAGGCTTAATGTGTTGAAAAGAAATGTTAAAATGCAAAAAATAATGGGACCAGCTCTTATATTTGACCCTTCTAAGAGTTCATTTGGGAGAGTTATGTAGTGCAATTGGCAATAGTTGTATTTTTTCTAAGAGAATCCCCAGAAAAGTGGCAGATAGGGGGTAGGTGTGCAAAAAATCATAGGACTAGTTGATATATTTGACCACCCTTGTTGTCAATTTGGGAGAAATTTTGTTTTATCCGAAAATTTGATGGTACATATATTCAAAAGAAGGTTATAATATAACCGAAAAAAGATTTAATGAGAAATTTTACGATGTACGATAAATTATACTATGTAATATCTATGATATTAAGTAGACTTAAATATTAACCCTGCAGATGGTAAAAGTCTAAGCAGCAGTGGGGTGATGTGTAACACGTTTTAATTTGCTACATTAAAAGTGTTAAGAAATTGAATTTTTGATTGGTTTTACGGCCTATCCTTTGTAGGAGAACCAATTCGAAGTGAGTTTTTTTATGGCTGTTGAATATTTTGAAATTTTTCGTTTCTTTAAAATTGGTGGGGTGATGTGTAACACCAACAAAATGTCGGTTAATAGACCAGGAACTTACATTTTTTAAGTGTATTTTGACTTATGTTTTTATTTATTAATTTATTTATTTACCACGATTGAATTTTGGTGTGGGCCAGAGAACTGCAAAACTCACATAAAAATATTCATACGTAATCAATTCTGTAAAAATCATGCCTCTGCATCTAATCGATCAGATTTGCTCGAATGCATACACTCGCTGTTGAGTTAAATTCAATCAAACCATGTGCTTCGTGTTGGCTCAGTGAATTTAATCAACGGACGTCTTCGGATACGTATTTCATGCTTGTTCGTTGGGCTCAATAACGATTATTTTCATCAAGAATGAAACGCAAAAAGCAAAAATCAACACGTATGAGTTTGTTCGTGTGCAGACTGAGATAGAGAGAAAAAGAGAACAAGAAGAAGAATGGTGAAGTTTTTATAACGATTAACTGCAAACAACTAAATTTAACTATTTTTTTGAGTTCCCATTTACGAAACACACATCCGTATACACTTCAACGCCAATACTCAAACATGTGCATTTAATCCGCCAATCAGCTCACACAAACAATGTCTTCAGCAGCATAATTTTATTTTATTCAACGCCAACACTCGTTCACTCAAACATGTGAGTTCAATCAGACGAACTCAAACTCAAACTGACACAAAAGACGCGTTCGCCAGTAGTGTGCTGATTTTATTCAACGCTGCACTTTGTTGAATGAGTTAAGTTGAGTAAGAATTCCAGTGAATGATTTAATCAAGCAAAAAGTGAGTTTTGCAGTTCTCTGGTGTGGGCTGAATAGTATGAACTGGACCGAACTCTTTTAATGCCGTTGATGTGATTGGATTACAGAGGTTGACGTTGTTGCCTCTTTAATGTCAGTTATAATATGTAAGATTTGTTACACAACACCCTAATGTATGTCACTTTTTTTCGAAATGATGGAATTTTACCATAACGTGAAAAATGTAAAATCTTTTGTTATATTTAAAGACATTAAACAATACCACATTTTACATATACTCACATTTAAAACCTGCAGAAAATTTTATCCAAAGAGCTATTTTTTGTAAATTTAAAAACTTTTAAAAAAAATTTTCAGGCTTTTTAAGAACTCTAATGAAATATATGTCTGCCTACTTCCAACACTTATGTAAAACGAGAGTCTATCAAAAGATATGTATCGGCAGAAGTTCATTCACTTATAAGTTAAAATTTTGTACGAAAAATCGCCGTGTTACACATCACCCCATGGTACACATTACCCCATCTCACCCTGTCTTTATTTAAATTTTTAAATAAAGCTTTATGTTTGACTTCGTCCAATGATCGAAAATTCGGTACTACTGAATATAAAACAAAGATCGATGCGGTTTTGACACAATACTTAAAGAAATTCCAATCAAACATTTTGAGTATATAATGAAAGGGTTTAAGTATGAATGATTTGATGAAGTTTTCATACGATTAGCGGCTAGTCACACTACTGCATGTTTTTTTTATGTAAGTTTGTTGTACTGATTTTGGAAGTTTTTAAAATTTTGTTTTGAAATTTTCTGCAAATTTCGTGTTGAACTTTTCTGATATTTTGTCATTTATAATTTTTTTTTTTTTAATATTCTTTATAAATTAAAATGCTTGTTTCATTTCACTTATTTTATCGTATAACAAAATTCGCATTATTTAACACTGCACTGAATTTGTGAAAATTTATTTTTTCCTCACTTATATTTTGCATTAAAATAAACAGAATTCTAAGCAGATAAATACGAAAAATCAACAACGCATCGTTCTGTTAATAAAAACAAACGTTGGCGTTAAATGCTTGTTATATAATTTTTTTTTAATTTCTAAGAAAAAAAAATTTCTTTAAAATAGCTTAAATTTATATGTTGCATTTCGGTCTAAAACAATAAGTGTTAAAAAGTGTTTAGCTCGCAGTGATATTTGGAAAAAATTAAATTTTAAAAATATTTAAATAAAATGCAATAAAAAAAACAATAAAAAAACATCTAAAGGCAATAAAGTGATGGACACAAGAACAACACGCAAAAGAGTAAAAATCCAGTAAAACTTGCACTAAAAAGTTCTACAAAAAACCAAAATTTAAAAAAAAATATGAATGAGATTTTGAGTTCCAGATATGCAGAGTTTGTTTGAGCAAGAAAAACGCTGTGCATTTTGCTAAAAATATGTTAAGAGTGAATATGAGAAATTCTCTCTAATTTTTGGTATTTTTTTAATTTTCCGCAGCTGCCGGCTTTTGCGGCTTTGCTCTCTCTCTCTCTCTCTTCATCATCTATTTTAAACTCATTGCGCAGCTCCTTTTTTTTTGAAAAAAAAAATTTGCTCAACATTTTCCATTTGCCTCAAAATTTTCGCATTCATTTTCGTCTGTGTGTTCATCGTCGCTTCAGGTGCTACGTTTGCGTCTGTCTCGTTACAGCGTCGCTTGGCGACAAAAGTTTTTTTAATATTATTTTTCAATTCAATTTGTTTTATGTTGTGTATTTATATATATGTATATAAAACATTTCTATTTGTTTTTAAACACATTCGGCGTGTTTGTTTTTATTTAAAAAAAAAATTATAAATTTAAACGTGTTTTCGAAATCATTTAATCGACGGCATTCAGTTTAATTAAAAAAAAAAAAAAATTGTCGCCATTTTTTAAATAATTTACTTTTCTGTTGTGTGTCTTTGTGTTTTACTAATAAACCTTATAAATGTTTATATTAATGCTTTTACTGAAACTGTCAACAGACACTGACAGAAAAAGTTTATTAAACCTAACAATTGAAGCAAAAGTTGACAAGATTCTTGGAAATTATTTTTATATAAAAAACATCTATGTACTTAAATGATAATTTAATATTTAATAGTGGAACTTTAACTCTTTCTGCGCTTTTTTTGGAATATTTTTAGGCTAAATTTTGTTGATTTTTCTTTTATACATAGAAAACAGGTAAATATTATTATATATTAAACAATTTCTTAACCTTAAACGTGTTGCAAGTTTTTTATAATTTTTTTTTATACATATAATATTAAGAATAAAAAAAAAAATAATTAAATAAAAAAGTCAGAACATAAATATTTATTGCGTTTTATAGTAATTTAGTCTTTTAGAAAAGTTTTGACATTTATGACACTTAAAAATTGTATTATTAAGATTATTTTAGAAAATACATGTTTTTTTCTAAATATGCAAAACTTACATTAAAAAAAACGTATTCTTTATTATCACATCAATTTAAAGTAATTAGTAAAAATAAATTCATTATTTTGAGGAAAATTATGTTACTGGAAAAACAATTTGTATTTTTTTTTCCTAAATATGAAAAATTTTAGACTAAAACAAAATTCTATTCTTTATCGCATCACTCAAAAATTTATAAGTAACTTATTTGAAAAAATAATTCAAGAATGGAAAAAATGATTATTTTTCAATTTTTAGATCAAAAGATCATGATTGAAACGTTATTGTAAAAATTTTTTAAATGTAGCAATTTGAGGCCGGGAAGTCAGAAACCCGTTTTTAACATGTTTTTTCATGATTTGTTAGATAGAAATCACCTTAAACCAATTTATTTTGACCGATTTTTAAAAAACGTTAATAAAATTTTTTTTTATTTCTGATCGAAAAAAAAATCACAAAATGATTTTTATTTCTGATCGAATAAATAACCGATCACAAAATGATTTTTATATCTGATCGAAAAAACAACGGTCAAAAAATAACTTTTATTTCTGATTGAAAAAACACTGATCAAAACATAACTTTTATTACTGATCGAAAAAAAACGAAGCCAAAATGATTTTTATTTCTGATCGAAAAAATAAGGATAAAAAAAAATTTTATTTCTGATTGAAAATAAACGATAAAAAATTTTATATATAACGATAAGAAAAATTTTATTTTTAATCGAAGAAATAACGATTTTTTTATTTCTAATCGAAAAAATATAGATCAAAAAATAATTGCTATTAAATGTCTGATTGATAGTGATAGTCGTTATTTGCATTTCATTAGTTTTTGTTGATTTTTAAGAGGCGTTACCGTTTAAATAAAGTCACTTTTTATGGGAGATAGGAGTGGTTTTTATTCGATTTAGTATTTTCTTACTTGGTCTTTATACCTATTTAAGATAGAAACTTAGAATTCGATATGATTTTATTACAATAGCTCCATAATTACGGCCTTAATCGAGACGACAGACACACACACAGATAGCCAGACAGACAGACAGAACAGCACAACACACACAGAACAGAACTGACAAAATAGACAGAAAAGAACAAACATAACATAACATAACATAACATAACATAACATAACATAACATAACATAACATAACATAACATAACATAACATAACATAACATAACATAACATAACATAACATAACATAACATAACATAACATAACATAACATAACATAACATAACATAACATAACATAACATAACATAACATAACATAACATAACATAACATAACATAACATAACATAACATAACATAACATAACATAACATAACATAACATAACATAACATAACATAACATAACATAACATAACATAACATAACATAACATAACATAACATAACATAACATAACATAACATAACATAACATAACATAACATAACATAACATAACATAACATAACATAACATAACATAACATAACATAACATAACATAACATAACATAACATAACATAACATAACATAACATAACATAACATAACATAACATAACATAACATAACATAACATAACATAACATAACATAACATAACATAACATAACATAACATAACATAACATAACATAACATAACATAACATAACATAACATAACATAACATAACATAACATAACATAACATAACATAACATAACATAACATAACATAACATAACATAACATAACATAACATAACATAACATAACATAACATAACAGAACAGAACAGATCAGAACAGAACTAAACAGGCAGGGCACTACAGCTGTACCTCTAAATGGTCTGTCGGGGATTTATAATATAAAATTCACTAAATCTTACATAATTCGATATGCGCCCGAAAATTACTTCGATTTCTTATTTTGTCCGAATCGTTTTATATTACGCAATCTTGTGAAAAACCACCCGACTAGACCTTATAACGACGAACGTACGAAAATGGCCATTTCAGCCCTTGAAAGGTCTTTGACCGAGCTTCTTATGATCAATTGTGTTGTGTGTGTTGTGAAATGTTTGAACACAAATGATCGAGAACTGGACCTACCAGCTTTATGACGACTCCGAACGGCTTATGTTCTCAAAAAGCTATTCATGGCAGTTTTTTACTCTCTGAGGTTTGCCATTGTCTGCAGAGAGGTGACGGCCGAACAGAAAAATTAATTCAGTTAGAAAAACTATCTGCGCCAGGTGGAAATTGAACAAGGGTTCTCTGGCGTATGGGCCACGCATTCTAACCACTTATACCCCCTTATAGTAATAATACAAGTAATTAAATAAATAGGTCATCGAACAAAAATTTCAAATATGGTTTTTTTGGACTCTTTCAAATCGGTGGGGTGATATGTTACAACAAACAAATGTTTGCTTAAAGACCAGGATCTTTAATAAATTATGTATATTTTTTTTTTAATTTTTATGTTTAGTAAAAGAATATTTTATGATAAGAACTTCATGAAATCTCCTGCACCTGAAACCATTGCACCATTGGCTTCCTACCACAATTGGATTTTGGTCTGGGCTGAATAATATAAATTGGGCCGATCTCTTTTAATGCCGTTGATGTGATTGCATTTCAGAGTTTGACGTTCTTGCCTCTTTAATGGCAATTATAATGTGTAAGCTGTGTTACACATCACCCCAACGTAAGTCACTTTGTTCTCATTGATGGAATTATACCACTACGTGGAAAACTGTTAAATATCTTTTGTTATATTTAAAGATATAAAACAATATCACATTTTACATCTACTCACTTTTAAAATCTGTAAAAAATATCCCAAACGCCATTTCTTGTAAATTTGTTAACAAAAATTTTTTACTTTTTAAGAACTCTAATGAAATGTATGACTGCCTACTTTCAACACATGAAAATCTAGATGCTGTCAAAAGAAACATATCGACGTTGTTCATACACTCATTTGTTAACATTTTGTACGCAAAATCGCCGTGTTACACATCACTCCAAGGTACACATTACCCCACCTCATCTTATAATTGAGACAATTACGGATGATTTGAAAAAATTTTTTTGGCATGTGTAGAAAATTAATATGGTTTTATAAGTAACACCATTTGGCCAGAAGTTGTTTTTATAATTGCCAAAATCTTTTCGTGTGGGATCTTAAGAAAGGTTTTATTTTTCCGGCTAATAGAGTCCTATAGAAAATAGCTCTCTAGCCATGAGTGAATTTTGCTTGAAAGATTTTTTTTTTCCATAAATCTATCTTTTTCGTAACTACATTCACGAAGAAATATTTGTCAAGCTTATTTCTGGATAAATATTTAAAATGTAGGTAATAGTGTGAAAAATGATTTTCTTTTGGTATTTATTTTAAGTCTTCATATCATTCGTAGAGTTGATCCACTATTTTTTTATAAGTTCATAAATATTTTTAAATATTAATAAATCTAAAAAAATAACTGCAATATTCAGATTTATGGCTTTTGCCAGCCAAGAAAAATATAAAAAAAAAATTCATAAAAAAACATCTTTTTAGCACATAAATCGCATAACAGTCCCATTTATATTTCCAAGAACAGTAATCATGAAATAACTCTACAACAAATGCTGGAGAAAAAAATTTGAAAGAACAACAAGTTACAAGAAAAACTCGTTAAGATTTGCAAATAGGAAATAAAAATGTGAAATAAAAATAAATCATGGAACATTTCAAGATATAGGCAGACAGAATTAAAATAAAAAAACCTTATGTAAAAAATAAAAAAGTTAAAATACGTAAAGGAAATTCATAAAAATATTATGGGCTTGAAACACAAACAAATGGGCGATCACCAGACATCAGTCAATGTCAGTTGGAAGCGGGCCAAATCCATAAAATATCAGTTTTTATGCGCAGCTAATGTCGTGCACGATTGCAAAAAAAAAATAAATAAAGATCACGACTTTTTGGCAAAATAAAAGCCCTGCAAAGTAAGAGTGAAATAGCTATATATACTTCACTGACGCTTGTGATGCAAAGGTGGGTGGTAGGTAGGTGGGTGTTGCGACATGCGTTGCCTTTCTTTTTTATTTTTTTTTCTGTTTTTTGTTTATTTGTGCGTTTGAACAAAACATTGCAAAACATCAACAATTCGCCAAATTTTGGCAAGCACAGCATGTATCAAGTGGCAACTTTAGAGGCTCCTCCAGCAACAGCTACGCTTCTACCGGATGTCGTTCCACGAACGAAATATTGCCAATATTATCTTGGCTAAAATTTGGCAAAATAGATAATTTTTTTGAAAACCAAATGAAATGTTTTGGCTAATTGAAATTCATTAAATCGAAACGTTACTGTAAGCGTTAAAAAAAAAGAACGGCAAATTATTCTCAAGTGTTTGTTTTTTTTTTTTGTGATTTTTTAAAGTAGTTTCAGCTGCTCAAGTATAGCAATAGATATGTATTTTCGTACAAGTGCTGAGTAATATTTTGATGGAATTAATCGGCCATACTTAGTTGTCATTGCAGGCAACCGTTCATCAGATTTTATACTGAGAAATATTAAAAACAATGAATTTAAAAAATCGATTATTTTAAGAGTATCTGAAAAAATTTGCATCAAAACACAAAACTAAATACTTTTTTTTTCTCTACAAAGTATAGTTTATATAGTACAAATAAAAAGAAACATTCCATACACACATACACTTTCACATATACACATACAACGAACATCACGCGTTGTAAGAGCTTCTTCGGTTTGATCGATTGGTACTCTGGCGCACCGGGTCTTAAGCGCTGTAGAACCTGTATTATATGCGAGATTGATTTGAAATTTTTTTTACATATTCTTGAATAGTTAAAAAAAAAGGTAGGCAGTGAGAAGAAAACTTAAAGCTATGAAATAACACAGCTGTTATGAGTTTTCGAAGTAGCTAGAGTCGGCAAATCAGACGCGTTCTACTTTTTTTTACTCTTTTTATTAATTTTATTGAAAGTATAAACTGCTATTTTTTAATGTTTATATATATAATATATTTGCAACACAATTACTTTGGTTGGGTAATCGGTAATTGGCTTAGTAATCGGTTGGTAACCACTTGGTAATCGGTAATTGGTTCGATAATCGGTTGGCTATCACTTCGGTAATCGGTAATCGATTGATAATCGCTTCGGTAATCGGTAATTGGTACGATAATTGGTTGGCAATCGCTTCGGTAGTTGGTAATTGATTCGGTAATCGATTGGTAATCGCTTCGGTAATTGGTAATCGGTTAGTATCGCTTCGATAATCGGTAATAGGTTAGTAATCGCTTCGGTAATCGGTTGGTTATCGCTTAGGCAATCGGCAATCAATATCAATCGGTTATCGGTTGGTTATTGCCTCGGTAAACGGTAATGTGTTGGTAATCTCTTCAGTAATAGGTTGATAATCGCTTCGGTAATCGATAATTGATTCGGTAATTGGTTGGTAATCACTTCGGTTATCGGTAATTGGTTCAGTAATCGGTTGGTAATCGCCTCGGTAATCGGTAATTGGTTCGGTTAACAGTTAGTAATCGCTTCGGTAATTGGTTCGGTAATCGGTTGGTAGTCGCTTCGGTAATTGATTCGGTAATTGGTTGGTAATAGTTTCGGTTATCGGTAATTGGCTCAGTAGTTTGTTGGTAATCGCCTGGGTAATCGGTTGGTAGTCGCTTCGGTAATTGATTCGGCAATTGGTTGGTAATAGCTTCGTTTATCGGTAATTGGCTCAGTAATTTGTTTTTAATCGCCTCGGTAATCGGTTGGTAATCGCTTCAGTAATTGGTTCGGCAACCGGTTGGTAATTGCTTCGGTAATCGGTAATGGGTTGGTAATCGCTTCGGTAATAGGTTGGTAATTGCTTCGGTAATCGGTTGATGATCGCTTCGGTAATTGGCAATCGGTTGGTAATCGCTTCGGTAATCGGTAATTGGTTCGATAATCGGTTGGTAATTGCTTTCGTAATCGGTAATTGGTTTGATAATCGATTGGTAATAGCTTCGGTAATCGGTTGTTAATTGCTTCGGTAATCGGTAATTGGTACGATAATTGGTTGGCAATCGCTTCGGTAGTTGGTAATTGATTCGGTAATCAATTGGTAATCGCTTCGGTAATTGGTAATCGGTTAGTATCGCTTCGATAATCGGTAATGGGTTAGTAATCGCTTCGGTAATCGGTTGGTTATCGCTTAGGCAATCGGCAATCAATATCAATCGGTTATCGGTTGGTTAATGCCTCGGTAAACGGTAATGTGTTGGTAATCTCTTCGGTAATAGGTTGGTAATCGCTTCGGTAATCGATAATTGATTCGGTAATTGGTTGGTAATCACTTCGTTTATCGGTAATTGGCTCAGTAATTTGTTTTTAATCGCCTCGGTAATCGCTTGGTAATCGCTTCAGTAATTGGTTCGGCAACCGGTTGGTAATTGCTTCGGTAATCGGTAATGGGTTGGTAATCGCTTCGGTAATAGGTTGATAATTGCTTCGGTAATCGGTTGATGATCGCTTCGGTAATTGGCAATCGCTTGGTAATCGCTTCGGTAATCGGTAATTGGTTCGATAATCGGTTGGTAATTGCTTCCGTAATCGGTAATTGGTTCGATAATCGGTTGGTAATAGCTTCGGTAATCGGTTGTTAATTGCTTCGGTAATCGGTTGGTAATCGCATCGGTATTCGGTAATGGGCTGGTAATCGCTTCGGTTATCGGTAATTGGTTCGGTAATCGGTTGGTAATCGCCTCGGTAATTGGTTCGGTAATCGTTTGGTAATCAGCCTGGCAATCGGTTCGGTATTCGGCTTGGTCGATACTAGGTAATCCCTAAAAGAAATGCTGTACAACAATCATTTCTGTTATGCTAACTGCGTGATGATATTGCCAATCTATAGTTTTTCTCTCTACCAAAAAGTGCTCAACACGCCTAATAGCATGTTCACACACAGGCCGAAAAGCCGCTTTTCAGCTGAAAAACCTCTTTTCAGAAAAAGGTGTTCACACTTGAAAAGCAGCTTTTTATTTGACAGACAGTAGCCATATGTTTGTTATTATAGCGATTTGTTTCATTGTGCTTGGCTTAGCAAACAAATATCGCCTCATGAAGGTCACTCCACTTCACGCGCTCCTTGTATTTTTTTTTCCATTTTTAAGATGTTTTCTAATTGGGAAGAAACAAATGAAAACAGACAGACGAAATGTCATATATCAGTGACAACTTGGATTTTTGTAATAGATTTTGACTTTACTTCAACGAACAGATTTCCGAACCAGGGTTGTTTTCTAACTTTTCAGAGTTTTTCGCTGAAAAGCAAACAAATATCAGCTTTTCATTTGACAGTTTTTCCATGGCGAAAACTTAATATCATGTAGCTTTTCAGCTGAAAAGCTGTTATTGTTCGAAAAGCGGCTTTTCGTCCTTAGTGTGAACATACTATAAAGAAGTTTTCACTTCAAAAATTCGATTTTCAAAAAATTGTTTGCCTAAGGACCTCCCTGAATAGTAAAATATAAAGAAATTAAAAAGCTATACTATTATTTTCTCTAAAACCTTTCCGAAATCTTTCTAGAATATTAAAAAAATTTTAAAATTTTCCGAACCCGCATCCATATTAATCACTACAACACTGCAAAGTCTCCAAACATATAGCTAACATGTCATCGTACTTCCTGCGCTCTTAATCATGCATAAGCTTTAACGAGCTTCACATTACAGCCTCCAATGAGCTGACAGTTTTTCCAATTTGTAAACCACTCACTACATCCGCAAAATAACTCAAAACAAGAAAAATGCTTTCTGCCCTTCTACCACCATATTCATGTTATAAGAAATTGACTCAAATTTCTAATAAATCATTAAATGTGTTGATAGACGCCCGATTTGTTTAGCGTACGTTTTGTGTATAAATTTAAAAAGAAAACTTTACAAAATGACTGCGACATTTACACGTTTTTTAATGCTTGATAAGTTTTTTTTTTTCGTCATGCTAAGCGTCAATACTGCGCTTCTAAGTTGAAATTTATTTTATGAGTAGGTATTATTTTAATGTTTGTTGGTGTGAATATTTTTTATTTCATAAATATTTTAAGCTTTTTTATTGTCGTATAATATTGAATATCTTGCTGTGACCCATGCGACTGCGACACTTCCCCTGTTTTGTGCGTCGTCTTAATTTAAATGTGTAACATTGACATAGATTTACTTTTATTATAATTCTTTTAAAATACTTTCGTATATATTTATGTGAAATTCTATAAAGTTGTATATCATAAAACGTTTCGACACGTTGAATGGTTCTTATCATTGAATATAATCGGCACTAAAAATAGTTTAAAACAAAATGCAGCTGATATGAGATGGTGTTTACTTGTATTGTGTTGGTGGTGAGCAATTAAGTGATTTAAGATGTGCGAAAACTTGTGCAAAAATAAACAGGTATTATTTTCAAAATTTTATTTGGTATATTATTATAAATTTTTGTTTTTTTTTTTTGTGCTGTTGTATACATTTTCTGCTCTGTTTATTTTTCTAGTTCTAGGCCGGTCGTATTTTTGAGTTGCTCAAAACGAAATTTTTGTATGTTAAGACACAAGAAACAAATTAAGAAACAAGGTTTCCGAGTTTCTTAATTTTTGTTGTTCTTGCACCTTGAGAATTCTGAAAGTTGAGCTGTATTAAGAATAATTAATTCCAAAGTTAGTTGAAGTTTTTATACATTACAAAATTTTTATTTAACTCATATGATAATGCTTTAATTATGCATATGTCAATATGAAATACAGACTTATTTATTTTAACAAATTTTAAATATTTTCGTTTTGCGCTTTCCATAAAATTTTGCTCACTCACCCTGTTTAATAAAGCATTATGTTCTTTAGCGGCTCCAAAAAAAATTTCACGCTGAGAGCAATAAGCTTTTTGAGAGAAAAACTTTCTTGAGTTTGCCTCTCTTAAACTCTAGCGATGAGTTTTGTTGTTCCTAAGACAAGAACCACTTCAATCGAAAAGCTTTACAACTGGAACAGGTGTTGAACATGTTGAGCAGTGGCGCCCCGAATAGGTATAAATGGGTATGATAACAGTTTCGTCATAATGAATGTTTGATTTTTATTTTTTTTATTTTAATAAAGTTAACTATAATAATGAATTCTTATAACTAAAGGAATAACACAAGCAACTAGCCAGGGCTTTCAGCGGGAATTTACGTTTTTATCGACAATAATATTCAATTTATAAAAATATATATGATATGCAAATAAAATGATTTTTTATAGAGTAAGTGAGATTAAATGATTTAATAAATTCATAAATTTTGAAACATTTTCTATTGTGATATCATTAAGTAAACTACTAGGTTTAATGTTACCGAATATAATTCTTCTGATATTTGTAAAGTGATTACATAAGTCGAAAATATGTTCCGCAGATGTTGCATTAGTACAGTATTGGCAGTGTTTTTACCACACAGTAAATGTTCGTAAGAAAATTGTGCCTGTCGCATTCGAAGACGAACAAAGATCTTAGCCTGTTGTCTGGTGCATATAGAAGGGTAGACTGCTTTGAGTCCTTCTTTGTTAACAGTGCTGTAGCGGTGGTTGAAAGTGCGTCATTCTGTATATTTTAGCTGCTGCAGGTGCTCTGTTATTACTTTGAGAATGTTATTCACATCAACAGTATGAAAGGTGAGGTTTGGGGCTCTACCGGTGGCATTGGCAGCTTCTTATGCGTATTCGTTGCCTTTATTCCTATATGAGCAGGAACTCACATGATATGGATTTTGTTCGCCTGTTTAAGATATCATTACAGTTTCGGATAGGGATTAAAAAAAAAATTAATTTTCATAATTTGTATGAGTTAAATATGGCGCCAAAATTAAAAATCCTGTGTCCATATGGCGGACAGTTAATCTCAGAATTGGCTGGGCCGATTTTGAAAAACTAGTTTCATTTTCTTTATTTACATATTCTCCTAGGCAATCTACCAAAAAATCTTAAAAAAATTTAAATAAAAATTAATTAGCAAAGGTTAAAGGTCCAAAAATGTTTTTTTAATTTTTTTTTAAAGTTTTTATTTTTTAAATATTGCCCAGGTCATTTAATAAGTCCGTAGGATAAGTATAAAAAAAAACAACATTTTGACAAAACTCGATTATATTATTCAACATAGTTACCTTCGAGAGCGATACAACGAGTATAGCGATTTTCCAACTTTTCGATACCACTTTTATAGTAAGATTTCTCTTTCTCGTCAAAATAGGCCTCACTTTCAGCGATTACTTCATCATTGGACTTGAATTTCTTTCCAGCAAGCATTCTCTTGAGATCTGAAAACAGGATAAAGTCGCTGGGGGCTAAGTCTGCAGAATACGGTGGGTGGGTAAGCAATTCGTAGCCCAATTCATTCACTTTTGCCATCATTTTCATTGATTTGTGACACGGTGCATTGTCTTGGTGAATCAACACTTTTTTGTTTTGCAAATGTGGCCGTTTCTTAGCGATTTCAGCCTTCAATTGATCCAAAAGTGCACAGTAATAGTCGCTGTTGATGGTGGTTCCTTTTTGGAGATTGTCAATGAATATTATTCCTTTCGCACCTCCAAATACAGACGCCATCACCTTACAAGTCGACTGTTGGGTCTTTGCTTGCTTTGGATTCGGTTCGTCGACTGCTGTCCACTCAGCTGACTGTTTTTTGGATTCTGGTGTGTAATATTGAAGCCATGTTTCATCTATTGTCGCATAACGATGATAGAATTTGATTTTATTGCGGTTTAACAGCACCAAACACTCCTCTGAAGCATCAATTCGTTGTTGTTTTTGGTCGACTGTGAGCTCACGCGGCACTCACTTTGCACAGAGCTTTCGCATACCCAAATGTACGTGTAAAATGGTAAAAACACTACCATCTGATATCTTTACAATGTCAGCTAGCTCGTGCACCTTCAATTTGCGATCGTTCATAACCAATTTGTGGATTTTTTTTATGTTTTGTGGAATAACAGTCTGATTTGGGCGTCCACTGCGCTTTGCATCATTTGTGAGGGTGCGACCACGTTTAAATTCAGCAAACCACTTTTCTACCATTTGTCTCGATGGAGCAGAGTCCGGATAATGTTTATCAAGCCATTGTTTGGTTTCCACTGTATTTTTTTTCATCAAAAAGCAATGCTTTTCAAAACTCGAAATTCACTTTTTCCATTTATTTTTTTTTTTGCAATAACAACAGTTGCACACATAATGCTATAACTCACGAATCAATTGTCAGATTGTTGTCAAATTTATATACGTATCGTTTGAAGGTTGGTACTAAATAAAAATCATATGAAAAAAAACTAGCAACGCCATCTATGTGTCATCCTATGGACTTTTTGAACGTAATGTTATAACTCATACAAGTTATGAACATTTTTTTTAATCCCCAAGAATGTACAAATTTAAAAAAAAAAATTTATGTTAATAGCTAATAAAGTGCCCAAGTTAATAATTTTAGAAAATGGTTACTTTTCCCTATCCGAAACTGTAATGATACCTTAATGCAGATTTGTCTGATGGAATTTATGAGCTCGCTGTTGTTGCTTATATTTCAAACTGCTTCAAAAGCCGATTTTGAATATATTTTCCTCTGTTCTTAATTGCAAAATCGGCGGCAAATTTTACTGCGAGGGCTTCAGAGGTGAAAACTGAGCAGCGGTGTTCGAGACAGAAAATGATGGTATACATACGGGTAACTATTTATATACAGGTAATTTAACTTGAGCCTGAGTTAATTTTGGTTAAAGAGGAACTTAGACAGGGTTTGCTTGAAAGAGGATTTGGACATGGAAGGTGAAAAGTATACGGAAACGTTATTGAATTCTCTACAGCATCGACTGATGCTGATATTGGTGCTGATATTCTGGTGCTGATATTCAGTTAACAGCCGAGTATGCCTAGTACGTCTTATTGGTTCGTTGAGACATATCATACTAGAAATATATTCACTGTCAATAGCACCATTAATAACATCGAATGTGAAACATGAGCCCAATAATGTTCTTCTTGATGATAATGGCATCAAGTTTAAAATGCTGAGTCTGTATTCATATGAAGGAAGGCTATTATAATCACGGGGGTTGTGCATGTCTCTCAACGCGTATAGTAAGAATTGCTTTTGAATAGACTCGATTCTTTCGCTATGGGAATCGAAGGACGGACTCCAAATTATGCAGGCATATTCAAGTATTGGCCGCACTAACGCACAGTATAAGGATGTAGTGACCCAAATATTCTTGAATTCATTTGCTCGCCTTTTTATAAAACCAAGCTGTTTGCTAGCTCTGGACAAAATTTTGTCATAGTGCAAATTAAAGCGCATCTTGCAATCCAAGACTACTCCAAGATCCACTACATGATTGACTCTTTTAAGCTCGGTACTATTAAGGTGGTAGGTATGTAGTGCCATGTTGTTCTTACGAGAAAAACTAATAACATTGCATTTATTGATATTAAGATGCAGTTTATTTTGGGTACACCATTGCTCAAGAGACAACAGTTTTGACTGTAAAAAATTTGCATCTATCTCTGATTTGATTGCATAGTACATTTTTAAATCATCTGCATACATAAGGTGTGGGATATCGTTCAGGACTTCTGACAAGTCTGATATAAATATGTTAAAAAGAAGAGGACCAAGGTGACTGCCTTGCGGAACTCCTGAGGAGACTGCAATTTTGTTTGAAAAAATTCCCTGGAATTTAACATACTGGGATCTGCCGTCGAGATATGATTTTAGCCAACTTAGTATGGGTCCCTTAATACCGAATGTTTCTAATTTACATGTTTCTGTAAATTATGTAATGTAATGTTTCATTTACATGAAATCTGTATAAACAGCATCTATTTGGTGCCCTTTTTCCATATTTATTAAAACATCCGATACCATGACATGAGATTGGATCTTGTAGATCGTCCCTTACGGAAGCCGTGTTGCTGCTCATTTAGACGTGGGTTGATTACACTTGTTGGCTTATCACAAATAATTTTTTTAAAAAGTTTTGGAATGGCTGATAAAATTGCTATGCCACTATAATTTTCAACAGACCTTTTATCTCCACTCTTGTAAATTGGTGTTAGATGGGATGATTTCCAATATGAAGGAAATGTCCCACAAGACAGTGATTCGTTAAAAATTATGTATAACGGCAGAAGTAGTTGGTCTAAAGATCGCACCAAGAAGCTTGTAGGAATAAGGTCCGGTCCAGGTCCCTTAAATAAATCCAGTTCTTTTATGGCATTAGAAATCTCTTCCTGCGTTAAATTTATAGTATCCACCACAATATTTGAGCTGGGAGAAGAGGCTTCAAATTGGGTAGTAGACTGACAAAAGACCTCCTTAAAATGATGCGCATATAAGTTGCTGATTTCATGAGGGTTGGACGAATTGATAATACCTATAAACATAGACGATGGATAGCCGCTAGATTTACGCTTCAAGTTAACAAAGTTAAAGAATTTTTTCGGTTCTTGGATGATTTTCTCACCGATAAGGTTAGTGTACAACTTGTACGCTTCTTCTGACTTGATAGAGAACTCTCTTGATAGCTCGTCATACCTTAGCTTGAGTTCATCGCTTACATTATCAGTGTTTTTGAGAAGTTTATGAATTTTATTTCTTTGATTCCTCAAAAATCTAAGATTTCTATCTAGCCATGGCTCTGAAAGCTTATTTTTCTTTATTTTTGGCACATAACTTTCGATAGCTGTAAAAATGTGCTGATAAAATTTAGAGACAGCGCTATCTACGTCTAAGTTGGAAAGAATATAATTCCAGTTTAGAGCATTAAGATAACATTTTATGCTTTCGTAATCGGTGTTGAGGTAATCGTACGCAATGGAGTTATTATAAGATTGGGTAAAGGAACTTCATTAGAAGAGAAAGCAACCGTTAAGGCTGTATGGTGAACAGATTTAGCTAACAAATTTTCTGCATCACTGCATGGGCTAACCTTCATTTCCTCATATGCGTTAGTAAAGACTAGGTCCAACCATCTCCCATTTTGATTTTGTACAGAAGAAACTTGCTGCAGATCACTGCCATAAAAGGTACTTAGCAATGTGAGATCTATGATACTTGAAAGGTTAACAGGAAGAAGATAGTTGTCATTTTCATCGGTGACAAACTATATATTTGGACGGTTAAAGTCACCAAGAATAACAACTTTATCTTCCTCATTTAGAGTAGAAATAAAGGCGGACAGTGTTTCACATACCTCGTTGTATGTTGTTTCACTTGAGCAGGGAGGAATGTAAACGACACCAATGTACAAATATAGACTATTTCCTAAGCAAATTCTAATTATTCGGTGATCGAAGAGCTTGTGGGTAGGTGTATCTATAAGCTCACTTGAGAGAGAATTATGAGATGCTATCAGGACTCCTCCTCCTCGTGAAACACCTGTTGAGTTGACTTAAATTCTTTGAAGTTAAGCTTGGTGTCAAATGTTATTCCTAGTATTTTTAAATAGTTAACAAACTCAACTGCGCCTCTAAAAAAAAAACACGAAATGGCCACTTCAGCCCTTGAAAGGACTTTGACCGAGCTTCTTCTGATCAATTGTGTTGTGTGTTTTGTGAAATGCTTAAATTCAAATGTTCGACAACTGGACCTGCATGTTTTATACCGACTCCGAACGGCTTATGTTCTCAAGAAGCTTTTCATGGCAGTTTTTACTCTCTGAGGCTTGCCATTGTCTGCAGAGAGGTGACGTCCGAACAGAAAAATTAATTCAATTGAAAAAACTTTCTGTGTCAGATGGGGGACTCAAACCAGGGCTCTCTGGCATATGTGCCACACTCTACCCACTGCCACACTTTTTCTTCTTACAAATATGTAGGATTTTACATTCATCAATTGATAACTTGAAATTGATTTGAAATTCTAACAACACATTCAGCTTCAGCGACCCATTTTTACTTAGTGTATGCCCCAGCACCAAATTCGTAAAAATAAAAAAAATGTAGGTGGCAATCCTATGCGCCTATTTGAATTTTAAAATTCTGACATTCGAAATCAGCGACCGTCTTAAACTGCTAGATAATGTTTAAAACTCTTAAAAATATATTTTACCGGGTGTCAAAATTTAAGTAAAAAACCTATTCTCCATCTTGAAATTTAAGACTCTAACATCAAGTTCGAACTCAGCCACACCGTTATAGTCTTAGAAAATGTTTAAAACTCGTAAAAACGTTTTATTAGGTGACAGCCCTGTGGTAAAAATTTACAAGGCCATCCGCCATCTTGAATTTGAAAATCCTAACATCAGATTCGAAACCAACGATCCTCTAAAACTGCCTTAACGAAAAACTGGAAACGTTTCACTTTTTTAATGCATGCTTAAATTTTTTTGAAACGTAAAACGTTATTGTTACATGCTTTTAAATATGTATACGTGTTTTTTTAAATTTTTCCCTCATTAAAAACCGTCACATCGCCGCCTAAGAAGTTTCACTTCAAAAACCTACGAAAGCAGTGCATGAAATCGAGTAGCAATATTATTATGACCCCAATAGAAATTTTTCCCACTGCACCGCTGTACTAAGCAACTTACAGCGTCAAGTCACTTGGGGGAAAAGCACTCTTTTTCTGCCTTTGCTCGAACTGTCAAAGTAGCTGTTAGCTAAAAATTGTACAGATTCAGGTTTTTTTTTCTTGATTTCCTTTTATCCATTCTGACAGTTCGACCGAGCTTCTCTCAAGTGACTTAACCTGTATTAATGAACCTTGATGCCGTCTGTCAAAATAGAAATAATTCTATACCGACGACAGCAACATGAGTATTAGTGTCGTTGAGACATATTCACTCACCTCCGCAGAAATACATGAATAAATGCAGAAATTTATGTAAAAAAAATTTGACAGATATCGTAACGTTGCTGTCATCGTCAATGTGTTTCATGCATTATGTGTTGCTTTTAATTCAAATTTCGTGCAACGTCAACTTTGTTCCAAATTCCAAGTTTTGAACTTGTTAGTGTAGATTGACCCGCCACCCAGCTTCGGTGTCTAAAAACGTCATGGAAAAGGATGGCTTGCTTCTAAATGTGTATTTACCCTAACAATTTAAAAAAATGCAATATCATACACGATCATATAGTGAAAATATGCTGACTGCGTTTACACGCTATAATTAGTCCATCAACATCGGTCAATCCAAACAAACTTTGACTTATTAATTTTTCTGTTACTATTTGTATTTGTGGGCAAAATGAAATGCGCCGTCATTCGCTTAATGTTTATTTTCAGTCATTCCTTTGACGTCAGAGTGAATTGGATTTTTCTTTTAAATTAAAATTATTTTCCGCAACGAATTACGTTTTAAATAAATTGAAATATATTATAATTTATAGCCTATTTATAGTGCAACATTTAAGTAATATCTTTGCTTTGCATTGATCTTAAACATTGATGAGTTCTGAATTTTATGGGAATTATTAATGATGTTTTGATTACTGGGTACAACAGCTGGCAGCACCTTTTCCAATTGATGTTTTAATTGAAATATGCGATTTCAACGCACCTGGTCTGACCTCCTGAATTACTGAAAAAGTGATCGTTATGAACAAATGAAAAAGCTCATCGATAAAAATACATTTGTTATCAGTTGAAATAAAGAATCAAATAATTGATTATGGCGATAAATAAAAATAAAACGATATCGATGAAATATTCTTTTGAAAAATCGACAAAAATTAATGTGAAGAAACGTTTAAAATTATCGATGATTATGATTATAAATGATTATGTCAATAAAGAAATATAATCGATATTAATAAATCGATGAAATATTCTTTGAAATAATCGATAAAAATTACTGACAATGTGAAGGAACTTTAAAAATTATTGATGAAAAAGAAACCTGTTATCAGTTTCAATAAGATAGTTCTTCAAGTAAGAAACGCGCGTTAATTTTACTGCTGTATATTCCAGAGTGTATATAATTATTTTTGCACAAGAATGTAAGCAAAAGATAATAGAACAATTGACAACTGCATAAAGTCTTATTCACTTATACATCAATAATATAAAGCCTTGCTTACAATAATAATTGGAATTGGTAATAAACAAATATATTCGGTAACGACAATCGATAAAAAAACACTTTTGAATTAATCGATACAAAATTATCGATCGTTAAAAGTAATTTTTTTTCGATCAGAAATAAAATTTCATTTTGTGATCATTATTTTTTTTTGATCAGATTAAAATGATAATTGAATAATATCGATATAATAACGATTAAAATTTAAATCAAATCAATATTTATGGAACATATAAAACTATTATGGAGTTAAAATTTAAAAGTTATTTATTAGGCTGAAGTGGGGTGATGTGTAACACGTTTTTATTTGCTCCAATAAAAGTGTTAAGAAATTGAATTTTTGGTTGGTTGGATGAACTGAGTGTTTTCATGGCTGTTGAACAATTTGTAATTGTTGGTTTTTTAATATTGGTGGGGTGATGTGTAACACCAACAAAATTTTGGTTGAAAGACTAGAAACTTTAATTTTGTGTGTGTATTTTGGCTTTTTATTGTTTTTATTTCTTTATTTATTTACCGCGATTGGATTTTGGTCTGTGCTGGATAGAATGAACGGGGCCATCTCTTTTAATGCCGTTAATGTGATTGCATTTCAGAGTTTGACGTTGTTGCCTCTTTAGTGTCAATTTTAATATGTCAGATGTGTTACACATCACCCCACCATGAGTGTTGCACATTACCCCTATGTAAGTTACTTCTTTCTCATTGAGGGAATTTTACCACAACGTGAAACAATGTAAAATCTTTTATTATATTTAAAGATATTAAACAATACCACATTTTACATATACTTAATTTTAAAATGTGAAGAAAATTTTATACGCAACGCTATTTTTTGTAAATTTAAAAAACATTTTAACAAAAATTTTTCACGTTTTTAAGAATTCTAATAAAATTTATGCCTGCCTACTTCCAACACTTATGAAAAACTAGATGCTGTCAAAAAAAACATATCGCAGTAGTTCATTCAGTCATATGTTAACATTTTGTACGAAAAATCCCCGCGTCACACATCACCCTGTGGTACTCATTACCCCACCTTACCCTATATATACGTTTACTATCATACAAGCAAAGCCGTCTTGGGCAAGGATTTGAACAACTATTTTGACAATGATAAGGACAAGATTTTAGACATGAACTTAGAAAAGGATTTAGAAAACTATTTGGACAAGCTTTTTGAACAAGGATATCAAAAATAGTGTGATTGCAGCTAAGAAACTAGCCGTTATTAAATTTGTTTGCATTAAGTGTAATTTTTTGCAGCGTCGTAATAGTAAGAAAGAAGAAATAGTAATAGAAATAGAAAACAGTGGTGGAAAAATAGTAGTAGAACAGAAGAGCAAATGATAGAAAAAAGTAGTCAAAAGTAGTAGTATCAAATAGTAGTAGATATAGAAGTAGAAAAACTAGCAGCAAATAGTGGTGGAAAATAGTAGAACAAAGTCGTTTACATAAATAGAAAACAGTAGTATTAAATAGTAGTAGGAAATATTAGTAGTATTAGTATAGAAATCAGTTGTGGAAAATGGTAGTAGAAAATAGTAGTAGAAAATAGTAGCACAACATAGTAGTAGAAAACTGTAGCAGAAAAGTATTACATAGTAATAGGCCAAAAAATTTTTCTTAAAAAAGACTTCTAAATAATGGCAACCGTAATGTACATCGATATAAATTCGATATAAATAATTTTTTTAATCTGATCGAAAAAATATCGATTATAAAATAACTTTTATTTCTAATCGGAATAAATTACGATCACAAAATGATATTTTTTTCTGATCGAAAAAAAAAACAATCAAAAGAATATTTTTATTTCCGATCGGAAAAATAAAGATTAATATGAATTTTTATATATAATCGAAAAAAATTACGAAATTACTTTAATTTCTGATCGAAGAAAATAATGTTTAAAATATAATTTTCATTTCTGATTTCTTAAAAAAAAAATAACAATCACAAAATGATTTTTATGTCTGATAAAAAATAATTATCGAAAAAAAATTAATGTATTTTTTAATCGACAAAATAACGAACGGAAAATTGTCTTGAGGTGTTTGATAATTTTCAAGTCGACAACTCAGTAGATTCCAGTTGATCTCAAGTTTAAGTTTTCATAGAAGGTCGAAGGTGGAGATAATAGTTTTTAACGTGAGGTTAATATTGAGATCCAAAAAATTTATCCTATATAACATGGTCACCTTAATGCTTTTTATACAATGCTAACTGTTAATGAAAACATTTGCACATAGTTTTTACGAAATATTTTTATGTAAAACTTGGCCTATATAACTCAATACTCTGTAGTAGCTGACAGAGCTGTAAAGGAATGCATTCAATTTCACCTTATTTACAAAAGGGATATATTCAATGAATGCAAAATGAATGCATAAATAAAATTTTTAGTTCACATTCAATGTTAAAAAAAAATTGAATAAGTATTAACTTCAATTATTCATTTTCGTTATTCGGAGTGATGAATCAATATTTTTCATTCATATGAATTATATTCACCAAGAATGTATTATAACGAATAACGAATTTAAAAATTTTCAATTATTCTTCTATTATTGATAAACCATTATTAATTTTTTATTCATTATTCATTTGTTATTCATTATTAATTCCTTATTCATTATTCATTTCCTTATCATTATTTGTTCGTTATTCATTGTTCATTCATTATTGATATTTTATTCATTGTTCATTTGTTATTTATTTGTTATTCATTATTCATTTATTATTCATTATTAATTTTTTACTCATTATTCCTTTTTTTTATGACTTCGGCTAAAATGAATAAAAAATTAATAACGAATAAAAAAAAGTGAATGAAAAATTAATAATGAATAAAAAGTAGGCAGTGGGGGACGGCCGACCGAAGTGAAAACTTAAAGCTATGAAATAACATAGCTGTTATGTATTTCCCAAGAAGCTAGAGTCGGCAAATCAGATGCGTTCTACTTTTTTAACTGTTTTTATCAATTTATGCG
This sequence comes from Coremacera marginata, assembly GCA_914767935.1. NCBI lineage: Eukaryota > Metazoa > Arthropoda > Insecta > Diptera > Sciomyzidae > Coremacera > Coremacera marginata. Next base: position 143,136,255 of record OU612047.1, read on the forward strand.
TTATTGAATGTATAAACTGCTATTTTTTAATGTTTATATATATTTGTTCACCAATTACTTTGGTTGGGTAATCGGTAATTGGCTTAGTAATTGGTTGGTAATCGCTTCGATAATTGGTAATCGGTTGATAATGGCTTTGGTAATCGGTAATCGGTTGGTGATCACTTCGGTAATTGGTAATCGGTTGGTAATCGTTTCGGTTATCGGTTCGTAATCGATTTGGTAATCGGTTGGTAATTGTTCGGTAATCGGGAATTGGTAATCGGTAGTCAGTAACCGGTTGGTAATCGCTTCGGTAGTTGATAATCGTTTGGTAACCGCTTTAATCCATAATAGGTTGGTAATCGCGTCAGTAACCAGTTGGCAATTGCTTCGGTAATCGGTTGGTAATAGAGCCCTGCTTGATTAGGCTTTTTCGCCTCCCTGAATATATTCTCTAGCTATAGAATCAAAAATTCCTCTATCCCTTTTCTGCTTTGCTCATACCTGATCGTACACTCTCTTTGTTTTATTCAGATATAAGAAACGAAGAGAATAAGAGCACGATGCTTTTCTAACAACAGCAGGAAGCAAATAAAGCAATAAAAAATAACAAAAATATCAGTGTTCATACCCTGAATATTTAGCGAATATTTTTTTATTCGTTCGCTCGTAGACCGAAAAGAATGTTTTTTGTATTGGGACCCAAAGAAGGGTGGTTGATGGGGGGTAGGTGTGTTCGGAAGAAATCTTGAGGGACAAAAAATAATAGGACCAACTCATATTTTTGACCCCTCTAGCAGTCCAGCTACGGCCGATATCAACTATTCTCACAGTTTTTGTGTTTATTGTATGGGGAGCCAAAGAAGGGTGGTAGATAGGGGGTAGGTGTGTTGAGGAGAAATGTGTAGGGGCAAAAAATAATAGGACCAGCTCATATATTTGACCCCTCTAGGAGTTCAGCTACCGCCGATTTAAACTATTTTCGACAGTTTTAGTGTATTTTGTATCGAAGGTAGCGAATAAATAGAAAATAATAAACAAAAAATAACACAAATATGCATTAAGAATGACATAAAGCTTATTGCGGGGAAAAACTAACATACCTGTTTCTTATTCAGGTCACTGCAGCAGGTTCCAGAGTATTCGTGTAGTTTATTAAGTACTCAGAGAAATAACTAAAACAAAACGCGTAGCTCACCTCAGTGCAAAAGTGTATGAAAAAACAACAAAGAACAAATTAAAAGTTATTCTCTTGCGCTACACGACCTGTTGCTACACGATCTGTTGTTTACATTTATTCGCTTGCAGCTTTGCTTGCAGTGACTGCAATAGCAGAGAATCGGGATATATTCACTGGATGAATATATTCATGCAGGGCTCTAGTTGGTAATCGCTTCTGTAACCGGTAATTGGTCCAGAAATCGGTTGGTAATCTCTTCGGTAATCGGTATTAAGTTCGATTAATAGCTCGGTAATCGGTTGGTAATCAAGTCAGTAATCGGTAATCGGTTGGGTAATCGGTTGGTAATCGCTTCAATAATTGGCTCGGTAATCGGTTGTTTATCGGTAATTGGTACGGTAATAAGTTGGTAATCGCCTCGGCAATCGGTAATTGGTTCGGTTATCGCTTGGTTCTGGTAATCGCTTCGGTAATCGGCCTGTTAGTCTGTAGTCGGTTCGGTAATCGATTCGATCTTCGGCTTGGTCGATGCTAGGTAATCCCAAAAAAGTAATGCTGTACAGCGTAATTACTGTTACATTAACAGCGTGATGAAATCGCAAAACTTTAGTGTTGCTCTCTACCAAAAAGTGCTCATCACGCCTAAAGAAGTTTTCACTTCAAAAATAAATAATGATTAGCTAATGAATAATGAATAAAAAGTGAGTACTGGAAAAAAAATGAATAATGGAAAATTCTTAAATTCTTTTTAATTTGCATACTGTGAATAAAATAGCATTCATATGAATAAAAAAATTGATTCATTACTCCGAATAACGAAAATGAATAATTGAAATGAATCAAAATTTAATGTTAATTAAAAATTTTATTTATGAATTCATTTTGCATTCATTGAATGCATTCTTATCTCGTAATTCAGTTATACAAAAATTCTAAATAAGAATGCAGATAGATTTTACTGCTCTCGCAGTTGATACAATAATAATAAATTTCTAAACACGAACATTTTTTATTAAAAGTGCTGGGTTGAGGATTAATTAAAAACTGCATCAATATTCAAAATAAACTGTTTAAGTGGCCCTCCAGTTGGGCCAATTGCGTATCTCATTCCACAAGGTGGTACCAGGGCATTCGGTGGAGCCAACTTGGCGATGACCATACAAAATATAACCACTTTTTATTTGACCACGCTGAACAGCAAGAGCCAACAAATTCTTGGCGGCAGTTATTTGAGCAGCTGTTGGTTTGTCAGCTAAAATGAAACAAAATGAAAACAAAGTTAAAAATGACATACTAAAAATAGTCAAGAAGCAGCTTAAGATACTCACTATTATAGTTGCCCAAAAAGGAGATGCCCAAGCTTTTTGAATTCCAGCTGGTAGCATGAGCACCCAGCACATTCCAGCCTCGACCCTCATAAGCGTTGCCATCCCCGCCAATGAGGAAATTGTAGCCAATATCAGCCCAACCCAAGGTTTTCTGATGATAATCCTGAATGTTACGCATTTGTTGTATGCACGTTACCTCGGTCTTGCAGTAGGCACCAGCGGTATGATGTATAACGGCATAGCTTAAACTGCTGGCCAAATTGGATTTGCTAGTGGCTGTGCGTCCACCCCATTGCGACTTACTGATAATATTTAGACCATGTATAGCCTGTGTGCAGATGAGCAGCACTAGCAGAGTGGAGAGTAGCTTGGTAGTCATGTTTTTGTCTAAGTTTTATTTTGGTTACTGAAGGTGCTCGGGGAAAAGTGTTGACTTTATAAAGTAAGAGTGTGCTTTTTTTTTTGTTTTGGTTTGTTTTGGTGTCTTATCGTTTATTGTCATTTTATTGTTTATATTCTTTATCTACACAAAATATTTTGATTTCTGTGGAAAAGGGATTATTATAAGTTAGTGAAATCTTTCAATTATTTATAACTCTAAAATTACAAAAAAAAAATTTTAGCAGAAACGTAGCAAGAATTTTGGTTAAGTGGATGTATTCTTCACATATTTTTTTTAAGGCAAACACTTGTGTGTCAAATGATTTGCTTTGAAGCTTAAGGATTCTATAAGAAATTTGTTTATAGTTTTAAAGTTATCGATAATAAATAATGTTGTTTTTCGGTATACAAGTAATTTGATAATTTTGATAATTTTTGTTTTAAAGAACTTCTCTAAAGTTGAAGGGGAAAAAATAGGTCAAACATGTTCTTGTCAAAGGCTCACGGAAATTTATTCTCTAAAAATTAGACTCTAAGGCAATGATAACCACACGCACACAACTTAAGGGGTTACATGACATTGGCAGTTTTTTTAAATGGACTTTTTTTTAATAATTTTGTATTTTAGTAAATATTAAGATTCTAAGAAACCAAATTTCATGGAAAAATTCCTACGGGTTCAAAAGTTACAGCCGGATTAGGGAGAGCGAGAATTTTTAATTTTGCCTTGTTTTACTTGCTACCTGACTTTTGGTGGTTGTTATTTCGTACCTACTTGAAGGGTGAAGGGTGAAGCCCGAATTGCTAAACGATTGCAAAAAACTATAAGAAACAGCACAACACAAGATAACGAAGGCATACAGTAGTACAAAGCAGGCATGACAGATTGAAGGTAACCTTTTCTTTCTTTGTTCACAAACTTTGAACGCGTTTATCTCGAAATCATGTTTTTCGTACTGGTTGCGGCACTAGCGGGTTCATTTTTTGACGACATTTTTTTTTGTATTTTTTTCAACTTGATTCGCTATCGTATGACATAAAAAATCGAAAAAAAAAATTTAAAAAAAAGCTCGTGTCATACGATAACCAATTTTGTTAAGATTTAAAAAAGTAATTTTTTTTCCAGATCGGACAATTTTTGCAACTCCCAGCGCTGCAACCACGAGGCCCCGTTTTTTTTCTCTGCCGCCAGTTTGGAGCTCTATAAAACCATGTTGGAGGGAAAAATTAATTTTTTTCAATTTTTTTTCTTGTAATTTGTTCAATTCTCTACAATAATAAAAAAAAAATTTGGAAAAATGTTTGTTTTTGACTCAGTTATGAATTTTTAAAAAAAGGTCGGTTTTCTCTGCCGCGAATGTCATGTCCCCCCTAAACTGCTTGAAATGGAAATGAAATGGGACGTTAAAGCATTTTGAAAGCTTTCTGAAAGCCTTAAGTTCAAAAATAATAACAAATAGACGCCAATAGAAAAAGGATGAAATCGCATTAGAATAGATTATTTTCTTTATTATATGTTTTTATTGCGTACATTATTATATTTATTATTATCTATGTTATATAATGTATACATATTAAACAGAGTGAAATACATGAGACCGCGTATAACTAAAAACAAAACAAATATAAAGTAAACTATTTTAAACTTGCAAACTATAAAAACAATGAGTGCTCAAATGAATAAAATGCGCTGCGTTTTTAGAGTATGCAATGAAAACAAATATAACAGAAATACGCATCGCTTCTTCATTTTATTCTGTGTACAAACCCAAGGTAATTATATTGAAATCAAGTGAATAAAGCGACGTGACTAGTCTGCCTGCAGACTGAAAGCTTTTCTTGCAGCGGAAGAATTTACATACGTATACATTTTTGAAAAAGCTTTTAGCTCGCGAGCTGATTTTGTTCATAGCTGCTCTAAAGCAATAATTTTTAGATAAATTTAAAATTCTGACCTATTACTCGAATGTGTAGATGAAAGGGTAGCGGCTAAAGGGTTTCTATAAAAAAATTTTATTTTATCATAACTATGGGTGCCCTCATCCTCAATTTGAACCCTCTTGACACCATAACTAGGTCTCATAAATTTATACGCATTAGTTTGAAATTACTATTAATATCAGTTTGATAAGCTTAATTAAAACTATATACTTTGTATACATTGTACTATGGTTTCAATACCCACCTTTTCTAGACAAAATTCTGAAAAGCATTGAAAGTTGCTTTTCGATAAAAAATTTTATATTTTTCAATGCAATCTTTATTATTATGCCTTCTTATAGAAAAATACAAAGTTATAAGATTTTTAAGTATCTGAAAAAATATTAGTTGTGACTGCTACACCGATAAAAAAAAACCAATAGTTAAATCACCTAAGTCGGCTTGGGTAGACAGAATTGTATGAGAATTATAAACTTATGTTTATACACCCAAGCAATTTATTGTTTAATACATTGTTTTGAAAGCACATACCCTGCAAAAAACAAAAATTAAAATTTGATTCACCTAAACAAAGTATATCATTGGTTAATAATATTGATAATATTGGTTAATAATATTCTAGGTAAGCCACCAAAAATTCGACACTTTATACATAAAAAAACTTTAAAACTTTGCAAAAATTGTGCAATTATGCTGAATAACCCCGTCTAATAACTTGGAGCTTGAGAATTTTACCGGAAAAATCCCCAAAAATACAAAATTTTAAGAAAGCAAAAGCATGGATGACTTAAGCACAGTTTTGAGCTATTTTCTGCAAAAAAAAAAAAACAGGTGCGTCGTTGAACACATAAGAGAAGCGAAGCTTTTTAAGTTTCATAGATTTAATAATTTAGTGGTTTTTTTTTTGATAAAATAACTTTTGAATTAAAAAATTTCAAATAACCCAGTAAATTAAAAAAAAACACGTTAATAGACACATCAATAAATTTGGTGCAAAAGAATGTGCCAAGAACAACACAAACACATTCATATAAAACATAAAAAAAGAACAAAAAAATATTTCTTTGCCCAGCACGAGGATCGATATAAACTCCATCGATTCACAATTTTACACTCTTCCCACCGATCCAAACACCTCTGTAACAAAGAGTCATTGATTTAATATTAAATATAACTGGAGCTATGTTAACAGATGTTATATTAACAGGTGCAGTATATTACAATAATCCCATACAATAAAAATCTATCAACTCGGATAGGCACAAATTTTTTTTTTAATTTTTTAATAATTTTGGTCAAAACTTGTTTTATTTATTATAAGTAACCCACCAAACACATTTTTTGATATGCCACACCCAGCTATTTTTGCAACGCCCAATCATTCTGGAAGCACATTGGACGCTTTTCACTACATTGAAACATATTTCATGTGCAAGCTTATCGAAATGCGTTGAAAAGACTTTTAAGATACATTTTTTTTTTAAAGGATTCTCATAGCTGGGTTTGTTTTATCCCTGTTTTTTAATAAATAAAACCAACCTGCTTACGAAAAGATCCACAAACTCAGGCATAAAAAGTTAATGTTCTTTTTCACTGTCCAAAAAAAAAAAAAAAAACCGTGTATAAACAAAAAAAGGCTAGTAGCGCCAAAATAAAATTCATTCGCATCGGCACTTAAAAGTTATAGTTCGGCTACTATCTGGATAATTTTCAAAAACTTAAATATTACGCCAATGCCTGAAAACCTTCTTGAAGGACGTTGAGCTTATCTGAGTTAATATTGAATCAATGACTCTGCGTAACGAAAGAATTTGGGTCGATGGCTAGTGTAGTGAACTCTTTATTAGTGGGTAGTGGGTTCGATCCCTACGGCTTGCGAAGAAATGTTTTTTATATTTGATAATAAATGTTCTTTTTGTAATAAACGGAAGCAAAAAAGAAGCCATAAATTTCTAAGAAAAATGGTGTTGAAAAAAGAAAAGTTTCATTTTTGAGGTTTCACTCAAGCAAATCACAGAACGAGGCGTTAAAAGCTGCGGTTCAAAAAAAAAAAAAAAAAAATGGAAATAAAACAAAACTCGCAAAAAAATTATAACTGTTGAGAAATTTATCTTTTTTTCTTAGAATAATGTATAAGTTACCAAATATTAAGTTTATTTATCGCCTAAATAAAAATTGGCAAGTTGACATGTAAAACTTTTAATGAAGAACTTGGGAGGCTGGAAACTGCCAAAGCCAGCTTATAAAATATACTAGGTTTTTAGTTAATTTAACATAAGCTTTTTTCTAGTTGTACTTCCAAGTACCGTTGGGCCAGTGAGAATCAAAAAGTAGATACAACAACAATCAGTAGCGGGTCTAGCGAAATATTGCTCTTAAAATAATTTTTTTTTTCAAAATTAGAAAGACTGAAAATTAATAAAAATTAAAACTGTAAGAAGGGCGGGGAAGGATTGGAACTAAATTGTAAGTACCGTCTGTCGACAAGGGGGGGGGGGGTTACATTCAAAATGATGAAACTCTCTTTTATACTAATTTTTATGCACATACTATAAGTGACACATTCCACGCCAAAATGACCACCAAATTTTTTGATGTCTTCGTTTTGAACAAAAAGTATATGTTTTCAAAGGTCACTAGGAGGTGCATAGAATCACATATTTGTTTTTGGGAAAAATTCATATTGTTATTGTTGTGGTAACCCAAACAGAGTAAGAAAAATCACACTTTTCTGCTTTATGGTAATTTGTAAAAATAAAGGGTTTTTCAATAAGAGCGCTACAAAAGTTTTTTTAAATAAAACAAAAACGGTTTTGGATATCAATGAAATCCTTTAATCCGGTGAAAGTACATTCGATGCCATTACGTTTGATGTTTTCTTTTGCATGGCCATCACGGGCACGCTTGCAAAAGTCCAGACGCTGGACCCAATTTTCGACGGCTTTCAAGAATAAATCGGCCGATACTGCTGCAATTCCACGTTCGATATTTGTACGAAGTTCATCAATCGTCGCTGGCTTGTTGGCATAGACCACAGATTTGACGTAGCCCCACAGGAAATAGTCTAACGGCGTCAAATCGCATGACCGAGGCGGCCAATCGACTGGGCCATTTCGTGAAATAACACGTTCACCAAACTTGATTTTCAATAAATTGATTGTGGCATTCGCTGTGTGGCTTGTGGTGCCGTCCTGTTGAGCCTCATCGCTGAAGATGATTTTTCGATGAAAGTCCGAATCGTTTTCAAGTTGTTGCTCAGCCCAATTCACGAACATACGACGCTTCTGGTGGTCAAGCGGCTTCAGTTCTTGCGTCAACTTGATCTTGTTAGGATGTAGGCCAAGATTGTTTTGCGAAATTCGCCACATCGACGTCACAGAGATGCCCAACGCTTGAGAACGACGTGTGAGAGACACATTTGGGCTTTCTTGAACTGAAGCCTCAGCGGCAGCAATATTCTCGACACTACGGGCACTTCTTTGTCTCACTGGCACGGGAACATTTTGTACTGTGCCTGTGGATTCAAATTTTTCCACTAGACGCTCAATTGTTGATCTGGTAGGACGATTATGACGACCATAAATTGGACGTAGCACTCTTAAAGTTGAGGCCACTGACTCCGAATTTCGGTAATAAATTTTAACAATTTCGACTCGTTGTTGGCTCGTATATCTTTCCATGATGAAATGGCAAACCTTACTGAAAAGATATATCAAGAAAGCGGAGAAAAATATGGCGTCGTTTGCTGTACCTATCGGTCTACTTTTGTAGCGTCCCTATTGAAAAACCCTTTACATATCTCCGGGCCTGAATAAGATATCTTCATAATTTTTGTTTTTTCATCAGATCAGTTTTGAAAGCAAAATTGTCTGGGAAAAAACAGTTTTTCTGCGCAAATGCGCAAAAAATCGCAGAACAAAACAAAATTAAACAGACTCAGCATATTCCAAATTGACCTTGTTGACGTTAACATTGCTGACATTAACATTGTTGACGTTAACATTGTTGATGTTAGCAGTGCTGACGCGCGACTAAAAAGTGCTCAACGCGTCTTTAGAAGTTTTAGTTCAATTAAAAAACTCATTCATTGTAAAGGTTATTTTCATTTTTTTAAGATTGCATATTTAATAAATAAATAACTTATTATCAGGTTTATGTTACATATTTTACTTTATTTTTAACTTTTTGCGAACTCTTTGAAATATTGGCAAAATAAACCGAAACGAACCGGAACAACAAATGCTATTTTTAATTTTGCGGCCATAGCCCATCTACAATAGTTTAGTCTTCATGTTTTTAGTCAAAAAAAAAAAAAAAAATAAGAAAGAAAGATCAACTTTAATGGTTTACATACTTAAAACGCTTGCTTTGAAGTATTTTTTGTTAGATTACAACTACAACAAAAACGAAAACAGAGTGTGACAAAAATTCTATATTGGCCAGCAAAAGTAGTCTGCGAGACCATTGTGCATTGTAGACCACACAATAGTAAATAATATTTACATTTTGACTTCATATATTTTTAAAGTGACTCATTATCTGTTATTTGATTGCAGCTGATTGCTGTCTTTAGTGTCTTTTTTACCCCAAACTGCTCAGTGGGAATGGGTTTTTCTGTGCCAGAATGCGGTAAACTGTTGTGTGGAAAAATTATATATTTAATTTCTGGAGATGAAAACTAAAATTTTAGAAAAGAAAAAAAAAATAAAGTTTTAATGAACTTTCTCCTTGCCTGCACTTTTCAAATATTGGTTCCAAACAAAACTTTTTTGAGGATTCCGAGGAGTTGATGATACATTTTTAATCTAAAGCGTGATAATACCCGGCAGGTTGGTACCCAGTATTTTTCGGGTAAAGGACAAAAATATAAAGGAATATATTATATATGTGCCATTTTGCACCAAACCGTGCACTTTCTTAATTTTTTTTTATATGAGACGTTGAATTACTTCTTAAAGAACGGTTTGCATTTTTTTACAAATTTTTTCAAACACATCTAAGGTTTTGCTCACTTTTTGGGATGTACCTATATCCTTAAAATTAATCGTGCGTAGATAAATTAAATGCTAAAATATTAGTTACATGGCGAGTAAAAAGAATATCTAACTTTTAGAGTACATGGAACGTTTTTGTTCACTTTTTGGGGTATGCCTACAGCCTTTAATATTCATCGCACAGAGATAAAATGTATGCAAAAATATCAGTTACATGACGAATAAAATGAATATCTATTGGATTTTGTTACAACTATAATAAAGCCACAAAAAAAAAAAAAAAAAAAAAAAATTAACAAGAAAAATTTCCAATTTTCGTATGAGAAAAATCATGCATAAAACTCTTCAGTAGCTGCTTATGTCGCCATTGTGGTTGTTGGTATGGTTCGTGTCAAAATCACGAACACAACATCACATCGTTTGTTGAAACAACTCGTTATACGAATAGTTTTACGAATGTTTTTCAGTAACTGCATGTGTTGCCGTTGTTGTTGTTATTAATATGTATGCCAAATTTTTTATATACATATTAGTTGCTTTCATTTTTGTCGTTTGTTATTGTTTTTGTTAATATTCAGCAAGATTAATACAATAAAGAATGCATATGCTTGTAGCTATAGAGCCACTATGTAACTAAAAAAATTATATGACTACTACGCAGGTTTACATATGCAGAGACTGCACAAGTTCATTGTGCTATGAAACCCTTTTTTTTAAATTAATTCAAAATTATTTTATATTATTACTATTATATTTATTCAATATTAAAAATATATTTTGTTTGCTAAAATTTAAATTTTCAATTAAATTTGAAATATATGTAAGTTCACAACAACAGAAAAAATAATGAATTCTTTCTTTTTCTGAAATATTTATTTCATAACATAAAAATGAACAAGAACAACAAATTTAGCACCAATTATATATCAAATAAAAAAATTCTACGTCTACACTTACGATACTATCGAAATTGTGTTTTTTGACATAGAATCACGTCTTCTTACAATGCGGTTTGCATGGAATTATTTTTCGCAAATTTTTGAGACGCACATTAAACGTTTTTGTTCACTTTTTGGTGTATGCCTACAGCCTTTAATATTCATCGTACAAAGATAAAATATATGGCAAAATATCAGTTACATGGCAAATGAAATTAAATTTTCAATGAAATTTAAAATATACATAAGCTCTTTATTGTAGGAAAAATAATAAATTCATATTTTTCCGAAATATTCATTACCATTTATTAAACATAACATTAAATTAAATTTATTTTTAACCAACACAAAAAGTAACAAAAACAACAAATTCGTCACTAAATATATAAAACAAAAAATTCCATGTCAACATTTACGCTACTATCGAAACTGTGTCTTGTTTTTTAATATAAACATATTTATTTAATTTTTTGATGAATCTCAGTCACTCTTATGAACTTCAAACAATTTTTGAATAAGTCTAAATAGCATGACTAGATTAATAGCATAAGTAAATATTATGCTAAAAAACAATTCGTCAAAATTTATTGCTTAAAATGTTTGGAACACAACTATTTGAATGTTTGAATTCAAGGTTGAAATACATGTTTAAATTAAGCTCTCTAAAGCAGAAAAAAAAGTACGTGATTAATGCCCGTTGTTAGCAAAGTTTCCATTAGGACAACAAGAAAGTGGAAATGCTCTGCGAGTGGTAAAAAATAATTTAAAAACTCAAACACACAAAAAAAAAGAAAATAAAAATAAAACAATAAAAGCAAAATTTGCACTGTAGAAACAAAGATATCGTTTAAAGCATGTTCAAGGCAGCATAAGTAAAAATAAAATACATATAAATGCATAAAAATAGAAAATAAAATAGAGTATTATACTATAATATAAAATAAATATAAGTAAAAATTTATTTGTAAATTAATTTTGACCTCTTTTCGTCAGTTTTATATTATGTGATTTTATAACTCTAATAATTTCACCTTTTCATCAAATAAGTATGCATCTAAAATTAGAAGAACTCTAAACTGTTTTGTCATAATTTGTACCCATTCCTATAGTTTCAAGTAATTTGCTTGGAACATTGACGGAACAAAGAAATATAAACAGCTGAGTGGATCACTGCGATCATGCAAGGCTACTGATGAGTTGGTGTAGCGGCCAACGAAACAGTCTGTCTAGTCTGCTGTGCTGCAAGGGTATTGTTGTTGCTGCTGTTGGTTGGTTTGCTTCAGAAAAACAACACGGATCTTGAGCTCGAAAATATAACTCTTAATTAATAATTGAATAAGTTAAATAAAATAATATAACGACATTATATTTATAATTAGGTATACGTTTTGAAAAAACTTATAACATTTTTTTATTTAATTTAAAAATAAAATAGAACATTATTATAAAGTTTAAAATAAATATAAATAAAAAATAAAATAAATTAATTATATCTAAAATTAGGCATAAGTTATGAAAAAACTAAATTCTGATATAATATTGTTAATATTATCTGATATTCTGATATTGTTTTGACTGATATATTTAAAGAAAATTTTTGAAACACATAAATAGGTATGTAACACTTAACACATAATAGGAAAAAACTTGCAACAGCGTTTAAGATAGTGATGCACCGGCTTTCCATAAAACTATTCATTTCATGCAAAACTGTCAATTAAAAATTTTTTATTTTGGCAATATAATTTTATACAGTTTATACGTATATCACGATAATTTTCACAGAAATTATAACATTGTAAAGACAATATATCTAATAATATAATTTATATATCGGGGTGATTCAAAAAAGTCGACTATTTTTTTTTCAAAATCCGCTCTGAAATAGATTCAGAGAGGTGACAAGTGATGCCTGTAAAAACTGGAACTCTTGTTAACCAGATCTCGTGATTTTTTTTTTCCATATAAATAACATGGGAAAACATATTTTTCAATTTCTGATTTTTATATCTTAAAAATCATTAAATAGATATAAATGACTGATACGTATCTTTTAGGAAATTGAACGTTTCACAAAAATGTTCCTAATAATTTTTTTGGATGAATCTACTCGTTCAAAAGTTATTTAAATTCAAAGTTAAATGTATGTTATTATTACACTTTTTTCTCCAGTTTTTGGTAAAATCATTAAATTTATCATTAAATATTATAAAATCTTCCTTGAAAATTCTACAAATTGTGATTTACTGTAAAAAAAAGTAATTAAAAATATTTGCAAACAAGTACTGCTGCAGCTCTGTCTCTCTCTATCTCTATCTCTCTCTTTCTCTCTTTGCTTACCACATGCCTCGTAAATATTAATTAGTACAATACACCGAGTACTACACGAGTACACACGTATTGTTATGGCCGCCTAAGTTAGTAAGTGAGTACAATACACCGAGAGAAAAAACCATAGTAAAAACATACAAGTTGACTTTTGTGAAAGGAAAACGTACTGAGTGGCAAAACTAATGTGTAATGACAAAAGTATTTGTGCAAGCTAAACATGGTTTAAAAATGAAAACTTTGCCAATTTCTATAAAAATAAATTGTTTGAATTGTTAAAGTTGAAGTTTGTAATATCGAAAAAATTTCTTGTTAAAGTACACAAAGTCAGGTATGAAATTTAATTAATTCATCAATTAAACTTATGTAAAATTATATAAAAAGGTTTGGATACAACGGATATATGTATGTTAAATTGTACAAAATATCAACATTTTGTCAATCAAATAAAATTCGATAGATCAACAAATTAAACTTGGTTGTCTTATCCAATAACTTGGAAGGCGCACCAAATTGCCGAAGCCATTGAATAAGTTAACATAAGTTAATTGTTAATTTGTCTTAAGTGTTTTTTTCGATGTAAAAAGACTTTTTCATAAATTCTTTCTAGAAATGGTGAACTTTCCCGTCAAATTATTTTAAAAGTATTGATAAATTTATTGATTTTGATTTTTGAATGCCTTTTTTTTTATAATATTTAATGATAACTTTAATGACTTTAATGGCTTTTGCGGAAACGGGAGAAAAAAGTGTAACTAAAATATACAGTTAACTTTGAATTTGAATAACTTTTGAACGGGAAGATTTATCAAAAAAATGTTAAGGGACTTTTTTTTGTAGAACGTTTAATTTTCTATAAGATACGTTTCAGTCATTAAAACTCGCTTATTGGATTTTAAGCGATCAATTTAATCAGAAATTGTAAAATAATTTTTGCCATGTTTTTAATATGTATGTAATATAGAAAATCCCGATGCGCGGCCTCTTTATTAACCGACTTCGAAAAGGAGAAGGTTCTCAAGTACGTCGGTTTCTATGTTTTTTTTTTTAATGTATGTACAGCGATAACTCCTAAACCATTTGCCTGATTCCCATAATTTTTGGTGAACAGATAGATATCATAAGCATGAACGTGCCTATCTAAAAAGTGGGCGGTATTCGAGAAAGGGGCGTGACAATACTAGAAAAACACTGTATCTCGAATAATTTTGACACTAGGGTACTGCAATTTAGTGTAGAGTATGCACAATTATTACAAATTAGGGTCAAGAAAATGGGTATTATTCGACAAATGGGCGTGGCAATATTAGAAAAACAGTGTATCGTAAATAATTTTGAGACTAGAGTAATACAATTTAGTATAGGAGTAGGCATTATTATCACAATTTACGGCCAATAAAGTGGGCTTTATCCGACAAATGGGCGTGGCAATATTAGAAAAACAGTGTATCGTGAATAATTTTGATACTATAGTACTGCAATTTAGTATAGGGGTAGGCATTATTATTACAAATTACGGTCAAGAAAGTGGGTGGTATTCGACAATTGGGCGTGGCAGTGTTAGAAAAACAGTGTTTCTATAATAATATTGACACTAGGATACTGAAATTTAGTACAGGGGTAGGTAGAATTATTAAAGATTATGGTTAATAAAGTAGGCGTTATTCGACAAATGGGCGTGGCAATACTAGAAAAACACTGTATCTTAGTTAATATTGACACTGGGGTACTGAAATGAAGTACAGGGATATATATTTATGATAATTAAACAAATTAGAAAAAAATTTGAATAAAAAGGTTTCCAATGTAATAATAATATCTTTAAATAAATTATCAAATATGACCAAGAAATTAAAAGGAAAAATTATTTTAAAATTATGTTTTACTTTTTAGTGAAAAGTTCCAATTTTTACAGGCATTTTTGCTCCCCTTTCTGAATCTATTTCAGAGGGAATTTGGGCGGAAAAAATAGTCGACTCTTATTGAATCGCCCTGATATATATGTGGTGACCCCATATATATAATTATATAGTTTAACGTATGCGGAATGAAATTTTTTAACTTTTTTAACTTTTTTAACCTTGTAAAAACATCAAAAGCTGAAATGATGCGTTTTTATCGATAAATATATGAGAGACCAATGTGATATTAACAAGCAGTTAAAATTTTATGCTGGTAACTTCGTAGGTGTATTCAAAATGTCAAAAAAAAGAAAAGCAACGTCGTGAGAGAGTTTGTATTTTTTTTTAATCTTATTCTGATTGGACAAAAGCGGATATTTTTTCTCATATTGTTGAAGAAAGAATCAATCGCTGAGCCATCTACATCTTGGCAACGTATGCTTTCAGAAAGATCACATGGAAAAAAGCTGGAAAATATGAAAAGATTCACATTAAATGATTCTGCGACAAGGTCTAAGCTAAGGGGAATAACTGATGGAAGAGTGGCAAAATCGTACAGACAGTAGGAGAAAAAATTTCAATGTGAAGGCAAAGCAGTGCAGAAGTATCTTTTATCAATGGGAATCCAAAAAAGGTCACGGAAAAGTAAGTCAATGGTGTCAGAAGCTCAAAAATGTGTCCAAAAAGTACGCTTGATAAATTTGGTTAAAAATATTTTTTGCATTATGGATGACGAGTCATATTTCACACTCGATGCTAATGAGTGGCAAGGACAGCACTTTTTTGACCGCAACAAGCAAGTAGAAGACAATGTGAAATACCAAAGAAGTTACCAAAAGAAGTCTTATTATGACTCGCAATAAGTGCTTTGGGTATGTCTGAACCAGTTTTTTTTTGAATCGGGCTTAGACGTCAATGGTGAACGTTATGACAACTTCTGTTTGCTAAAAGTAGCTGACTTTATAAGAAGCAAACACAACAATAAAAATAAAGTGTTTTGGCCTGACTTTGCATTAAGCCATTACTGTCAACAGAGCTTAGAAGCTATGGATAGGCTCCGATACCTTATGTACATAAGAAGAATAACCATCCCAACTTCCCGCAACTTCGTTCAATAGAAGACTTTTGGGCTCATCTTAATTGGAGAATATATGCCAATAAATTTCGACCCAAAATTAAGAAAAATTTTATAGCCAAAATAAAAACGGAGCTCATCAAACCAGCATCGATATTTACGGATCCAATGGCAAAAGTGTCTCTAAACTGCTGCAAGGCCGCACGCATTGTACGCAATTTTTCTCTGCATTAACTATAAAATTATAAGTTTAATTTAAAATTAAATTTACCAAATTATATACTTTAGTTTTTTTTTTTAGTACAGTTTTTAAATTTGTCCATATTTCATTCCGCATACATTATAGCTTTGAGTTTGGATCATTTGACTGTGATTCCCAAAAACTAAATATCATAAATTTTGAATTGTTAAAATTTTGCACAAAATGAGGGAAATGATTATTATACCGATACGAGTGACGTAAAAATATTATAGATGATGAATTTTAAAAAAGATTTTAGCTAAAATTTAGGCTTAAAACTAATAAAAAAATTATTAATACTTATTATAAAAATATAATTTTATGTTAATTATAATATAATAATTTAATTATAAAATCAAATATATCAAACAAAATCAAAGCATATAGCTTAAAACTAATAAAATTTAATTAATTTTAATTTTTAAAATTAATGAATTTATTTTTTAAATTTTATTTTTTATTGGCATGTTATGAAAAACAAAACTTTTATTTTATAGTGGGGATTTTATTGCATCGCGAATGCCCCTTTTTTTATTAATAAATACATTTGTGTAAAATTTGAAAGCAACGTTTTTGAAAAATAAAACTATTTTTTTTTTTAAAAATCGTGTCATTTCTAAAGGTTTTGTAAAATATAATATATCTTATGGAAAGCATTGACGGTGCATAATTAAACTTAATTTTTTTTTTTTATATTTTTGCATAAAATTTTTCTTTATTCCATTGCTATTTACAGGTCGAACTGACAATTTTTAAAAGTTCTACGTAAAAATATAATAAAATGTGTGGATGTAGCAAAACATAGCCGTAGTAATAAAGCATTTAAAAACCAAATAAAACAAATACAAAAAGAAAAATAAAATGTATATAAATTTAATGTGGAAAATTGTACGTCAGACGTAATGAAAAAGCGCAAAAAAACCAGCGGGGAACACCGACGGTAATCATCCTCAAGAGATAAACATTAAAAATAACAACGTGAGAAAATTTTCCCAAGCAAACATTTAAAAAAATAAACATAGATTGAGAAAGAGGAAAAGAAACGAGAGGCAGAGCGAGAGAGAGAGAGATCTAAAAATATAACGCTCTGTATTTGATAACGTAGCAAAAAAAAATGTTCAATATATTTCGGCGCTCGCGTAACAAAAAGAAAAACAGCAACAACAACAACAACAATGCAAAAACACAACATGTAAAAAACAGCGAATTGGCAATACTAACAACTGAGATATATCGACCACTGAGCGAAGATGAGCGCGAAAATTCAGTCGCATTGGATCCAGCAACAGCCAGAGCATCGATTGAGGAATTCGAAGATTTGCATGATTTAAAAGTGGTTGTTGCTGTGACAGAGCACAGCGAGAAAGAGTCGCAAGAGAGGCCCATGAAATATGCAAGAAATAAAAACAAACAAAAGTCTACGAAAAATGGCGACAATTTCTATTTTGATGATAACGTAAATATAGCAAAAACTGCGCCGCCTAACTTCACGGCTAATAAAGCAGCAACAACAGGCGCAGCAACAGCAACAACAACAACAACAACAGAGACAACGTCCCCTTTAGCTATCGCAGACAATGAAGCGACAGAGCGGCGCTTTGCCTCTGCCGATGACGACCGGCGCTGCGCTCAGCTGCGCAACCTGGCCACCGTATTAGAACGTAGCAAAATAAATGCTGCCACTTGGCATGAGCAAAATGAGCAACAGCCAAGTGGCAGCAGTCGAAACGAATTAGCTGAGCGGCAGGGACGCGTTTGCATTGACGGTAATAAATTTAAAAATAATAGCAGCGTTTATAGTAATAACAATAAAAATACTATCAACAACAACAATAAAAATAAAACCTCTCCGGAACACACAGAAACTAAGGAGAATGTAGAACCATCGGTAGAAATAACAACAACCAACACAACGTCCATAACAGCAACGCCAGCACCATCTTTGAACGAAACCGTAAAATATCGAAATTCTAAAAAAACACCCAAAAACACAGATAACACGCATAAACGACAATCTTGGTTGGGTCAAACCTTGAATAACGTACGTAATCGTCATAAGGAGGAAACCGATAAGCAGCAGCAGAAAGTCGAAGAAAATAAGACGGAAAACGAGCTAAACGCAGGACGAAAGACAACGTCAAGAAAATCTTTTTTTCTCGGCAACAGCAAATCAGCGAAGAGCAGCAGCAACGATAACGATAAAAATTCGTCATCAACACCAACGAGCCAAGCAGCGATAGACGATTTAACGCAGACGATAAAAAATCGGCCCAATTCCAGTGTGTTGTCTAACTTAGAGTTAGAAGTGGACGAAGAGGC
The DNA here is from genome assembly GCA_914767935.1 of Coremacera marginata. NCBI lineage: Eukaryota > Metazoa > Arthropoda > Insecta > Diptera > Sciomyzidae > Coremacera > Coremacera marginata. Next base: position 143,154,863 of record OU612047.1, read on the forward strand.
AAAGGCATTGGGAGCAGAACGCAAACTTCTGAAACCACTAGAAAAAAGTCGTGATTTTTTGAGCGAAATTTTAATGGCACGCGGACGCAATCATAAACGTCATAATCAGCAGCAGCAACAATTGCAGCAGCAAAAACAGCAAAAACAACATCAACAACATAAACAACGGCAGCTGCAGCAACAGCAACAGCAAAATGTCAAAACGCCTCAGACTAATGAGCTGTTGGCGTCTACTGTAGCCACCAACTCCTGCTCCTCCACCTCCGCATGTTCCAGCAGCAATCAAAACAATCATAACAATCATACTCCATCATTACCCTTAAATGTCAGCGCCGATTACGTTGTTGTTGCCGGCCCAACGCTACACTCAACACACCTTGAGACGCTGTGTGGCGAACCCGCGTCGAGTGTTTCCACAAATAGTTATCAAATGACGATGTCTAATAATAGCAGCAAGAATTCGAATTCGCAGTCTGCGTTAGGCGAGCCACAATTCAGCAATTCAGCTGAGAGCAGTCAATGCGATAAGCTTGAACCAGCGCCGGATGAGCAGGCAAGTACAATAGCAGCTGAGACAAAATCATCTGCCAGCACACAAGAAACTCGCTCAAGTCAATACACAGAAGCGCTCTCGCAAGGCGAATTCGCCACCATTGTTCTTAACACTCAGTTGCCGCCGTATAGTAGTAGCGCGCTCGAGTCAGCTTCGATCAATGAGACACCAAACATCGAGCGTAACACATTTGCAACGGTACGCGAAGTAAACAGCGCAATTTTAAGCGAACAAAACGTGCAGCTAGACGGCGAAGCCAAACAAATTTCAAACAACGTCAGTGAGCGCGATAACTTGTCGGTGGCAACAACATCAACGACGGTAAAAAATCAGTTGAATGAATTAACGGAATGCGATCGTGATAGTTGGTTGCAACGCGGAAGCAAGGTAGACGAAAACGGTGACGACGACAAAGATCAAGTCAAGCCCTACGTAATGGGACAGTCGAATGGCAAACCGGAAACGCCCACGAGTACGCGTGCCGCAACGCCGCAGCGCGAATTTCGCGAATCGATAGTGTTAAACGATGTAAAGGCGACAACTTCAAATGCTGACGCTCAAAGAAGTGAGCTGAAGAAAAATGTGGTGCCGCCCCCCACTATAACCGTGGTAGATTATAGTGCGAGTGGAAATTCGGGTCAAAATAGTCCGGTTGAAAAGGATGTTTTCTATGATTTCGAAAGTGGACCGCGTAAAAATGGTGTGTCAAACCAAGCGGCGAGCCAATGCAAAGTAGCGAGTCAAGATAGCGAAGAAAGTTTAAGCATCAGCGTTGTAGATGAAGAGGAAGAGCTGGACGACAATGTATTCCATGACAGCGATTCGAATAATAATAATAATAAATGGCAATTTATAAATGCCGTAAATGGGCGTCATAGTCATGGGCCACTAGACGATGTGCGCGAGGAAGATGAAGAGGTAGAAGAGGAGGAGGAGGTTGAGAAAGAAGAGGATGTAGATGGAGATGAGGAAGAAGAAGAAGAAGTTGACGATTCAGACGAAGCAGATGACACCGATGAAGAAACAGACGAGGACGAACAAGCTGAACAGGTAGATTCAAAGAAGTACGTCAACTCGAATTGCCATCTCAACGACCCTGACCATGAGCGCCAACAACTAAAGAGCACTAATAGCAACGATTCCAATTTAAGCTCTAGTCTTCACGATTCTGGCATTGGCAGTGAATCGTTTTCAACGCGTGCCAGCTCGCCAGCGAAAATACTTACACTCGACAGCTGCGATCTGCTCAATGAAATCGGCTTTTGTGATGCCGCCACCAAGCCTCCGCTCTTCAAAAATCACTCTTCTCTGCCGCCACCACATCCCTCCTCACCCGTTCATTCAGCCTATGCTGCCAGCAGCAGTAGTCAACCAGCTCAACAACGTTTACCTTTTGTACGCGATGGCAACTCTACCGACTGTGATGAGTCGCTTATGCAGTGCGACGATTTCGATTTTGTCGCCGATACTGCTGATCAATCATTGCAGCCGGATGAGCGTTTGGTGTGCATTGAAAGCATTAGTTTGCCGGATGTTGTCGTTGAATCGACCGGCAATAATGTGGCAAATAATAATAAGAACAACAGCAACAGTTCATTATCATCTGTTACATCCGCTGGCAGCGAGCAACTCATCAATATCAATGGCGCTACTGGCAATAGCATTGGCAATGTGCATTTTGTGCCCATTCACGTGGAGGCTGCTGCTGATAGTGTTGGTGGTGGTCATAAAAGACGCAGTCTTGATGACAGCGTCATTGGCGGTAAAAAATCTTTTGCTCACTTTAATGAGCATCATGCGACAAGAACAACCGTCGAGATAACTGCAGAGGAGGAAGACGATGATGATGAAGAACAACAGGCAAAGAATAGTCTTTTGAAGGCAGCGCATGAGGATAACATCAAGGAAAAGTTGAAGTAAAGTATATGTTTTCTTTTATTCATAATCATAGAGTATTCTAGAGCTTATGATAAACTTTAGACAGAAGATTGTTTTGGGGTATAAGTTGGGAGGGAGAGACAGGAAGGGAAATTTTGGAATCTTTTGGTTAATAATAATAGAATAGTACAGTATTTTGTGCAGAGAAACTGGAATTGGATGTGATAAAGACACGACGTACATGATATCACTCACTTGATATCAGAGTTGTTAAAGATTGCAATTAGTGACTTCAGAGCTATGGACTTCAGGTTATGATTCCAATCTTTAAATTTTTGTAATTTTTGTAAAATTTCAGTAATTCTGATTTCATTAAAATTGAAAGTCATGACTCCAAAACTGAATTGATTGCATTCCTTAACTCTTTTGAAAGATTTCATTCAATTTAAGTCTTTGTTGAAGTGTTTGAAGTCAATTTGATATCGTTGAAGTCAAATGATTGAAATCTTTCAAAATAATTTAAATCCTGACCGAGGGAAATCATTAAAGAAAAAATTCAAAAGCCAATATGTTACAAAAACAATTCAATTCAAAAACAAATTCAAAAACATATAGAAAAAAAAAAAATTAAAAGGCTTTAGGAATTTTCTTTTTAATTTTCCAACGAACCCTGATATTGTTTTGATTGTTGAATATAAATAAATCGTTTCATATTCCCTTATAGTCTTAGTGAACAAATTTTTAATTTATAACTTGCAAGGCCGAATTTTTCTTGATTAGGCAAAAATTTATTCTGCATACAGAATTACTTCAAAAATTTTTGTATGCAATCAAAAGACTTCAATATACTTCAAGTTTTTTCACAATTTTAGTGATTTAAAACATGATTTCAACTATCTTCTAATGATTTCGTTGACTTCAAATTGATTACAATTGAATGAAATCAATGAAATCAATGAATGAAATCAATTGAATGAATCAAAAGACTTCAACAGATATTTTCAACCAATTGATTTCAAAGGCATGGCTTCAAAATGATTGCTGTTATCAAAACTTGAATCAGGAAGTCAAAAAATTAGCTTTTTTCAAAAATTTTTTTAGATACAAGAAGTTATTATTTTTTTTTAATTTATAAAGGTTATTGCACATAAAAAATTCTTTACAATTTTTTGTTAACAATTTTCTGGTTGTTAATTTTTTGAATTAAGGGGGGAAGCTTAAAAGACAAGATAACGAACAAAATGCACTAAGATTCATTGAAATTGAACCAATAGATTGCGATTTATCTTAGTTTCGGGGAAATCACGTTTATTTTTCAAAATTTTGTATATATTTCAAAATAACAAACAAAAAAATCTTTTGAAAAATTTGCACCCTGGTATGTTTTACTTTAAACTATGACAATCATGAGTGATTCTAAATAAAATTCTAAATTCTAATTTGATATCCGCTGACTGAACTATTCAAAATCAAGTAGGTGAAGAAAATGTTTACTAATTTAGTTAAAAAAAAAAAACTAAAAAAAAAAATGATATAACGAGTTCACAGCTTGTTTTCGTACATTGTAAACACATTTTTAAAATGAATTTTTGGAACAAATATCATTTATTTTAGCTTCCAAGTTAAATTAAATGTTTACAAACAACTTATGCAAATTTACTTCAAGCTCTATGCAGGAAGTTTCAATTGCTTTAATTTAAAATCACTTAATTAAAACGTATTACAAAATTGGATACACGTGGCTTTCGTAATTGAGCACAGCAAAATAAACAAAACAAAAAATTGATGCTTTTCTAAACAAAAAACTTATTTTAAGTAATTACCTCAAATTTTGTGCTGCTGCTACTGTTGCCTTGAGCTATATCCGGCATATCAGAAATGAAAATTAATAGTAGACTAAATTTTTTTAATTAACTGGCAGAAAAATAAATTATTTCAAGAATTTGAAAATTTTTTCTGTACAAAGTGAATTATAGCAAAATAATTAAGTAAAATTTAATAACTAAAAGATATCGTGAAGCAACAAAAAAAAAAATTCAATACTTCAATGCTTTCGGTATCAAAAGAGAAAAAAAACTAAAATACTTTGAAAATGTAAGATTTGAAATTTTCTGCATTTATTAATGAAATATTGAAATTGTTAGTGACTCAAAATATTTAAATTAACAACCATAAAATAAGGCAAATTCAAAAAAATCTAAGGAATGTGTGTATTTTTGAAGATATCAGCTAACAGCCGGCGTTAAAAATTTATATTTTTATAATTTCAAAATATTTTTACATTCATGAACAAATTTTATGTATTGATCATGAAATATTCCGCTATTTGAACTCAAATATCTTTCTTTTAATATATAAAAACAACTTTATATCATTATAAAATGTTAACGTGCTACTAAATAAAATATAAATATTAGAAATTCTTTTCGGTAGAATGCAATTTGATGATCATCTACTTGATCATGACAAATAAATGTCAAACTTTAGAAAAATTTAAGAAATGAAAGAAAACTGACATAAATTTCCCATTTATTCGTTCTCTTTGTATTTGGTTTATGTTAAATCATAAAAATACTTCTGAGTAAAGCAACAAGTTGTTTATTTGAAAAAAGCATAATTTTTGAAAATTCGTATACAAAGCTTAAGAAATAAATTTCCCAAACATTCATAATGCTTGGTCTTTTCTTAGAATTAACGCATAAAAGAAAAATACCGCATAATTTTTGGAAAATGTAAAAATTCTTGCATTAAAATTAAAAATATTCTTGCATTTAATTTCTCAAATTTTGGAGTAAATAAAAGTATATTAAAAGAAACCCAGAAAATAAGTTAAAAAAAATGCTTGTTGATGTTAATTAAAAATTATTTTTCCATGAAAATATCGTATGAAAAATATCTCAAATATTTTGATAGTTTTGTACTGTACTCAAGTAAAAAGTTCGCTTATAATAAGTTTTTATATATGCTAGAATTTTATATATAATAATGTTTTCTACTGAATTATAATAACTACTTTATAAGCATCACCTTAATAATAGTCATGACACAATTAACCTATATTAGATTTTCCAATTGGAACTATTTTGAAAATTTTCTTCTCTGATCTTTCAGATAATGAATAAAAATGCTCATGTAAAATTTACCTCAATTGAATTCTTTTGATGAATATGAATATGAATATGAATATGAATATGAATATGAATATGAATATGAATATGAATATGAATATGAATATGAATATGAATATGAATATGAATATGAATATGAATATGAATATGAATATGAATATGAATATGAATATGAATATGAATATGAATATGAATATGAATATGAATATGAATACGAATATGAATATGAATATGAATATGAATATGAATATGAATATGAATATGAATATGAATATGAATATGATTTTGAATATGAATATGAATATGAATATGAATATGAATATGAATATGAATATGAATATGAATATGAATATGAATATGAATATGAATATGAATATGAATATGAATATGAATATGAATATGAATATGAATATGAATATGAATATGAATATGAATATGAATATGAATATGAATATGAATATGAATATGAATATGAATATGAATATGAATATGAATATGAATATGAATATGAATATGAATATGAATATGAATATGAATATGAATATGAATATGAATATGAATATGAATATGAATATGAATATGAATATGAATATGAATATGAATATGAATATGAATATGAATATGAATATGAATATGAATATGAATATGAATATGAATATGAATATGAATATGAATATGAATATGAATATGAATATGAATATGAATATGAATATGAATATGAATATGAATATGAATATGAATATGAATATGAATATGAATATGAATATGAATATGAATATGAATATGAATATGAATATGAATATGAACATGAATATGAATATGAATATGAATATGAATATGAATATGAATATGAATATGAATATGAATATGAATATGAATATGAATATGAATATGAATATGAATATGAATATGAAAAAAATAAAAATATAAATGTCAATATGCAGTTGAATATGAATATGAATACGAATACGAATATGAATATCAATCAACAGAAATATGCAAAGATTGGTAAGGAGTGCAGAATTGTAATTTTTGCACATCGCTTATTCACAATGCTCCTAAAGGATCGATAGGTTTCATGAAAATAACAACAAAAACTAAAAATGAGGCTTGATTTGTAATTTTCTTACGATCAATAATATGTTGAAATTTAAGTCGGCGCTGCTCCTTTTTGGGAGCTAAGGGGTTAAGAAGTATTTCACGATGTTGATTCATGCTATTGTTTCTAGCAGAAAAACAAACACACATAATACGTATTTAAAGAACTCATTGGAAAGGTAATAAAATCACCTTTTTAACAATATATCAACCAACATTATAGGCTTACTCGTTCCCGAGCTGTGCTCGTGTGAAGATGAAATCAATCAGTTGAAAGTACTAAGTTTTGACTTTGAGAGCGAATTTCTCAGAATATATTGCCCATTATTGAACTTTTCTTATTCGTTTATTTGCTTTTGTATCGTTGATATACTGAGTATGAAAATAAAAATTTTAAGCAATTATTAAAATCAATTAAAAACAAATTGAATTGAAATTTGTCATTCAATAGGAAAATATTAAGTCAGTAATTAAATAATTTAATTTTCGTTTCGTTTAAATGAAAATATATATTAAGTAATATAAAAGATTCGAGCAATTTGTGTCGTTCCCGAAACTTATATGTTATTTGAAGGAACATAAAATTCAAAACAAACGAATAATCGGCAAGTGTAATGAATATTTTATATTCTTTTCTTTAACTGTTCTCTGAAAAATTCTCAAAATGGTTACGGGTGAAAAATAATGACGCATTACAATTTAAATGAATTTCTCAAATCTTCTCAGAAGCAAATGAAGAAATTTTAGTAATTCCTGACATTTGATTGGTTATGATAGCAAATTTATGACTAACAGATGGATTCTGCATAAAACAAAATTTGTTTCTTAATACCAAAACAATAAAAGTGAAAACAAAATCAAGAATTTATCTATATAACCCTTGTATTAAGAAAGATTCTAAATCTTTACTTAAGTTGGTTCAATAGCTTTTATTCAAATATTTAGAAATTATTTTTAAATTTTTTTATAGTTTTTGGATTATTTTTACAAATTCTCAAAAATTGTTTATCATTATCATTATCATTATCATTATCATTATCATTATCATTATCATTATCATTATCATTATCATTATCATTATCATTATCATTATCATTATCATTATCATTATCATTATCATTATCATTATCATTATCATTATCATTATCATTATCATTATCATTATCATTATCATTATCATTATCATTATCATTATCATTATCATTATCATTATCATTATCATTATCATTATCATTATCATTATCATTATCATTATCATTATCATTATCATTATCATTATCATTATCATTATCATTATCATTATCATTATCATTATCATTATCATTATCATTATCATTATCATTATCATTATCATTATCATTATCATTATCATTATCATTATCATTATCATTATCATTATCATTATCATTATCATTATCATTATCATTATCATTATCATTATCATTATCATTATCATTATCATTATCATTATCATTATCATTATCATTATCATTATCATTATCATTATCATTATCATTATCATTATCATTATCATTATCATTATCATTATCATTATCATTATCATTATCATTATCATTATCATTATCATTATCATTATCATTATCATTATCATTATCATTATCATTATCATTATCATTATCATTATCATTATCATTATCATTATCATTATCATTATCATTATCATTATCATTATCATTATCATTATCATTATCATTATCATTATCATTATCATTATCATTATCATTATCATTATCATTATCATTATCATTATCATTATCATTATCATTATCATTATCATTATCATTATCATTATCATTATCATTATCATTATCATTATCATTATCATTATCATTATCATTATCATTATCATTATCATTATCATTATCATTATCATTATCATTATCATTATCATTATCATTATCATTATCGTTATCCTTATCGTTATCCTTATCATTATCATTATCGTTATCATTATCATTATCATTATCATTATCATTATCATTATCATTATCATTATCATTATCATTATCATTATCATTATCATTATCATTATCATTATCATTATCATTATCATTATCATTATCATTATCATTATCATTATCATTATCATTATCATTATCATTATCATTATCATTATCATTATCATTATCATTATCATTATCATTATCATTATCATTATCATTATCATTATCATTATCATTATCATTATCATTATCATTATCATTATCATTATCATTATCATTATCATTATCATTATCGTTATCCTTATCATTATCATTATCGTTATCATTATCATTATCATTATCATTATCATTATCATTATCATTATCATTATCATTATCATTATCATTATCATTATCATTATCATTATCATTATCATTATCATTATCATTATCATTATCATTATCATTATCATTATCATTATCATTATCATTATCATTATCATTATCATTATCATTATCATTATCATTATCATTATCATTATCATTATCATTATCATTATCATTATCGTTATCCTTATCATTATCATTATCGTTATCATTATCATTATCATTATCATTATCATTATCATTATCATTATCATTATCATTATCATTATCCTTATCATTATCATTATCATTATCATTATCATTATCATTATCATTATCATTATCATTATCATTATCATTATCATTATCATTATCATTATCATTATCATTATCATTATCATTATCATTATCATTATCATTATCATTATCATTATCATTATCATTATCATTATCATTATCATTATCATTATCATTATCATTATCATTATCATTATCATTATCATTATCATTATCATTATCATTATCATTATCATTATCGTTATCCTTATCATTATCATTATCATTATCATTATCATTATCATTATCATTATCATTATCATTATCATTATCATTATCATTATCATTATCATTATCATTATCATTATCATTATCATTATCATTATCATTATCATTATCATTATCATTATCATTATCATTATCATTATCATTATCATTATCATTATCATTATCATTATCATTATCACTATCATTATCAGTATCATTATCCTTCATACTCAACTGCATAAATTTGAAACATAAAAATAAAAATATCAAAATTGAAGAACATGAATATTTCCCCTAAAAGTTTTTGCCAAAATCTGTTCTATAAATATTTATAAAAAACGAAAAATAATATAATTATAATAAAAATAATAATAATATAAACGTGTTTATAAAAAAACGTAAAATTATGCCAATAAATTTAAAAATAGTGTCTCGACTGTCCGAATGACGTCATTTTTTTAATGTTGTTGTTTGTATTTCATTTCTTATGAAAATTACAGTAGTTTTGTAGCTAAAATTAAATAATTTTTGTATACATACCGATTAATAAAGCCAAAAAAAAAAATCATCTTCGATACATGTGCCAAAATGTAAAATATTCGCAGTAATAAAGCAATAAAAAAAAAATATACACAAAACGCCCCATTTCGAAGTTTTGCACGCCCCCACTAAACTTATGTGCAGGTTTATACAGGGTACACAGCAGCAGTTTTCGAAAATATACCGCTTGCAGTAAAAATTTTACGCATCTGAAAATTATATTTCTTCTCTTTAGAATTTTGTTGATACTCGTATTTGCGAAATTATAGCTAAACGCATTTCGTACATTTTTGATGATTTGCTCTAGTTTAGCGAATTTTGTTTATAAATATTTTGTCACGTATTTTAGTGTTCGACATAGCAACTGTGTAGGTGCTAACAAGAGGCAAGAAAAAATTAAAAATACAACAAGTTTTCTTTAATATCCTTCTTGGCTATCAATGGCCGGCCTTGGCTTCTTGACGGAATGAAAATTGACTATTTTTATTTGTATTTTTTTTTTCATTATTAAAATTAAGCTATATGTATCTATTTGTACATTGTACTTTGTGCCCATTTTGAACTCTTAGAATCAACATATGTTTTGGTGTTTTTTAAGGCTAGTTACAATCAAAAATTCTCATATTTGTTCGTTTCGTCTTTATAAAATTGAGTTCATAGAGTTCACTTTGAAAAATAAAATAATGATGATTTTTGTGCCAAAAGCTGTTGCTGACTCGTAATTGATGATGAAAAACTTATTTTTGTATCAAATTTGTAGGTCACAGAATTTCCTTCCGTGCGTATTGTGAGATTTATATAAATCTTTGTATTTTCCAGCTTGTCTTTTGTCTCAATTTTTTAAATAATTTAAATTTTTTCGTTAGTCTGCTTTTGGCAGTGTATGTATTGAGTCTATTTCATGCCAAGGTATGAACATAATTAAAATACTTCATTGAAATATGCTCTGCTCAAAGATATGGTCGATCAATTTTATTTATTTATTACTTACTTGTTTTCAAAATGAACTTTGTGTATGAAAATCATGTTAAATATTGCCGCAGCTCTTAATAACCATTCTTTACTTTATAGCAAATTTACTAAAATCATCTGTTCGGCTTTTTTTTTATAAACAAAAAAATAATTCCTGAGATTTTTTTAACTAAAAAATAAAAAAAAAGAAGAATCCTCGCCAGCCCTCAACAAATTCCCTTTAATTTTTACGCAGTTGTATTGAGTACAAAAAAAAAATCGTAGAAATGTTTACATTTCTCGAGAAAAGGTCATTGAAAAAGTAATGAAACTAATTTCAACACTAAATCAATAAAAAGCAAAAAAAAAAAAACAAACAATAAAAACGTTGAACAAAGATGAAGTGCAGAAAATGTAGTAGAATAAAAAAGAAAAAAAAAACAAAAAAACCAAGAATTAAGAAATGAGAAAGAAAAAAAAAACATTTAATGCCTTGCAGAACATTTATATCGTATTGAACTTGAGTGAAAAATTTCTTAAGTATAAATAATTGATCTAAAATTAACGCAATTTATGCGCAACGGAAACTGTTATAGTTTTACTTTATGTTTTTAAAAAAACAATAAACAATGTAGTGAACTGGTGTATAATATTTAAGTTAAAATAATTTGTAAACTTCCCTACAGTAAATGGCACCAGTACAAAACTAGCGATTTCACTAGCTTTTTGGTAACTAGTACTAGTTTCACTTCAATCTACTTTCTTTGCATTCAATTGGCGAATGTTATGTGAACACGTTTTTTAGGCAGGAGTCAACTGCTACCTTTTACATTACCATTCCCTAGCCAATTCACTTGTGCTATAGAACCAGCTTATTCGCCATTTATAAAGGTCTAAAAGCTTATATTTCTTTCATCACAATTTTTTATTCATGTTGCTCAACAAAATTGAGAAGCTTTATGCAGATAATTCTCGAGAAATAAGAGGTAACTCTCGATACCTGCGCGCTGTAATTTTTGGACTTAGATAAAATTTTATTTAATTTAATTTTGTGTTATTTATTAAATATATATATATATTTAATGCAAAAACCGAATTACAATAACCAATTACAAAAATATTGAACATGTTTACTTAAAAAATTTGTAGAAATGAGTTTTATAATTCCCAACTTCAATCATACCCACTGAACCATAAGCGAAGGTTTTGAGTAAGGTGAGAGTTTTGCGAACGTTTTTGGTTAGAATTTTTTTTTTTAAATTTTTCTTTTTTATTTTGTCGCTTAAAAGTGCTTGTTATAAAAGATTAAATTCGTGAAAGCTTTTCCCATAAAAAAAAATTCTGCATATTTTGCGAAAGTCATTAAAAACTTATTTTGAGTCGAAAATTAATCATTTTTGTATCATTTCAGTAAGTAAGACTTCCTTGTAAATGAACCATTTTTTGTTCATAAATGAGTTCGGAAATGAATCATTTATGTTTCTTTTTTGCATTCTGAAATGAGTTCAAAAAAGAATAATTTTTTTATCATATCAGTAGGAAACAATTTCTCATAAACGAACCATTTTTTGTTCATAAATGAGTTCACAAATGAATCATAAATGTTACTTTTATATACTAAAATCAGGTAAATAAAGGAACTTAAAATGAAAATGTTAACCTTCGTACAAACGTCATATGAACTTTTTTACCAGTGCGAGATGGATGTACTGCTACACGTATGAAAATTTTCAACATTTCTATCAAAAACTAAAATCAAGCCCAAATTGAATGAAAACCACGAAAACATTTCAAGCAAAAATGTAATCAAATAAATTCCCCAATTAATAACTTAACTATTTTGATATTTCATATATAATTTGGAATTTTATCAAATTGGAAAACAATCACGCCATTTCCCCTTTGAAACATCAATATCATGAAAAACACAATGCGTGAATTCCAGCCTAGGTATATTAATCCTTTTAACACAATGATTAATATGATCTCTAATTTTAGTAATTATTTCATTTCTTCTTTAACAAAATATCGATATGTAATTATAAATAGTATTATGCAATAATAAAATTTATAATTCAAAAAGGTTATTTTTTTTTAACTCATTATTGAACAAAAAAAGGTTTGTTTTTAAGAGGCAATTCAGTCCAAAGATTGATACAAAAAGGGTTCAATTTCGTTTCGGTTTCGAGTGCCGAAAAATAACTTTTGTATTGTTCATTTTGGAACTCATTTCCGAAGAAAAACAGTTTGTTTCTGAGAGGCATTTTCGTCCGGCGATTGATTCAAAAATGGTTAATTTCCGTGTGCCGAAAAATAACTTTTATGGTTCTTTTTTTAACGCATTTCCGAACAAAAAAGAAGATAATTTATGGTTATTTTTTTAACTCATTTGCGAACAAAATAAGGTTCGTTTTTGAGAGGCATTTTAGTACGACGAATGGTATAAAAAGGGTTCTTTTATGAGTGCCGAAAATGAACGTTTCTACCCGAAAAGGTTCATAAATGAATTCAAAAACGGTAGTTTTGGTTTACTGGGTATCGAGTGTTTGTGGCGCTTAAGTTTATTTTGCTGTCATTAGTTAGTTAGTTAGTTAATTAAGTGAGGAGCGAGCAAGTCACCTAGTTACTGCGGCCTCAAAGGCATATTGTAACAAAGCTCTATAAGTTATAGTTCATCCTTAATCGTTAAGTGCGTTAGGAACCGAGCGATGTCCTTGGGTGAACTATCCGCTATTAGATGCGGTTCTAGATACAATGCACGTAAGTAACGAAGACGGGTCCTGATTAGACTGTTACAGTGACACAAGATGTGCTCTGCTGTTTCTTCATCTTCATTACATAGTCTACACAGATCTTCCTGGACTATACCCATGGTTGATAAGTGTTTATTTACCTTACAATGTCCAGTTAGGAAACCTGTGACAAGTCTGATAGATCTTCCAGTTAGAGTCAGGAATTGTTTCGTTCTTTGGAGCGAAGTGATTGGCATGAATGTTTTCGCCTGTCTGTTACCTTCAGTTTCCCTCCACTAATGAAGTGCCTCTCTGTTTAGCCACATTTTAATGTTATGGCACATAGTGACCCATGGTATCCCGCAGAATGGTTCTGGGCCTATGAAGGACCTTGCAGCCCCTTTCCTGGCTAGTTCGTTCGCGATTTCGTTACCTAAATAGCCGCTATGACCTGGTACCCAAATGAGATGGACTCTGTTATGGGTAGATACCTTGATAAGTAGCTATAGGCAATCCCATACGAGTTTGGACGTTATTTTATATGCGCTAAGTGCAAGTAGAGCTTCTTTACTATCAGAGTGAATGTAAATGTTTTTGTTCCTAGTGGGACTGTATACATACTCTCTTAGGCAGATCTCAATGGCGTGGACTTCAGCTTGGTAGACTGAATTACCTGTGCCCATGCTGGCATATATAGATTTTCCGTGCCTTAAGCCAAAAACTCCAGCTGCCACCCCTTCATCTGTCTTTGAGCCGTCAGTATACCAGGCTTGAAAGTCACCAGTGAACAGTGGCACAGTGAGAGATTTTATCAATCTAGGAGGACAAAAGTAAAAAAACATCATCCAAAAAATTCATTTTTTTTTTCTTGAAAATAAAGCTAGTACACACATAAAGCTATGTCGAAAGTTGTAAAATTATTGCTTTATCAGATATATCTAAAACAGCAGTCGTAAAATGGTGCTTTTTGTATTTTTTAACATTATTCTTAAGCCTCAAGATAGTAGTTTTTGTATTATGTACTCTGATTAAAGTTGTTGACTTTTAAACTTTTTTTGCAATGGAAAACTTTTGTGAAAATGTGTAGATTAATTCACAATAAAATAAGCCGCTTAATAAATCTAAGTTTAATTTAAATTAGCGATGGAAAATGTATCATAAGTAAGGAAAGATCAAATCAGCTAACACTTTGATGGACTGCCAAAAAGTTTGTATGCATACGTATGCATATAAATTTAATTTTTTATTAAGTTTCACTCTCATAGATAGTTCATACAAAAATTTAGCTGCTAGTTTTTGCAGATAACCAAAATATTTGTATTTTAGGAAGAGGCCTTAATATCTCAAGAATGCAACTTTATGTCAAAAAAAAAAAATTACAAAAGCCCAAGACCATCATTATAAGCTAATAATGCATAATAAGATACTATCTAAATGCAATGTTAAGTTTACAGCCAAACATTTTGGACTAATTTTTAGTCCAATCATTGAAATCATGGCTTTTTTTATTTTTTTTTTTTTTTATTACATTTCAAACTCTTCAAAAGATTGAAATTTTCCTTAATAAAGCGTGGAATAAAATGGACCACTCTAGGACGATATCAAGAACCAAGACATACATGGAAATATTGCATAAAGGTTTGATAACTTCGGACCATGTGGTTAGCTCATATATAACAAAAGCAAACTATAATCCAACACCACTTGATGATGCATAACTGCAGGGAGTTATGGAACTTATAAAATTATCAAGCACTGAATGAGTCAGAGTTAAACAAAAGAATAGAATGAGGCGAGAGTAATTCTACAAGCAAAACATCAAATTCTGAATAACTATTACTATGTTTATTCTTATATTTTATTAGATTTTTGATAAAAAATTAATAGGTTTTTCTTTGGAAAACTAAAAGTCTGCAAGTTCTCCTAAATAGGAATTAATTACAATAACAGAGAAGACACACAATTTTGTGTTCTAGTGCAATTGAGTTTTTCAAAGTCAAAACATAAAGCGTGAATTTTCCTCTATAGGCAACTCAATGAGAGGGTGTTTGAGATAGACCCCAGCTCCGGAACAATTTTTTTTTAGGAATGAGCCAAGGAATCATATCACAAAAAATTTGAATTTTGTCCGCCTAGATTGGTCAAATCGCACACTGTGCGTGGCCTCTCTTTTTCCCATCTGGTTCTGTTTGGGAAGGATACTTGGAAGTTTTTGTAGAAGTTCAATTTTGGAAGGCAGAGATCGCAGGGTAATAAACTTCGATTCTCGTCCTTGGTTATTTCGTCTAACAGCGCTGAGTGAGTATTACTTGGTATAATCAAATTGTTGTCAATGATGAGCCTGACTGTGAAGAGCAGAGCTTCTTTCTTAACAAGCAGATGTAATGGTGGTATACCAAGCAAAATCTCCAAAGCAGCAGTTGGAGCAGAACGCATCGCTCGTGTGATACATACACAAGCTAGTCGTTGATAGGTCTCGTGATGGAAGTATACATCCACATGGCTAGTTTGGGACTTAGGCCCCAGTTTTTACCTACAAAGCTTCTGCTGACCCATAATGAGGCGCTTGCTTTGTTTACTGTGTTGTTTAGGTGTGGGTTCCATGTGAGTTTATCATCCAGCGGCACACCTAAGTATTTGACTTCTTTTGTGAAGTTTATATTTTCACCGAGAAGAGTAGGTACAGTTAGATTTTCCCTGACTCTTTTCTTGGTGAAGACGATGATGTTGTTTTTTTTTAGGGTTGACATTTACCCCTGTTTCCCTGCACCATTTAGCTACTATGTTTAGTGCTCTCTGGAGGAGATACGATAAGGTATCCTCGTATTTTCCTCTGATAAGGGTCACGATGTCATCAGCGTAACCCTGCACATCGAAGCTAGAGTCCATCAACCACAATGGACCACAGTGTTGGAGAGAGAACTCCTCCTTGTGGGCAGTCTTTTGCGGCGAGTACTCTTAGTTCTATTTTGCTGTCATACTGGCAAGTTACTTTACAATGTTGTGGCGGTTCTTTTTCAATCCTTTTATTTTTTTCTATTAAATACAGATATGTTTAAAAGGAAATAAAACAATATTCAACTGACATTATTCATTAAATTAAAATTAAATATAAAAATTAAAAAAAAAAAATCAAGAAATTCAAAGTAAATTAGTGTTAAAAAAGAATTAAATATGTCGAATATATATAAAGAATCGACTACTTAATAAAAATTTATATGGGTGAGAGAAACAAATTAATTTCAAATTAATGTCATGTGTATGTAAATAAAATGTATTCCATATTATCTTTCTGGTTCGTTTCAGCTAAGGAATCTATCACAATCTCATCGTTTGGTAAATTTAGGAACTCATTTTGAAACTTTGAAGGAATTGTATTTTTTCCGCAAAGGGTTTTTAAATCCTTGTATTTATTAGATGAAATTTTTAATAAGCCATTACATAAAGGAAGACGTCCGTTGCTTACTATCACAGAGTTGCGTCTTGATCGCGCAATCGAATTGAGTTCGAATTCTTTAAGCTCTGAATTCTCAAAATATCCATATTTAAGTTTAATATGAGGATTATTTTTTTCGAAATGAGTAGAACGTAAAGTTGGAAATGATATTTTTACTGCAGTTGGAAACATTGCAGTAATTCAAACAAAGTTATGAATTCGCTTCAGCAATGTTACGAGTATTGTGTAAAACTCAAAGACATTAGATTACTTTTTGTGAACTTTTAAAAGTTTTTACAGTTCTGCTAAAGTCACTTTCCATGAGAGGTAGGCGCAGTTTTATCCGATTTATCTTGTTTTCGGACTTGGCTATTTGTTTTTAGATATACGCTATTAAATTTATTTATATTAACTTTATGTATTTTTCATTATGAGTCATAAAAAATGTAATATCATTCCAAAAACTCAATAATTCCTTTAAAAAAAAAAGATCAAGCGCTATTTTGTATAGCCAAATTGAGTTACGTTAAAAAAAATTAACAGATAACTGCGCCTGGTTTTTCTCGCCCATAAGAAAAAAAGCCATGTGACATTTTTTATGTCAACATGCATGATATTTAATTTTGAACTTGTGAAAATTGTGTTTACATATATCTTTCTATAAGCTCACAATAAAAATCTAAGGCATGTGTTTCATTTACGTCTTTATTTAAATACACTATTATTTATTATACTGCAACGCATATGTTTTTTATAACGCAATTCAGAATGTTTAACAAACGTAATAGTTTTCCCGCATCATAACTTGAGAAATACTTCGAGCCTTTATATCGAGTTCATGAACCATAAAATTGTAGAATATACGAGTAGACCGAAACAGACCGTGACATGTTTTCCATAGTGAAAAACATGCATAAATATGTCAGCTTTTATTGCATTTCCTTATTTCTCTGCGCTACGTTTTATTTTATTACTCATAAATATATACTATATACACAACATACTTAAGTGTGTATTTATATATATGCAATATTTTGCTCTAACGATTTGATGTTTTGATGAATACCAACCAGCTCATTGGCCCACTTTGAAGTAAGATTGATTTGAGCAAGTTTAAGATGTGAAAAAAAATTCATAAATTTTGCATAATTTAAAATAACTTGAAAAATGTGACAATAATTTTTCTCAAATGCTTGTGCGTTGATATGAGATTGAGTGTATTTTAGTAAAAATAGTAATTTTTTAAATAAATAAAAATGTTGAAAAACTAATTTTAAAAAAATTTTTAAAAACTATGTATTCAAATGATTTTTATGTTGAAACACATTTTTGCCAAAATGAAGTCTCATTTTATTTTTATGACTCAGCCATTTTATTTAATTTCAATTATTTTTCATCGCTTATTTTGCTTACACAAGTTCAGAAAGTATCTCAATTTTTGTGTAATATAAACGTTTGATGAAAGTATTTTTTTTTTATGAAATGTTTTGTGGTGAGCAAGATTTTATCGCGGTTTTAATATTACACCTGAACCGAGGTGTTATTTACAATTTTTTATGTACGTTGCCAGAATCGAGATGTAGTGGCAGATAGATAGTTCAAAGGGAGAGAGTTGGCAGTTTAATGAAAAATGTGAAATAAGTCTCTACTGTGTGTGGGGGAAAATTTGTATTTATTTCAGCCAATTCAAGGCTAAATAAGCCACCTACAGAGTTAGTCATTAACTGCAATTTGCTTAAATGCTTCAAGGTTTGAGATTTAATATTTAAAATTTAAGATTTAAGTGAAGAGCCTAGATGTGACTCGTCATAAAAATTGTTTGCCCACTATTTTCTGGTTTTTACTCTTGTGATGGAATTAAATAATCGAGTTTGAACATCTCGATGATATATCACAGATACATTTGGCAAATAATTAAGAGTAAGAGTAAGAGTAAGAGTAAGAGTAAGAGTAAGAGTAAGAGTAAGAGTAAGAGTAAGAGTAAGAGTAAGAGTAAGAGTAAGAGTAAGAGTAAGAGTAAGAGTAAGAGTAAGAGTAAGAGTAAGAGTAAGAGTAAGAATAAGAGTAAGAGTAAGAGTAAGAGTAAGAGTAAGAGTAAGAGTAAGAGTAAGAGTAAGAGTAAGAGTAAGAGTAAGAGTAAGAGTAAGAGTAAGAGTAAGAGTAAGAGTAAGAGTAAGAGTAAGAGTAAGAGTAAGAGTAAGAGTAAGAGTAAGAGTAAGAGTAAGAGTAAGAGTAAGAGTAAGAGTAAGAGTAAGAGTAAGAGTAAGAGTAAGAGTAAGAGTAAGAGTAAGAGTAAGAGTAAGAGTAAGAGTAAGAGTAAGAGTAAGAGTAAGAGTAAGAGTAAGAGTAAGAGTAAGAGTAAGAGTAAGAGTAAGAGTAAGAGTAAGAGTAAGAGTAAGAGTAAGAGTAAGAGTAAGAGTAAGAGTAAGAGTAAGAGTAAGAGTAAGAGTAAGAGTAAGAGTAAGAGTAAGAGTAAGAGTAAGAGTAAGAGTAAGAGTAAGAGTAAGAGTAAGAGTAAGAGTAAGAGTAAGAGTAAGAGTAAGAGTAAGAGTAAGAGTAAGAGTAAGAGTAAGAGTAAGAGTAAGAGTAAGAGTAAGAGTAAGAGTAAGAGTAAGAGTAAGAGTAAGAGTAAAAGTAACAGTAAAACTCTTTTCGGACTCATAATTATGAATGCTCATAAAATCTATATATTAATACGCAAACAAAAAAGTTTGTGATCCCTTTTTAACTCTGTTAACTTTAACATATTCACATAAAACTTATATCGATGGAAAATTATTTTCAGGTAGATGTGAACATTATAATTTTTATGCGAATATATTGTCATTAAGAAGGAAAAAATTAAGCACATGTAAAAATCCTTTTTTCCCAATGGGACAATGAGAAAGCAACAACAAAATACATAGCGACACAGCTATATTAAACATCGTTGCTGAAGCATACACGAACAAGAGTAGAATCCCAGTATGCATTGGCAGTCCTTCGAAGGGCTACAAGCAGGCCTTAAAATCGATGTCGAAGGCCTACCCTACTCATATCCATGCCCATATACTTCTTTATATGAAATGGCCAAATTTTTCGAGGCCTTCTGCTCTCCCTGCTTTAAAGAGGCTGCTATAAGCGCGCCTTTAGAATGGCTTAAAGAAGAGGTTAACCAAAACAATTAAAAAAATATTTTGTTTTTATTTCTTTTTATGTATACCTACCTATTTATTCTGTGATTTTATTTTATTTTACATATTTTTGTCAGATAAGAATATTATTTAGTCATGACGTTAATTATTATTCAGTATTTTTGAACTAATATATATTTTAACTTTTAACGAAAAAGTAAAGCTGAAATATAAGTAGAACCAGTTTTTGTAAAAAAAATATAATTGTATTGCTCTGGGTAGCGAAAAATTAGGCCTCATAGAAGCGCTCGCAGATGCAGCGAGGAAGTCATGTGTCTTACCGCCAAAAGTAGCAGTAAATGCACGCCTTCGTTAGAATAGGCCAAGCTTCATTGCCTATTGGGATGCGAGAGAGTCGCAGACACTTCAAAAGAGCTGTGCATCTTTATTGTTGTTGGTACTTTCTCTTAATTTCTCTGTCAACAAAATAAATTTGCCAATTTGCGCAGACGGCGGCAAAAAAAGACTATAATTGTTTATTTTGTTCCATACTTCTGTTCCGGCTATGGGCTGGTGCGCTCAGCAAAAAACAAAAGAAAAACCAATTTTGATATGGCCGAATTTCGGCCACAGACGATACTAGTCTTCATAAATAAGACTCTTTTCTGACTCATAATTTTGAAAATTTTTTCAATTGAATTAATTTTTCTGTACGGCCGTCACCTCTCTGTAGACAATGGCAAACCTCAGAGAGTAAAAGCTACCATGAAAAGCTTCTTGAGAACATAAGCCGTTCGGAGTCGGCGTAAAACATGTAGGTCCAGTTCTCGATCATTTTGTGTCTAAACATTTTCACATCACACACAACACAATTGATCATAAGAAGCTCGGTCAAAGTCCTTTCAAGGGCTGAGATGGCCATTTCGTTTTTTTTTTTTTTTAATTTTGAACGCTTATAAAAATCTTCGTAAACATGACTTTTTTCTGAGTTACAATTGCACACTGTATGCCGAGAAATTGCACACTCTTTGGTGTCATACACATGAGTGCTCATAATAATGTTCATTGGGCTGCCACATGTTTCATGCGAAATACATTCGAGGAAAATTTTATTTATCTGTTACAAGTTACAAAACATACACGCCTTGTTGTAATAAATAAAGTAAAGTTATTATTGTTGTTTCACATCAAAAATTTAAAAAATTTGAGGTGAATAAAAAACACCAAACCATCATAAAATACACACCCTCAAAAACCTGCTGTTTTTGTTTTGAAAATTTAAAATTTCCTTAAGTAGCGTTTGTACTGCCGGCTGGTTCCTGTGCCGAGCCGAACCGAGAAGGAAAACTAAAAAACGCTGCCTGCACAAATAGTCATATGAAATAAGCTCAAAATGCATATAGTGCCAGCCGAGCAAGCAGCTTAGAGCGACTGGCTGGCTATCAAAAATTAAAATCAAATTTTCTTTAAAAAATATGTTTTTCGAGCAATTGAATGGTACAACAAACGCTCTGTCGACGTAACGTACGATAACAACAGAAGTGGCGCAGTTTGGGTTAAATTTTCACTGTCGTGACTTTTAATTTGAATATAAATAATAATTTTTAAGCTCATTGTTATTTAATATCCACAAATAGGTCAAATTAACAGAAACACTATGCCACGAATTAAACTCGAATGGAATTGTTTTGATATTATATACAATTTTTAAGATTTTTTTTAAATTCAATTATTTTTTGTTTCACAAATTATATTTAATTTTATCTTTTAAAGAATTTTTTTTTTGCATAAAAAAATTTCCTTTGCGCTGAGACAAGTAAAATGTTCTTTAAAATATATTAAATTTTCTTTGTTTTTAGGATGTTTTTTTTCTCAGTGTAAAATATACCAAACGATGTTTTTCTTACACAAAAACTTCACAATGATGTTAATACTCCAAAAACAAGATTGCAGATATAAAATAAGCCATAATTTGTTTATAATTTATTCTTAAAGAAAAAAATATGCAAAAATTTTGATAAGTTTTTTAATACACCACAATTTTAAAAAAAAGAGAATGTTTTGAAGAGATGTTGAGAACTCTGAGATAGTTTATACGGGATATAGACTTATTTTGAGAGTTAAAATTTTTTAAATGAATACTACTTTCATTATGTGGTGGCCGTTGCGTAGTGGGTAGGGAGTGTGTTTCCCATACCCCAGAGAACTCTGGTTCGAATCCCCCCTCTGACACAGAAAGTTTTTTTCAATTGAATTAATTTTTTTTTTGTGTGGCCTTCACCTCTCTGTAGACAATGGCAAGCCTCAGAGAGTAAAAACTGCAGTTCGGAGTCGACATAAAACTTTTAGGTCCAGTTTTCGATCGAAGCTCGGTCAAAGTCATTTCAAGGGCTGAAATTGGCTATTTCGTTTTTTTTTACTACTTTGATTATATTTCTACATTTGTTTATCTACAGTGAGTTCTAATTAAATTTTTGCTTTTTCTCTCTCCCTAACACTTTTTCTTCTTAGGCGTGATTTGGTTGATCAGGAATCGCGCTACAGCGCACAGTTTGAGGATGCACAAAAGAACGCCTATAACCTGCAGACGAAGCTCAACGAGATGCAGACTCGTCTCGAAAACGCGGAGAAAGAACTTGCTCAAAAAACGTGGAATGTAGACAGTAAGAAACTCAGAGAAAATTATTGAAAAATATTTATTATATATCAAAATCTTCCTAATCTTCAAGGACTTCAGAGCGAGCTTGTAGCGGCGCACAAGGATGACGAATACGTGCGCAAGCGACTCAAACTGCTGGAGGATGAGAAAACAAGTCTGCGGCACAAATACTGCGACAATGAAGAGGAACTCAATAGAAAATATGGTGAGTAGTAAGAGTAAAATGCAATGGAAACTTTTGTAAAATTCACATTCTCTATCCTTAGAGAACCTCGAACAAGAGTACAAAGAACTGGAGGAGAAGTACAAACAAACACGACAGCTGGCGAGTAATTTACAGACGCAATTTGCTGTCGCTCAAAGTGATGCCGAACAGTGCCGCGAACAAATGGAAGAGCTGCGCTTAGAAATGGAGGAGCAAGTTCGCATATTAAGAAACGCTTTAGAGAACTCGGAGGCGGAGCGTAAGATCAGTGAAGATAAATGGCAGAAAGAGTTCGAAATGTTGAGAAACCAAAATCAAGGTGAGTGAAAGAGATATCAATTATTGGGGGTCATTTGTTTTATCTTCTCGGCAGATCGCGAAGAGTCTCTAATGACCGACTGCGAGTGGCAGTTGCGTCAAATGCAGCGCGCCTGCAAGGAAAAAATCGACAAAGCCGAGCATGGACGTCTCGAAGCACTTGAACTCACCGAGACCCTAGAATGTGCTGCAGAGGAACGACTTAGAGAGTTGCAGCAACTGAGGCCTTACCAGGCCGAAGTTAAGACGCTGCGTGGACTAGCCAACGAGCAGAATCAAATGTTGCTCTCGCTCAACGATCAGATTGAGGCGCTACGCAATGATCTGCAGACGGCCAACGAGAACCTCGAGGAACAGATTGAAGCTGTTAGGATGATTAAGTATCAGTGTGATAAGTAAGTTAAAAAGAGCGTGGGTAGAAGATGAAAGTGTAAAGAGAGAAATGAAATCCCCCTTTTTTACTCTACAGCAAAATCTACGACAAGGAAAGAGAACTAATACAGCGCATAGATGATGTGCGCAACGAAGCTGCCGCCTTTTGGGAAAACAAACTTTAGTAAGTTAAACACACAAAGCTTAAAGCTAATTCACTTTTACTGTTAGAGAAATTATTGGTAGTGAAAATTTACTTTTCTCTCGTCTTCTGCAGCACAGAGATGACAAGACTGAAATCCGAATTAGAATCCGTCTTCATTGATGAGCGACGCGATGCACTCGATAAACTGCAAACCGAGCATATTGAGGAGTTGCGTGCGCTTACAACGCGATACACAGCCAACGAGGAGGAGCTGAGAGCAGAGGTAATTGGAAAAGAGAAAAATGAAAGGAGTGCAAAAAATAAAATCTTTCTCCGTAGAGACAGCTTTAAAAGTTTATTTATTTTATGCAGCAATGCAACTGTTTTTCCCTTTTCTACAATAGAAGACACCTAATGTAATTTTTTTATTTTTTCTCCCCTTAAGCTTGCTGAGCTGCAAGAGCGATTTGATCAAAAGAGCTCTGAATTTCTTGAGTTGCGTGATAAATCGGACAACGCATTGATGCAGACGCGCATGCATCTCGATCGCGCCGATCGTGAGTATCAGAATGCCATGTTCCGGGAAGAGGCACGCCGCGAAGCTCTTGAGGGTAATTTTCAAATTTTTTTTTTTTTTTGGCTTGGAAAAATTAAAAGTTTCTCATTACTAGAATCACTGCGCAAAGAGTTTGAGGAGGAGAAACTTGAAATGGAGGAAAAGTTTCGCGAGCGTCTGGGTCAAGTTAAGGATGAATTTAATACCGAGCTGCAATTGTCTACGCAGGAAATGGTGGAGCAGCATAAAAAAGAACTAGGTTGTTAAATTAAAACTGTTTATTGCTCTAAAAAAAAAATTAAAAATTTAATAATAAAACATATTTTTTAGCAAAACAAAAAGCCAGGCTGCTAGCGGAAAAAGATGAAGCTATCCAGGAGCTTGTCGAACGACATCGAAAGAAGCTGGCCAATGCCGAGGAAAAAATCAAGTTAGTGCAATTTATTGAAAAAAGCTTTTTTATAATATTTATGTGTTTTTTTTTTAAATCTTCAAAAAATTTATTAACTGTGCTGCATGTTTTATGTATAAAGCTGCATCTCACGCTTCAAGAATTTATATATATAAATTTTTTTGTTTATTTTGCATTGATCTGTATTTTAATATTATTCCGTTTTTGTTTTAGTCATTTTGCTTGTGTTTTTTTTTTAATTTCTTTAATTTGAAACACAAAAATTATGCTAAAACAGCAGCTTTTAAATGTTTAAGATAAATTTGAAAGAGGTTAAACAGTGACGGGCAGCTTTGCACATCTATACTCTCTCTCATCTTGAGTATATATCAGGGATGAGCACGATCTGTATACGATATCTGTATACGCATAGTTCATTTAATTTTGACTTAGAATAAAAAAAAAGTTTAAAATTTTCAATTTTGTATTTTATAGTTTCGAGCGCTCAAACGGCAAATGGCGACACTGTGCGTCAATCATCAGAGATCAGTATGCTACGAAACTTCAAGCAGGCAACATCGCTTGTGTCTTTTTTGCTCTTTTATGTGATTTTTTATGCTCTTCTCTGCCTTAGGTACACTGATAAAACAAAAATAATATTGACATTTAACTTGAAAGTACAAAATTTGAAATTGAATATGTTTTCTTCATATTCTAAATGAAAAGAATTAATTTAACTGCCTGCTGTGTGACAAAAGAATTGCTGGTAATCGAAAAGACAACGCAAGGAGATATTATAAAATAATTTTATATTTCAAAATTTGAAAAAATTAAGAATGAAGATATCAGGTTTTTATTTATATAATTGAAGCACAGTTTTTGCTGATTCTGTGAATGTAAATAATACATGTCTTCTGGAATTTTAACTTTTATTTGTTATTTGCCTTATTTGCACTACCGCAACTTTCAGTGTAGCAAGCTAAGTGTGTTACATATACATTGACATAATGTCGTTGTAGGGTGTGTCCATATCTGGTATATATTAATGAGCACTTTAAAGCTCACACTGAAAACAAAGTAGTGCTAAAGCGCTTCTTGCAGAAATTGTGATTTTTTTTTTGTGCTTTGATTTATATTGCAAAATTAATTAAATGTGTAGTGGACGGACTTTCAAAAACAAACAGACCGACAGACGAATAATGTGAAATACAGATTACATAATGTGATATACAAATAGTGCATGCAGACAGACATGTAAAAAGACAGGCGAATAGTAAAAAGTGCCAAAATTTTTTTATCAAAATCAATATAATTTGTACATGCCGCTTTTAAATTATTAATTCATTTCTTTCTTGCATGCCCTACAATTACATTATATTGGCCAAACCATTATGTCTTTTAACGCATAATTTTTCCACCTTGCCTCTTTATGACACACCATGGCGCCATGCTGTTATTTTCTAAAAATAAAAAATTTTGCTAATAAAACCTCAAAACATAAAATTTTATCCTGTGTAAAATCTGTATAAAATCTCGCAATTTTTCGTCACGTATTCAAAGAACTATCAAGCGTTAATTTTACCTGCTAGACGTTCGCTTGAACACTAAAGCTTTGATCGTTCTGTACGTGAGATGAATACATACCCTGTAGGAAAATCAACTAATTTAAAAGTAGATGATAAAGTAGTTTTTTGTCAACCACAACTAGTTGAAATTCTGACTTTTTTCCATAGAACGAACTAACATATTTTGTATGGTGATGTCCGCTAAATAAGTCAATTGACTTTCGTCTGCATATATTTTCAACTACTTGTTAAATTAGTTACATTTAAATAATTTTTTTAATTGCTTTAAAATAACTAATTGAAAACTATTACTGATGGCATAAAGTTAATAATATTTGATGAAATAATATTGTTATATATATATAGAAGCTTGTCATCTAATAAAAATTTGCAATTAAAACATGTCAAAATCAGAGTAGTTGCCGCCTTAATATAATTCAAAGTAGTTCATGTACTGGTTTAT
Organism: Coremacera marginata; assembly: GCA_914767935.1. NCBI lineage: Eukaryota > Metazoa > Arthropoda > Insecta > Diptera > Sciomyzidae > Coremacera > Coremacera marginata. The sequence goes on from OU612047.1 coordinate 143,181,818, forward strand.
TTTAAATTAGTTTTTTAATTAGTTGTTTTGAGAAACAAGTTAGTTTGTTCCTATAGGGTAGCTTACTGCACTAACACAATCTCAAGTGTGTAATGCTGCCCGACACGGTGTTAGAAGCCTGTTCTTTCGAAGTCGTGTAAGGGCATATCTGCTCTCATAATAATAAATAATATTAATATTTTCATTTTCGATCGGTTTTAATTTTTAGATTTTTTTAAAAAAATTTTCTAGTTAATATTAACATAAAAAATTCATATTTTTCAATAATTTTTTGTTAATTCAATAATTTCACCGCAATGAAATTAAAAATAAATTTTTTTCTTTTACAAAAAAAAAAAACTGCTGAAAGTTGCGCAATTTATTTTATTAACTATCAATTAAATATAAATTATTATCACAAAAATTTAAAGATTTTTTTTTTTTATCATTTAAGTGGCTAAAAAATGATTTGAGAGGTTTTAGAGAAAAGCTAATACAGTTTTAAAAGTCAGGAATTCTGGGTTCAATTCCAGCTGGGGAACATTCTTTGATTATAAATTGTAAATTAAATCTTAAAATATTTAGGTAGACATTGGCTGCAAATTATTTAAGCCTCATTTCCTGTCTCGAACTACATCGAGAAAAATACCAAAGGAAAATTAACAATAAACTTCGCTTTGGTAATTGGTTGGTAATCGCTTCAGTAATCGGTTGGTAATCGCTTCAGTTATCGGTTATCACTTCAATAATCGGTTGGTAATCGCTTTGGTAATCGGTTGGTAATCTCTTCGGTAATCGGTAATTGGTTCGAAAATCGGTTGGTAATCGGTTCGGTAATTGGTATTCGGTTGATAATCGCTTCAGTAATCGGTTGATAATCGGTTTGGTAATCGGTTGGTAATCACTTCAGTAATCAGTTGGTAATGGCTTTGGTAATTGGTAATCGGTTGGTAATCGCTTAGCTAATCGGTAATTGATTCGAACATGGGTTGGTAATCGCTTCGGTAATTGGTAATCGGTTGGTAATCGCTTCAGTTATCGTTAACCGGTTGGTAATCGCTTCAGTAATAGGTTGGTAATCGCTTCGGTAATTGGTTGGTAATCGCTTCAGTAATCGGTTGGTAATCACTTCAGTTATCGGTAATCACTTCAATAATCGGTTGGTAATCGCTTTGGTAATTGGTAATCGGTTGGTACTCTCTTCGGTAATCGGTAATTGGTTCGAAAATCGGTTGGTAATCGGTTCGGTAATTGGTATTCGGTTGATAATCGCTTCAGTAATCGGTTGGTAATCGCTTTGGTAATCACTTTGGTAATCGGTTGGTAATCACTTCAGTAATCAGTTGGTAATGGCTTTGGTAATTGGTAATCGGTTGGTAATCGCTTAGCTAATCGGTAATTTTTTTTTTTTTTTTTTCTTTATTGACTGCATGTGGTATAAATATATCATATGCAATTATTTCTCAAAAAAAATACATTAATTGTTAATGTACATTAACATCAGCATTAACATCATGATTGATCCGAACATGGGTTGGTAATCGCTTCGGTAATTGGTAATCGGTTGGTAATCGCTTCAGTTAACGTTAACCGGTTGGTAATCGCTTCAGTTATAGGTTGGTAATCGCTTCGGTAATTGGTTGGTAATCGCTTCAGTAATCGGTTGGTAATCGCTTCAGTTATCGATAATCACTTCAATAATCGGTTGGTAATCGCTTTGGTAATTGGTAATCGGTTCGTAATCTCTTCGGTAATCGGTAATTGGTTCGAATATCGGTTGGTAATCGGTTCGGTAATTGGTATTCGGTTGATAATCGCTTCAGTAATCGGTTGGTAATCGCTTTGGTAATCCCTTTGGTAATCGGTTGATAATCACTTCAGTAATCAGTTGGTAATGGCTTTGGGAATTGGTAATCGGTTGATAATCGGTAATTGGTTCGAACATCGGTTGGTAATCGCTTCGGTAATTGATAATAGCTTCAGTAATAGGTAATCGGTTAGTAAACGCTTCGGTAATTGGTAATCGGTTGGTAATGGCTTCAGTTATCGTTAACCGGTTGGTAATCGCTTCAGTGATAGGTAATCGGTTGGTAATCGCTTCGGTAATTGGTTGGTAATCGCTTCAGTAATCGGTTGGTAATCGCTTTGGCAGTTGGTAATCGGTCGATAATCGCTTCGATAATTGGTTTGAAAATCGGTTGGTAATAGCTTCGGTAATTGGTAATCGGTTGGTTATCACTTCGTCAATCGATTGTTAATCGCTTCGGTGATTGGTAATCGGTTGGTAATCGCTTCGGTAATAACCGATAATGGGTTGGTAATTGCTTCAGTAATCGGTTGGTTATCGCTTTGGCAGTTGGTTATCGGTCGATAATTGGTTCGAAAATCGGTTGGTAATCGCTTCGGTTATAATCGATAATGGGTTGGTAATTGCTTCAGTAACCGGTTGGTTATCGCTTCGGTAATCGGTAATTGGTTCGGTAATCGTTGGGTAACCGCCTCGGTAATCGATAATTGGTTTGGTAATCGGCCGAAAATCACTTCGATAATCGGCCTGGTAATCGGTAATCGGTTCGGTAATTGCTTCGATCTTCGGCTTGGTCAATACTAGGTAATTCGTACAAAGAAATGCTGTGCAGCAATAATTCCTGATACGCTAACAGCGTGATGAAATCGCTAACAGCGTGATGATATGGCGAATATATAGTTTAGCTCTCTACCAAAAAGTGCTCAACGCATCTAAAGAAGTTTTCACTTCAAAAATACGTCGATAAAAACACCCTAAATCATGACTGCGCAAAGGTTTCTTAAAATTGGATAAAAGAATCAGGCCTCAGACATAAACGTATTAATATCATACACATAAGATAGTTTTTCGCCTCATTTTGAGATACTTGCAATACTTGTGAAGCTTTTTCCTTCTTAGATACAGATAAGTTCTGCTTTCACAGTTGCTAAAAAAAATTACTAAAGCATGCAAAATTTTCAAGTCCCAATTCTAAATTTTTATTTCTGAATTAGTATTTAATTTTTTATTGCATATTTCTTTCACTACCTCGCTTCTTCCTCCTCCCATCGCTGTAGATAATAACTTGATTTTAATTTCGTAAAATATACACAAATAATTTTTTGAGCTTCATTCTTAGATGAAAACTCATTTAAAAATTCGTATTATTTCTCAACAGTATCACGCATCACTATCAAACCGATGCAAATTTATCATCGTTAGTCATCACTGCTTTGATTGTGCTCATAAAGGGGGCGTGTCCTTTTATACCATCATTGTTTGTGCTTTATTTGACCATGTCGCCAATGATAACGTTAGCATGCTTGGTCTTGAACTGTGTTGCCATCGTTTATTTGCGCTATGGGCATTTGTTTGAGAAGCGTTGAAAAGTGCAACACTGTTTTTACTACTACTACTACTACTACTACTACTACTCTACTATTTTTACTACTACTTTTTAAAAATATTATTATATCTTTTATAATTTTGTATATTAAAATAATATATTGTTTAATAGCATTAAGTTGAGTTGATTTTATTGTTGTTTTTGTAGTATTTGTTACATACAAAAATATTTTGATTTCAATAAAAATATATGTTGCAAATCTTCTCATGTATTTTATATTTTTTTAAAATACTCTTACTTTCATTAATTAAAAAAAATATTTCAAACAATTTTTGAAATACTTTTACTTTATCGTCATCTTCATCATTTTCATTTCTTTTCAAATTGCATCATAATCACCCTGTTTGTTATACATATTTCATTTTATATTTTGAAATTAATGCCTTTTTTTACCACGCCCTGTTTTATTCCCACTCTTTTTTAAAAAATCAAATATTTGTCCACATTTTTAAACCGATTTAACATTTCCAAACTACTACTCAAAAACTACTAAACACAACCCAGAGATATCGAACTTGAACATCAACGCGATCTCAAGGAACTCAAGGCCGACTACGATGCAGATAAAATTGCTCTGGATAAACGTGACATCAGTAACGCCAACGAAATCGAACAGCTACATCGCAAGTGTCGCTGCTTGACAAATCTGTAAGTAGAGTTGCCATTATTCATATGTTTATTTGACTAAATTTTATATAAGTTATAAAAAAAAGCGCATCGTTAACGTCAAAGCATAATCAATTAAGTTGTTGTTGTTATACAATGGGCAAGAGCTTTAGCAACAAACTTGTTTGAAAAAAAAAAAAAAAATAATTGACAAGCATCAAATAATTTAGCGGATTCTTAGAGCGCCTTATAGTGCTAGCTGGCTGCTGTGCCGAGCCGAGCCGAGAAGGAAAGCTGAAAAACAGCTAGCCAGTCGTTTTAAGCTGTTTAAGTTCGCTTAATAAAAGCTAAACGAAATTAAAATAATAAAAGTTATTTCTGGTCGGTTTTTTCCGATCAGAAATAAAAATCGTTTTGTGATGGTTATTTTTTCAATCAAAAATTAAAGTTATTTTTGAGGTGAAATTCTGAGGCGGCAATGTGACGATTTTTATGAAGGGTTAAATTTCAAAAAATCATGCAACATGTTTATAAACATGTAATGAAAAAGTGAAACGTTTCTTGTAAGCATTGTATATAAACATGTACAATGTATATACAAGCTCTGCCTAAGAGAGACTTTGTGATTGGTAGTTTTAGGAGCTCGCTGGTTTCTAATCTGAAGTTAGAATTTTCAAAATGAAAATGGTGGATAGGTGGCCACCTAGATTTTTTTTATATATTTTGCGAATTCTTACAATTTTGAAATTCTGACAACGGATTTGATTTCAACTGTAATGCCACGGTTTTCAAATTCAAGGTACTGGATAGGGCTGATACCTAATTTTTTACCACAGAGCTGCCACCTAATAATATTTTTTTATGAGTTTTAAAAATTTTCGAATAGTTTTAGGTTGTCGCTGATTTCGAAACTAATGTCTGAATTTTAAAATGCAAGATGGCGGATAGGGTTGCCGCCTAAATGAGTTTTTTCACACTAGAGTTGCCACCAAGTAGAATGTATTTTTCAAAGTTTTAAGCATGATCTGATAGTTTTAGGGGGTCGCTGATTTCGAATCTAATTTCAAAATTTTAAAATTTAGGTGGTGGATAGGATTGCCACCTAGATTTTTTTTTTATTTTTACTAATTCGGTGCGAATACGAATTAGGTGGCGAACACTTGTGCAAAAACGGGTCGCTGAATCCGAATCCGTTGTCAGAATCTTAGCATAATGTAATTTTTTAACAATAGGATTGCCAACGAATAAAATTTATTTTTAAGTGTTTTAAACATCATCTGACAGTTTTAGGGGATTGTTTATTTCGAATCTGATAACAGAATTCTAAATTTCAATGAGGCGCATAGAGTTGCTTTCTAAATTAATTATTTACAATAGGGTTGCCAACTAATAAAATTTATTTTAAAGAGTTTTGAACATCACCTAACAGTTTTAATGGATCGTTTATTTCGAACCTGATGTAAAAATTAATGTTAAAATTCAAGATGGGGGATAGGATTGCCACCTAGATTTTTTTTGTATATTTGCGAATTCCTGTAATTTTGAAATTCTGACAACGGATTTGATTTTGACGGATTGATTCGAATCTGATATTACAGCTTTAAAAGTCAAGATGGCGGCAAGGACATACAATTTTTGAGATACTCTCTCCCTCTCTTTCTCTCTCTTTCTCCTTGTTTCTTACACTAAAATCTTTCTTATTCTAGAAGAAGAAGAGAGGGAAAAAGTTTCGATTCATTACTGTATACACGATACTCTGTTTTTTTTTATCGTTATATTTTTGATCATTATTTTTTCGATCAAAAATAATTTTTAGTTCTTATATAAAATAATTTTTATTTAAGTTTCTTTTTCTTTATTTTTGTTTTGTTTTTATTTCAGAAATAAAATAACTTTTATTTCTTATAAATTTCTAAATAAAAATACTTTTGTTTCTAAATAAAAGTTATTTCTGATAGAAATAATAACGATCAACAATAGTTTTTATTTTTGATCGAAAAAATTAACGACCAAAAAATGATTGTCATATTTGATCAAAAAAATATTCGATCAAAAATAATTAGTAAAATGTGATTTCTATCTTAAAAACAAGGAAAAACAACATGTCAAAAACGGGTTCTCTGACTGCCTAGCGTCATATTATATGCAATAACTTTTTATACTTGATCTTTTGATCTAAAAATTAAAAAATAACCTTTATTTCCATTACTAAAAAATACAGAACAACGATTGATTTGTATTTTTATTTCTGATCGAAAAAAAACTGCAAAAAAGAATTTATACTTCTGAGCGAAAAAATATATATCAAAAAATAATTGCTATAAAATGATTGATTGATAGCTTTAATCGTTATTTGCTGTACCTAATAAAAACACTTTTACTGAAATTAAATTAAGCTATCTGAGGTATAAAAGTTTAATCGAGGTTTTTTAAAATTTTTAAAAGATTTATTAAAATAAATATAAGCTTGACATAACCTGCACACTAAATTTTTCTGCTCACTCTTTTTTTATTCTCTTTAATAATGAACAGATTTGAAGAGATGCGCATGCGTTACGAGCGCCGCGATCCACGTCAGGAAGATCTGCGAGAAATCGCCGAACTTCGTAGTCGCTGCGAGTCACAGGAACGTGACCTCTATCTACTCACCGATCGGCTACGTGAGATGCAACTACAAATGGAGCAGTTGGCACAACGAAATGTTGATGGTAGCCTCAAAAAAGCTACAAGAGCGGTGAGAAAACCACCGCCGAAAACGATACCAACAAATTGTGATGTGATCTACGAGGAAAACGAAGAGCGTGACTCACCGCCACCCAGCACAATAACAAGAGTGGATAATATCGTTAATGATAACGAAGCTGAGGAAGAAAACGAAGATGACGAAGAAGAAGATGAAGAGGACGATGATGCGGAGAATGTTCATAATAATGATGTTATTGAAGTATCAAGCAGGCAGGCGCAAAACAATGCAGTGAATCAAGCTTACAATAACAATAACAAAAGCAAAAACCTCAAAAACAATAAGAATAGCAACAAATGCAGCGATCGTATCAATGAGGATGATGGTCACATGATCACGGCAGTGTGATCAAAATAACAACATATAAAGCGGAATGCACTTAAAAATCTCTTTTAACACACTCTTGATTTCATTTGTTTTCGAATTGATATATAAAATTAAACTCATTTTAAGTTGTTTTACTAGAATTTGTGAACACACACTCGCGTATTAATAATTTAATCACTTTGATTTATTAATTTATTTAACTATTTATTTAAACTGTTCAGCTTTAAGCTATTTATTTTGTTAATTAGTTTTGTAGTCTGAAAGAGAGCAAATTTTTTCTTTATTTATTTCTTTCTTATTTTATTTGTTTTTCTTTTATTTTTCTTTGTTTCTAAAACAAAATAAAACTATTGCAAAAATTTTAGCTCTACACTTTGAGAATTGTAAATTTCTTAATATGCTGCATTCTAAATTGTAAATTTATTAACATAAATTTTTTACAATTTTGTAACTAAAAATCTAAAATGAAAGCTTTTCTTTAAGCCAATTTTTTACAAGTGATATTTTAGTCTAATGCTGCAAATAAATGAATATTATTAAGAAACATTTATGAAATGGCGCAAAATTATAAAATATTTTTTTTTTGATTTGGTGTAACAGAAATATGCAAATAATTTATAAACATACGAGTAATAAAGAAAAAAAATTGTAAAAATTAAAACAAGCTAAAAGAGATTTTAGTTTTGGTAGCTTTAAAAGGCATGGGTTTGGACTAAAGCTCTGCAGAGAACCATCCAAGCACACTACTTATGTGTTACTTTTTCTTATATCAACTTGTATCGGTTTCACTCTCTAAGCAGTGAGTATGCATGGAATCAAGGTTGATTTATAAGGTTGTCGCAAGAGAGAGAGCGAGTACCCATAATTGTCAAATCGAAGTTGACAGCTCATAGAAAATCTGCAAGTGCTTTCTTTTATTATCCATTTTTCTTTCGTAGTCATTTGCAAAATTGGCTGGTTTTGACAATTATGGGTACTGAGAAGAGAGTGCGATCAGCCCTGCGACAACCTTATAAATCAACCTTGCATGGAATATTTCTCTTTAACATAACAATAGAACAGTTATGAGAGAGTTAAAATACCAAGCATCAAAAATACTAGTTTGGGAACATAGGGTAAAACACCATATTCTGAGCCCTCTCCCTGTTCTGAGCCCGCCGGTCATTAAGCTCTAATTCTAGCTAAGGATTGCCTGTTTGTCGGTTAAAACCGCAAATGTTTAAAAACTTCGTCAATATTCGTTCAATTCGTGTGCTATCATGCTTAGTTTTACATAATCAGTTGAAATTGATTATTTACAGTGACAAGATGTAGCCTCGTGAGCTCACTCAGTGAGAGAAATTTTTAACAATATCGTTAAGGAGGCATAGACTTTAAAGCAACAGGTATGGACATTTTGTAACAAGCTTAATTATAAGACTTGATGTTAACAAAAGTTTAATATTATTAATTATTTATTTCTTAAATATTTGATTAAAAATTTTCTCAGCTAAATAAAAATATTAGGGGCTCATACCTGGATACACAAAATTAAATATTTCCAGTTATGAGCCATGGCGGCTCACAACTGGAATGTTTCAGAAAAATGTAGTACCCAAACGTGAGCCTTTGACAAAAAAATTGTGTTGAAATTATTTGGGCAATCTTTACTTGAGCCCCCATTTTTTGGCGGTTGTTGATCAGTTTAGGTGCACTATGTAATTTATTATAATGCCAGTTTTAACAAGCATCGAAGAGGAAAAAATTGTGAAATGGATATCTGATAATCATGAAAGAGGTTTCCCAAGAAGAAAACATGAAGTTCAAAATATTGTAAAAGAAATTTTAGATTCATGCCCACTTGAAAATGTATTTAAAAATAATTTACCTGGCAACAAATGGTATGGTGGATTTCTAAGGCGACACCCAGAAATATCTATTAGAATTCCTGAAGCAGTTACGAATCCCAGTGCAGCTCTTTCCGAAAAAGATTTAAGATGCTGGTTTCATCAAATTCAAGCATACTTCGGCGAAAAGTCCTATACCAATGAACTGCTTAAGAATCCATCACAAATTTTCAATGGAGATGAATAAGGTTTTTTTAATGTGCCCGAAAGGAGGAGCAGTTTTAGCTCCTAGAGGTGCAACTAACGTCTATGAAACAGATAAAGGAGTAGTCAAAGAGCGCATTACTGTCATATTTTCATTTTCTGCTAACGGCTTGATAATTCCACCAATGATTGTTTTTGCTTACAAAAGAATACCCAAAGATGTATTAGAATCAATACCGGAAGAAATATTTTATACAAAAACTGATTCGGGCTGGATGACTTCGGCTGCATTTATCTACTACATAAAAGATTTATTTTATCCAACATTGAAAGCAAACAAAATATTATTTCCTACCCAAAAATCCCAAAATAATATGCGATATTAAAAAAAAAAAAATAATTCCTAATGAAATCCAAAATGCAACACATCATGTACGAATTTTATTTAATAATTTTTAACATGCAATAACAATAGAGTTCAGCTACTACAGCTTTATCGCACTTCCTCAGCATTAACCCATCTAAAGCCACTACCCAGTAATCATTGAAAAAAAATATCAATGTTATGGATACCCGTGACCACAAACAAGTTAATGTGGGAAAAATTTACCCACCAATAAATGGGTTGGGCTCAGGGACAACACAAGACGTAACAACTAACCATGCGTATACATAGATCTAATTACACAACTAATTTTAATCTACTTTTGAGTTGACCTTTTGACAAATTAACATCAAAAACGCTACAATTGTTAACAAAGGAACTCATGCGACTTAAAGGAGCAGTACCCATATAATTTGTTCTACTAAATGGCAAATAAATTAAGTTGTTAGCGTTTCTACTGCTTCTACGGTTAGTGTTAAAATTTATGTGAGAAAGAAGTTCTGGAGAATCGAATACACCTGTTATGAGCTGGTGTAAATATACGATATCTGCCGATTTCCTTCGATCACCTAAAGACTGCATTTTTAATAGTTTTAAACGATCCTCATAAGGAGGAAGGTCTAATATGTCAGTTCCACTTAAGCCCCTTAGAGCAAACTGAACAAAACGTTTTTGGATTCTTTCTATTCGATCAACATGCACATTGTAACTTGGGGACCAAACTTGACTTGCATACTCTAAGTGAGGACGCACGATTGCATAATACAACGTTGTAGTTGTAATCATGCTATTAAATTCTTTGACCCAGCGTTTTACAAAACCAAGCATTGAAGATGCTTTTTTACAAATATTATCAATATGAATGTTAAACGACAGCTTAGAATCCATGCATATACCTAGGTCTTTGACGGTGTCTACACGACTCAAGGCAGTATCTTTAATCTTATAATCAAATATAAAATTATTCCTTTTTCGCGAAAAGGTCATAGTTTGGCATTTATCTGAATTTAAAAACATATTATTTTTAGAACACCAAACTTCAAAGGATTTTAGATCAGACTGGAGTAGATCTAAATTATCTCTAGAATTAATCGTTCTGTATATTTTCATATCATCGGCATAAATAAGCAGATGAGAGTGTTCAATGACATGAGTTACATCATTGATAGCTAAAATAAACAGAAGAGGACCAAGGTGACTACCCTGAGGAACACCTGATCCAGCAATAAATTCAGAAGACAATGCGCCTCGGAAACGTATTTGATAAGATCGCTCCACCAAATACGATTTAATCCAGTTCACAAAATATTGTGGAAATCCCATTAACTCAAGTTTAAATAAGATTAGATTGTGTGGTAGCTTATCAAATGCCTTACTAAAGTCAGTGTAAACACAATCGACCTGGTTACCAGAATCAATAGAATTTAAGCAGAATGTTGTAAAATCGAGAAGATTAGACACAGTGGATCTGCCATTCACAAAACCATGCTGACGAGTTGTTATGACTTCTCCACAGTGAATTTTCACCCGATCATACACCATCCGCTCAAAAAGTTTTGGAATCGATGAGAGCTTAGCGATAGGCCTATAGTTACTGACATCGTTCCTGCAACCCTTTTTAAAAATAGGACTTATAAATGATTTTTTCCAAAAAAGTGGAAAATAACTTTCGTTAATCGATTTATTGAATAATAAAGAAAGTGGTTGACTCAAAACGGAACCGCATTGTGTTAACACTGCGGCAGGAACACCGTCAGGTCCAGCACCAAACTCCTCATCGATCGATCTAATATACATTAAAATATCCTCTGGAGTGAAGGATATATGTTCCAAAGATACTCTGGGTTCGGAATACATATATTCAAAGTACTCTCCATCAGGATTAAAAGAATCAACAGAATGATTCTTTAAAAAGATTGGCGAATAGGCCACAAATTTTGACGGGATTGTCAGTAAATCCCTCAGGAGTTCTAAATGAAGAAGGAAATCCATCAGATTTCTTCTTTGTGTTTAGGAATCCCCAAAATTTCTTTGGATCTGTCAATATTCTCAGCTTAACATTATCTATATATTCGTGGTATAATGTAGCTGAGCGATTTTCAAATTCCAGAAACAAACGTTTGTAAGTTTCTAGGTCGTTTGAGCCTAAGCTACAGACGTATTTCTTCCATGCCCTATTCCTGTTGTTGCGAAGAGTCTTTAAATCCTTTGTGTACCACGGGTACGCAGAATTCCTCGCAAATTTGAGACTATAAGGTACTGATTGAGAAAACACAGCAAAGAGTTCCATATAAAAAAAATGTATGGAGTCATCAAGGCAATTTCCTTGTATATATTCCAAAATTGCATTAAGTTTACCATGAAGCAACTGATTCAACTTCAAAAAGTCAGCTTTTTTAAAATTGAATTCATAAAGCTTATCTGCTGAATTAGAATTTACTATATTTGCTCTGTCGGATTTGTACCAAATACTCAATGGTGGATGATATTCATCAACAGTAGTTAGAGCATGAAAGGCCCTCTTAACAACAACATTGTTACTGTCTGTAGTTAAGACCAGGTCAAGAAGCCTTTCAAGGCTATTATAATACAACTCACTTGTTGTATGTCTGAACATATATTATCAACAAATATATGTTCTTGGCGGGTCTTCGAATTAGATGCACAATAGTACGTATCATCGTTAGAAGAATGCCATTTTAAATCAGGTAGATTAAAATCACCCAATAATAAAATGTCGTCATTAACGTCAAGTAAATCAATTATGTAATCTATGCACTCCGCAAGGCTTGCATAGACCTCTACACTACTCTTAGGAGGAACATATGCATTAATAACATATACATTAGAGTTACAATGTATAACTTTAACGCAAATTAGTTCAATATTAGAAGAGCAGGGAATGTCAACAATAAAACTGACAAAGCAGTTCCTCACAGCCAAAAGGACACCACCACCGACAGAAGAAATATTGTCAGTGTATCTGTCTTTTCTAAAAACTTGAAAACTATTGTCAAACAATTCCAAATCAGTAATGCTTCCGTTCAGCCACGTTTCTGTTAACGCGATAATATCCTCAGAGCAATTTTGAGTTGATAGAAATAAGCTCTGCGTCTTAGAACGTAGTCCCCTTACATTTTGATAGTAAAGGGACAGCCTATTTAGTTTTTTTGAGTCTGGCGGGCGGCTTGAGTCACCCTTTTAGACATATTTTTTGGCTTGAAATGATAATTCTGAGTATCTTAAAGCAGTTCAAAATAATACATTACTGGATTTTGAGCCAGCCGCTGTTTCGATTGCTTACAAATATTTCAAAAAAAACTGACGATACGCAACCAATTAAATGTTTCATGTGTAGCAGAGCTTATCACATTAAATGTGCCTCGAAATTTTGTACAGATATGGATTTTTTTCAAGTGCCGAGTCGTTTTTCTGGAAATTTTAAAACTTCAAATCTAATCAATGATAATCAATGATATAATTATTGTTAATGAACTCCGTTCCATTCCATTCCAATAAGATGAATTTGTGATTTATGTTGAATATTTTTTATTATTTTTGAATTATTTTTTGTGTTATGTTGTTTATTACTTTACCATAATATGAATTTCCCATTGCATCTACAAAATAATCGATAAATACAAAATAAAATGCTTTTGATTTAAATTTATATTTCTTCATACAAATTATATGTTTTAATCAAAACTAAGGCAAACTGGAATTTATGAAACTATAAGCATAAAATAATTAAGAAATAAAGTTTTAATGTCAAAACCACACATAAAAGGAAAAAATGTGGCTCAAAATAGGTAAACTCGCGGTTCATAACTGGCATTCAGTTCACTTTTGAAAAAAATCATTATTTTAAGGATATTAATCTAATTTGCATTCAAATCCAATAAAAGCAATTTATTCTTCTTGAATTAACGCTTATTTTAACACTACAATAATTCCAATCATGTTAAAAACAACAAATTTGTCATTCTTTTAAGTTACAAATTTTCTTAAGGGTGCTCAGAACTGGGTGTTTTACCCTACACAACAAACAGATATATCGGTAATAATGTTATCTCTTCTTGGAACATTTGAATATGTGACGTCAAAAGCATAAAGAATAAAGAGCGAATTATTTCAATAAAATAATAAAAGAAACACTTTTTATATAAGTGCAATGCATTCTTTGCATATTTATTTTATAAAAAAATTAATATAACAAAGGCATTTTTGCTAAATGCCTTTGTTAAATATCCATTTTCAATGGATATATTCATTTAAAACAGAGTTAAACAGTTACTCAACTTAGTGAGGCCGATAAATAGAAAAAAAGCTTACACTACAATGAGAGCCAGAGAAAGAGATGATACGCTCTCTGCTCAATCCAAAATATGTAAGCATCAGCGTTACCGTTGGCCGGCTAAAGTGTCAAAATTACCCTTTTTGGATGCTCTGACCCTAAGAGACGACTTTTTTAAAATTGTGTTTATTTGCCACTTTTCGTAACAGAGTGCGACTTTTTCCCTTTTCCAAAAATACAACACAAAATTCAGTGCATAACCACCTTTAGCTTAGTATAGTGTACAAACTACAGATTTGCAGCCCTGAAAATGTTCTGACCGTGTAACTGTTTTTTTGCTGTCAGTTGGCTAGCGTATTCATAAATTATTATTTGCATCGGGCATCGAAGGCATTTATGGATAAGTAAGTATTTTTTTAGTAAAACATATGTGTTTTTATTTCATTTACATCTTCTAGGTTTATTGTTAAAAAGAAAAAGCATACAATAAATGCACTAAGTAGCAGCTCTGATGTGGAAACAAGCAGTGAAGACAGTTTAGAAGATGACGAAAATTGTGGTTTGGAAAAAAAACAAAATCTGCCAAAAATACAAATCAAACAAAGAGTCCAGTTTGCATTGCTTGCAAACAAATTTTGGCGAACCAAAAAAAATCATTTACTACGACATGCCAACACAATAAAGCACAAAAACAATTTAAGAAAAGCTGCCGAGGTTAAAAAATTGCAACTAGTTGATTTATTGCCTAAACAAAATTCGAATGATTGCGTTTTTCGTTTAAATCGATGGATAAACTCGCAAAATTTAACTGATCTATTTATCCTGATTCTAACAAAGCTAAGTCGGTGAGTACATTCATCTATGTTTTCTTGAACAGAGCTACTTTTACATGCATTGTCACTTGAACTTACATGTTTTTTGTTTTAGGTTACTTGTTGCCGTTCAAATTCAAAAACAGTAACGCTGTTTCTAGGAAAAGAAGCTCACAGCCTAATGGTGCAGAAGATGCAACAAGAAAAATTCAGCCTCATCGTCGACGAGACAACGGACATTTCAACTGAAAAGTGCTTAATAATTGTAGCAAGACAATTTGTCAGCGAACGTGGTAAAGTCTCAGACAATTTTTTTCGATTAGTTCAGTCAGAGAATGGACAAGGCGAAACAATTTATAAAGTCCTTATCAACATTTTGGAAAGTGATACATATATTCCATTATCAAATTTTATTGGTTTTGCTTCTGACAATGCATCCACTATGGTTGGAAGGAAGGGTGGGGTAGCAACAGCATTAAAAAAAAAAAATTCCAAAAATATTTATAATTATTTAAAAAGTGCAAAGAGGCAAGTTGACTTTAAAGATTTGCAAAATATTTTTGATGTTGCCGAACACAAACTTTTAAGGCTTTGTGACACAAGATAGCTTTCATTCGAAACTGTAGCGAAAAGAACTGTTGAACAGTGGCCAGTCTTGCAGCATTTTTTATAAGAGCATGGTTTGAAGTAATAATGGAGGAAAATTTAAACAAAATAATTGCAATTCAAAATAATTTATCTGCTTCAAATTAATTTAGTTTATTTGAAATTTTTGATTTATATATTAAATATACTGAATAATTTGAATACAAGCTTTCAGAGTGAACCACAGCAAATAATTTATTTAATAATAACCTTCACAAAAGAGATTTTATGTAAAATTTTCTGAAATATCTGATATTGAAATGCTTTGGCATAAGATAGGAAATCTTAAAAATAATTTGGACGAATATATGTTTCAACATTTATATAAGTATGTAACTGAAATTTTGACTTTACCGCAGAGCAGTGCTTGTGCCGAAAGACTTTTTTCAAAAATGGCACTTATGAAAAATAGATTAACAAACAAATTAATGGTCGAAACTTGTGAATCAATGCTTTCAGCTTTGAATTTAGTAGATAAGAAATCGTGGCCAAATATGGAAACAATGTTTAAAAAAAATAAATAACTTCAAAAGAAATCAGGTTGTTCAATACTTTTGCAGAACTTTCTCGTGATGAGGCGAGTAAAAACTTGTATGGTTGGGGGTGGAAAACATTTGTTTAAAAAAAAAAATTATTAGTTTCGACTTTAGGTCCGCATAACTTTTTTAGTTGTGATTTTATGGCAAAACATTTAACTGATTTTTAAAAAAGCTATAAAATAATTAGTAATTGAAGTAAAACGAAATGACGCCCATGTTTTACACTCCCACATAATTTTGTACTCGCCCGATCACGGACAATCAGCTGTTTGATTGATTCATATTGCCCCTTTTATTTTTGAAATCCTCTTTTTTTGCCACCTTTTCAAATTTGTCAACGGTAACACTAGTAAGCATAAGTTAAGCTCTACTCTTTGTTGTATTTGTACCAATAATATCAAGTTCTTACTTGTTTTATCTTTTTTTACTAGTAAAATGAATGGTTCTCTGCAGACCTTTAGTTTGGAACATGCAAAATGTTTGATCAAACTTTATGAAAGCAAATTACTTTAGGAAATAATTTTCTGTCCTCTTAAAGTGCTAAAGATGACTGCACTATGTTTCAATTGAAATTAATAAAATAATGCCTTCAAATGATCAATTCAATATCGTTCTAGAATTTGTAAAAAATCTATAAATATATTCTAGCTATTAGAAAATTACAAATTTCGCGCTGTTTTGAGCTTACAGTACTTTTGAATCTTAAATGTCTTGCATACTTTTAGGCATTTCATTTGCTTTATATATCTGCTATTCCAGTGTTGCTCAAACATCACTACACTGAGTAAAGCAATTATTTTGAACTGAAATTAAAAAATAACTTTTCAATTCAAATTAAAAATTTCTACATTAATATTCTGAAGATTTATTTTGAAATTTTTATTAATAATTTTTTTACTTTGACTGACATTTTTTTTTTATTTCTCTTTAAATATCCGCTTTGCATGTGTTGTTATTTTTTCAAAAATTTTACAAAATTTTTCTAATGTGAAAATTAATAATTCTTTTAATATGCAAACAATAAAACTACGTGAAAATTAGAACAGAATAGTTATAATTTTAGAGGTCCAGCATTAATAATCAGATTATCATAAAAGGTGTTTTTTAGGTGAAGTATGGAACTTTTTTTTTTAAATAAAACACAGAAAAATTGTTGAAATGGCCAATTTTATGACTTTAGTTGTTTGCATACTTTATGGCATTTAGTGTTAGAACATAATTTCGGACATATGGTCATGGCGACTGCGTCTTATGAAGACCATCCAGTCGATTCAATTTTGCACCACTTTTTACAGAATACAGTTTCCTACTGGCCAGTCGCATAGATCAGTGGCTTGACGTACCCTCCTTATCTAACGGAGCCAAATTACTTCACCTAAGTCCAGGGCCGTAGCTAGCGAAATAAAAAAACACTAAAATAATAATAAAAATGAAAACTTTACCTAAATTTTTTTTGAAAATTAATTAAACTCATCGTTAAATTCATAAAAAAAATTTTGTCGACATTCGGGAAAGCATATTTATCAATAATTTGTAAATTTGAAGCAAAACGTAACGTCGAAATTATTTATAAAAAAAAAATTTGTTTGACATTTTTAACATTACCCAAAATCACCCCTTAAAATAATTTTAGAAAAAAAAATTTAACTTAAAACTCCCCCCTAAAAGTTTTAATTTTTATTACTATTTTACTGTTTTCTAATTTTGAAAAAATGTGTTAGTTCTAGAAGCAAAATTTTTCTAGCTACGGCCCTGCCTATGTCACAAATTGACAAGCCCATATTTCTTGAAATGATTCTGTCACTAAAATTTTGCCTCAATATAGTGATGGTTGCACGCCATGTATGGCTTTTTGCATCGACTTACTGGAACCATTTCTCACTTTGAGGCTTGATATTGACGTGGAGAGTCAAAAAGTCGCGTATCATTTGCCTGTGGCACTGACCTTTCAAGGTAATGTTAGCTCCATCTTTAGTTTTGAAAAAGTATGGGCAAATGATGCTTTCGGCATGCAAACCATATCAGGCAGTAACTTTTTCTGGATGTAAGGGAGCCTCGAAAATTTCTTCAAGATTGCTATCACACTCCAAAAAAGGCCATTTGCTTATATATGCACCCGTTTAACGGGAAATGTGCCTTATCGCTGAAAATGATTTCACGGTAAAAATTCGTTTCAACTTTCAATTGATTTTCAGCCCATTCACTAAATGTACGTCGCAACCGATGATCTGATGGCTTCAATTCCTACACCAGTTGGCTCGCGGTCACTCATGGGGACTCACGGTCACTTATGATGAATCGCGGCAACTCACGGTGAATCACGGTGACTCCCGGTCACTCACTGTCACTCACGTTGATTCATGATCACTTATGGTGATTCACAGTCACTCAAAATTAATCACTCATGGTGATTCACGGTGACTCAATGACTCTCACGGTGGCCCGAGACGACTCACGTTGACTCACGGTTAGTCATGGTGACTCACGGTCACTCATGATGTATCACGGCCACTCAATGTGAATGACGGTCACTCAAGGAGACTCACGGTCACTAACGGTGACTGAATGTCACTCATAGTGACCCACGGTGACTGAATGGCACTCATAGTGACTCACAGTGACTCACGGTCACTCATGGTGATTTACGGTCACTTATGGTCACTCATGGTGACTCACGTTTAACAACTATAACTCATGGTGACTCAATGTCACTCATGGTTACTCACGGTGACTCACAGTCACTTACGGTGACTCACGGCTACTTACATGACTCACGGTCACTCATGGTGACTCACGGTGATCCACGCCTATATTCTATATTTTCTAATTAAAAATATTCTATATTTTCTGCAAAGCTCAATTCGATAATTCAGTTGTTTTTAATATTTCAACAATGTCAGGGGTTGGAAAAATGCCAACATGTTGGCCATTTATCATTTGATTAACAGCTACTGACCATTGAAAATAACATAGTGAAAACCAAGCATTATAGCATGAATGTGTATCGAAATGTAGTCCACCTTAATATCGAGTCGAATATATGCATTCGTAACATAACTTAACGGTATGCATAACTTTTACTCCCAAGCGTAGAAGAAGTTCCAAGAAAACGTAGCGAGTTTTCACTTCGAAAATTCTTTGTTTTATTTTTCAAAATTAAAATTCTTTTTGATATGTAGAATTTTTATAAAATTAATAACTTACATACTTACATATAAAAAAAATAAACTTATTTTGTAGCATATTTTTCACATCTATCATGTTACACTTGCATGATAAGAAAATTTATTCCTCTTAATTCTTCTGAAGTTCTGAAGTTTTATACGTGTGTACACCGGGTTTTTTTTTTATTTAGTATTATACACAAATTTTCGAAACATTCATCGTATACTCATAATAGAATATTTTCTTCATCGAAATAGTAACTAACTATAAAAATAGTAACTTACAAAATATCGCATATGTCGTTAATTATCAAAATATGGCCCACTAAGAACCAAAAAGTTTATTTAAATAAAAAAACATTACTCTGAGGTTTTTATGGGAACTTAACTTTATAAGAGGTAACTCTTAGACATGGATAACGCCGCGTTAAGCTATTGAGTTAAAATACTTAACTGCTTTACTGCGCTGATACACTTGTATTAATAAAAGTAACTCTATAGCGCAGTTAACAAATTTTTTCTAGCTCGTTTCTTTTGTTTTTTTTCGGTCGAACATGTTTGATACTTAAGCTGAAATATATTGTAACAAGATTTTTAACTTCTTTTATTTGATTTATTTTCCTTTAGTCAGGCATAAATGCGCCAATTACTAGGTCATTTATAACACAACTCAATTCAGCGCATTCACAAAATTCAACACTCAACTCAATTCAACTTAACGTTTCTTAAACAATACGTTTTCACTGTATCTTAAACAATAGCGTTCTCACTGCGCTAATAAACTTTTTTTTTTTTACAGGATTGTAACATTATCATTTGAAGGAACACCGCAGCGCAATTGAGTTAGCGCATTTTTTTGATACACTAAAAAATGCTTAAGTTTGCTGCTCAGCGCAGTATTTGTTGCTGCGTTACCCATGTTTAGAAACTTATAACTAAAATATGTTCATAATTATTATATTAATAGATAACTTTTAAATAATAGCTTATAACTGTATAAATAAAAATTTCTTATATATGACAAAAAGTTAAAATTTGTAGTTTTAAGTTGTATAAATTACTTTACAAGCATTCATAAATCGCAAATATGACATCTACTGCAAGCTGTGGGCTCTAAGTTTTTGTCAATTTCAGCCCGTATCTGAATTTATATGGTGGTGCTCTATTTTATTATCAACGTAAAATTCATGCTTTCAACATACTTTGTTGATCATCTTTACCAATTCTTTGTATAAAATACACTCTCTGCTGCGCGGTTTACAGATCTCGCGATGATCCAAATGAATTCCACAAACGTCACCGATGCCAGGATCTAAAAAAAAAATATTGTAATATAAATCGCCCGAAAAAGTGCTCTCTTTTTTTATTATTACTACCTGCCGAGTCTACGCCTACAATGCGCATATAGAGCACCGACATTAACGTTAAAGCTGTTTCCACAAAGCTAAAAACCTCGATCTTTAAATGACCCAGTTGGTAGAGGCAGGCAAAGCGCCGATGCAGATCTATCAAATATTTACTGTCTGAAAGTAATATATAAGAAGCAAATATAAGGAAAAAAAAAAATTCCATTCCATTTATTCAACGTACTTTTCTCAATGTCGATCAGCTCTACCGATCTGCTGAGCAGCGGCGCCTTGATTGAGGCCAAGTGGGAACCACGATGTGGTACTGAATAGAAGAAAACACCACGAGCCGAACGCCAGAAAGGCGCTGCAGAGGGACGCCCGCTCTCCCAGGCATCCACAATGATTTGTTTTACAAACAGGCCGCCCTTCGAGTGACCCACCCATATGATTGGGTGACCGTAACCGACACGCTGCGCTATCAGCAGCTCAGCCATTTCACGTGAGCGCTGCACAAGATTTGTGCGCGGCTCTTTCTCCTTCCATAGTGGACGCCAGAGATACTGATCGGTGGTATAGTTTACGGCAATGACGCGCACGCCAGGGCAATCGATGGGCAGCCAGTCACCAGGCCAACATCTCGAATAGTTGGGATCATTAGCTGAGGGTTTTCGCGTTGGTGACTTCTTTTTTGTGTTGCGTTTGTGAGACACACCAGCGGTCATGTCTTCCATGTTGTCAGCGCAGGAATTTGTATTGGGTGAGCCATTTAATATTGACTCGAGCTCAGCCTGTAGCTGACGACCATTGTCGTTCATGCGCAGGCGGAATGTGGGAAAACTGTATTCAAGGCCGTCGCACAGCTGAATTTCTGCAGGCTCGCCGCAGATGTAGGAAAAGCTACAAATTTCCAAAATAAACAATTAATTTAAGGATTATATTGAAACAAAAGTACCTATAAAACTTACTCATCTTTCGCAGCAGAACTGCTGCTATTGCCATTGTTACGCCCTGTATCATCATAATCATCATTTTCGTAGCTACTCTGTGGCAACAGCTGCTGATCGGCTGTAGTGTGATTGAAGCGTGCCCGCTTCTGTTTGTGTGGCGGTCGTATAGCGGTGGTGCGTGAGTGACGCGGCCTTTTTGGTGGTCGTAACGGCAACTTTGGCGGACGTTCAAATCCAACAGGTCGTCGTTCATTCTCCCACAGACCCTGCTTCCAAGTATTCACCAGTGATCCGTGCAGCCCATGGATGAAGATGATGTCAGCACGTATGGGCGTGCCAGCTGGTGGTTCAGCCAGCACGTTGAGCGTGCAACACTTTGGTGCCGGCTGTTCGGTGGGCTTCTGATGCAATGCTATTCCCCTGGGCTCGCGGAGTAATGGTGAATAGCTGGTGGGTGATGTGGTGGTTGGTGAGGTGGGTGTGTCTGGCAAGCTTTCGTGGCCGGCACGCAATTTACTGATCTTCATGAGTTTTAGCAGAGGCTCAATGCGATGCGAAACTGTTTGAATAAAATGTTGTTGATAGAAATCAAAAAAATGTTAAAAATTAAAGTTTTTTTTAGCAAAAAATTAATATAAAGCAATTTCTTAGCTTAAGTTATGTAGACGAAAAAGAATAAAGATCACGTTTAAAATAAACTTTTGTGTTTACTGTAAGTACCGTAGTAAGTACTGTAAGTAAGTAAGTACTCTAAGTAAGTTTGTGAAAAATATTTCCAAGCAAAATCTCTTTACATGGTATGATATCGGTTACGTTCGCAAATGGGGAAAGAAAGAGAGAAAAAAACGAAGAGTATAGAAAAAGGCGAACGTTTTTCAAAAACTAACGGCCAAACCAACACTCAAAGAAAGTTCCATATAAACGTTGAAGATCTGCACAAAGTGAAGATAAAGAAAGCTTACCACTTGACACTAAAATAGACTCCTTTTCTATTTTCAGTCTGTCACTCACACTGTGGTCTCTTCTGAGTGAGAGAACTGGTGGCGAAATCATTAGGAAAGTAGCAGTGATGACAAATTTTTATGGAAAAGCCTATGTTTTTGACATTAATTTTGTATCGAATTTTTTTTCTTTGCAATATAAAATTCAAAGTTGATTCGAATAAAATGTGTTCTAAAGTCGAATTCTTCTGGAAATTTTATTGTTACCAATCCAAAAATCTATGAAACGCCAATTAAATATTTCTTTAATCTTTACAAAATTAACCAAGCAAATTCTTGATTCACTTCAAACACAATTCATTCTATTTTCATTCATTGTATTACACAAAACTAATTCTCAATTTATGTCTTTTAACTTTGCCAAACGTTTTTCAATAAAAAATAAAGAAAAAGTAGGCAGTGCGGGGACTGCCGACCAAAGTGAAAGCATAAAGTTATGAAATAACAAAGCTGTTATGAATTTCTGAAGTAGCTATAGTCGGGAAATCAAACGCATTCTATTTTCTTAACTCTTTTTATCAATTTATACGTTATTGAATGAATGTTATTTTTTAATGCTATTTTTAAATGCTTATATATAATATATTTGTAACACAATTACTTTGGTTTGGTAATCGGTAATTGGCTCGGTAATTGGTTGGTAATCGCTTCGGTAATCGGCAATCGCTTCAGTAATTGCTTTGGTAATCGGTTGGTTATCGGTTGGTAATCGCTGCGGTAACTGGTTCGGTAATCGATTGGTAATCGCTTCAGTAATCGGTAATTGGTTCGGTAATCGATTGGTAACCGCTTCTGTAATTGGTAATCGCTTTGGTAATATTCGGCTGGTAATCGTTTCGGTAATTGGTAATCGGTTGATAGTTGTTTCGCTAATGGGTTGGAAATCGCTTATGTAATCGGTAAATGGTTTGGTAATCAGTTGGTAATCGGTTCGGTATTCGATTGTCAATCGCTTCTGTAATTGGCAATCAGTTGGCAATCGCTTCGGTAATCAGTAATGGGTTGGAAATCGCTTCAGTAATCGGTAAATGGTTCGGTAGTTAGTTGACAATCGCTTTGGTATTCGGTAATTGGATCGGTAATCGATTCGTAATCGCTTCCGTAATCGGTAATTGGTTCGGTAATGGGTTCGTAATAGCTTCAGTTATCGGTAATCGGTTCCAAATTGCTTCGGTAGCCGCATCGGTAATCGGTAATTAGTTCGGTAATCAGTTGGTAATCGCTTCGGTAATTGGTAATTAGTTCGGTAATCGATTGGTAATCGCTTCTGTAATTGGCAATCAGTTGGCAATCGCTTCGGTAATCAGTAATGGGTTGGTAATCGCTTCAGTAATCGGTAAATAGTTCGGTAATTAGTTGGTAATCGCTTCAGTTATCGGTAATTGGTTCGGTAAACGATTTTTATCGCTTCGGTTATTGGTAATTGGTTCGATAATCGATTGGTAATCTCTTCGGTATTCGGTAAAGGGTTTGTAATAGCTTCGGTAATCGGTAATGAGTTGGTAACCGGTTCGGTTATCGGTAATCGGTTGGAAATCGCTTCGGTAATCGGTAATGGGTTGGTAATCGCATCGGGAACCGCATCGGTAATCGGTAATTGGTTCGGTAATCGTTTGGTAATCGCTTCGGTAGTTGATATTAGGTTCGGTAATCGATTGGTAATCGCGTCGGTAATCGGTTGGTAATCGTCTCGGTGATAAAAAAAAAACTTACCAAACATGTTTGTCTGGCATAACCACGGCATAAGCAATGCTGTACAATGCAACAGAAAAGAACAGCTAAAAGCGTGATGATTTCGCTAACAGCGTGATGATATCGCGAATCTATAGTTTTGCTCTCTACAAAAAAGTATTTTTTATATACATGAAATTCGACCACAGACGATACTAGTTTTTACTTAAATATCTGATCGAAAATTATTGATCGAAAATTTTTTGATATTTTCAAAAATTAATTCAAAATTTCGGGCTGCATCTAGCAACAATACACTGAAAGTATAGGAGGAACGTAACTTCATAAGCACCATTGACATGGTGAACAAACTTACGGACCGGCGACAACTACAAACCTCTTCCTTAAACAATTTATTTTAATTATATAATTTTTTCTTCACTTACCATGCACCGATGACAAACTCATCGATATCGTATTCGCCGCAAAAGCAATCACATTGGTGAGCACCTGACGACTGGAAACAATATTCTTAAGAGCACGCAGGAAGCGCACATCACGAAAACCCTTGATGCTGCGCGCCACACCATTGGCCAGAGGTAGCACCAGACGCAGAATGATGCCAAAAGCAATGCGCATGCGATTGTTTTGCTCGCTATAATGAAGATATTTTTATGATGATTTTGTCAAACATGATGTTTATTTTTCTACTTTTTTACCAACTTACCCTTCCCGGTGTAGTGCAACCGCACTAGAGACATCTACTAACTCGTTGATGGTGGTCTGTTCGTCAGTGTGATCAAGTTCGATTTCATTTAAATAAAGTTGACTCAAATCGTTATAGACATCGCTGTCCATGGTGCAGCTCAGTGACAACTCATTCAAATCTGTGGCATTAATAGTGTTGTTGTTTTTGTGGTGGTATACAATGGAATCCTCAACTTGATCATCAAATGCAGTAGCTAGCGTGTAGGCTTCAGTGTCTTCGCTGTCACCACCAACGAGTGAGTCTTCAAGGTTCATCGTGTGTATGTCGCACACATATTCAAAATTCTGATTCAGACAGTCAGCTGAGCTTTTGTGCTGCTCGGCTGCTGTTTCCGTTGTCGTTTCTGCTGTTGTTGTAGAATGTGAAGGATGACTTGGAAGCTGCTCAAGTTGCTGCTGACAGGCATGATGGTAGTTTTTATTTCCTATTTGTTGCTGTTTTTCTTTAGCAAAGTTGTGCCTGGCTTCTGCACTCAACATGTTTTTTCTTTTAAAATTCTGTACTCGTTATGTTCTTGCTTGCTTTTCGTTTGTGTGTTTAGTTTGTTATTCGCTTTGACAACATTGAGACTAAGCGCAATCTGCCAAATTATATAAAAGGAGCTTTTATTAGCGTGAACGTTGATTGATTAATTTTAAGCTTACATATAATAAATAAAAATAACTCATACGCCAAGAAGCACAAATTTCAGAGTGGAGAGCAACTCTTAGGCTAAGCTGCTTTTTACTTCTAGTATTAATATACTCGTATGCTCCAAATACATCATGAAATATTATATGATAAGCGAGGAACTTTTCTAAGCTTCTGTCGCTTAAGAACAACACTGCGTATGAGCAACATAACACACTGTTATTAAATTTAATGTTACTCATACGCACCGATGTTTTCATTTATTTGCTGTTATAATAAGACTAATCAAATAATAGGTACGTAAAAAAGTAGTAAAAACTATTTATTGAAATATGATATATAATGAAACCTATTCTTTATATTAAACATAAGTTCAGCTCATAAAAACTTTTCTTATAAAATGTTTTATATTTATTTGTTATTTTATAAAATTATTTAATGCAATAAAAAAACATTAAAAATGCTGTAAAAACAAAAACATAAAAACTAACTAAAAACTAATATATAAATATATTTTTAGTTGTTTTTAATTAAATTACTTGCAACTGCATTACGTTGCAAACATAACCCATGCAAACACAACAGCGTAAATAACAACGTACGTCCTAAATAATCAAAATAAATCAACATTTAAAACTGTCTTAGGCTGCCCGCAGTGTAAACGCAGGCAGGCATACAGGCAGGCACCAGTGCGACAAAAGTGGCTTCATACAGTTTCATATAAATCTGCTCGAAGTCTACATAGTGACGGCAGGCAGGCAAAGCAGGTACAGTGAGAAAACTAGCGTGTCCTGGTTTCTCGCAGCTGATGCTGATGAAATTTAATAAAATTTAGATGTAACAAAAGTTGTAAGGATTTTTTTTTTTTAACGCAGGAAAGAATTTATATTAGATGCATGTTTTGTTTATTTTTTCGTTGGACGAAACACACACACAAACATAATAAGCATCTGCGCACACCTATATACATAATGATACACACAAAAACAACTCCATGCAAACACAACATATGAACGAGTGTGAAGATAGTTTTTTTTTTGTGCATCTGTGCATATTGTTGTTGTTGGTGCTAAAGTTTGCATAACTGAAACAGCGAAAATTATGCATTAGTGAAATTAGCAATTGTTGGACAATTAAAGTAGATGAAAAATAATCCTTTAATGTATTGTTGAATTTTGTGCAAACCGAACTCAAAGGACTGTTTTGATTTTGTTTTCATCATCTTTTGAGTGCAAAAAGAATCAAAACAAAAGAACAGCAGCAACAGAATAGATTCTTCGGAACACACATACAAACAACAGCAGCGGCTGAGTCGGCGCACATGTTAGAGTGAGGGTTGCGTTTTGTTTTTGTTACAAAGCGAGTACAAGTGTAAAGCTTTTTTTATGTTTTTTCAATAAGCAAAACTGATTGACATGAGGTCAGTAAAAGCAAAATAAAAAAAAAAAATAATAAGTAATAAAAATAAATACATGTTTTCCCAAACAAAACAAGCGAAGCGAAAAAATATCAACAATACTTATTGCTAAGCAAATTTATGCCCGCTTTTCTGCACTCAACATAAATTTCGGGGAAACCAAAAACAAACAAAAGTCTCAACTTGTTCATTGCTTTGTGTTGTTTGATACAGCTATGATTTCAATCAAAGCAAAATTAAAAATACACATTGCGGAGCTTATAAAATAGAAAAGAAAAGAAAAAACGAATTACGAACAAACATAATAAAAGAAAGCAATAATAAAATCTATCAATCTATCTATCTTATATCATTGAGTGAGTGTAGTTTTTGTTGTGCGCACGTTTTTTCGTAGAGAAGCATTCATAACAAAAGAAATGCAAAAAAAAAAAACAAAACAATAACAAACAATGTCGCACTGATCTGCTCTGCTTCTCGCATTCACTCTGTGATGCTTATTTGTAGAGCGAGTTGTTGTCTCCACCTGCCTGCCTGCTTACTATGCGGGCAGCCTTAGATATCGAAAAGCTTCTTTCCACTTCAACACTGGCGAGAGGCGCATATTGAAAAAATTAAATGTTGTTTAGATACAAATTTTTAAACTCCAACGCGTACTGCGTAAGGGGTATATTAGCTTTGTCATTTCGTTTGTTACGCCAATAAGGAGGCGTGGTAGGTATAGAAGAGTATATATATTTTTGATCAGTCTCATGAGTTGATTTCCGTCTGTCTGTCGGCACGATTACAGTGGTAATTTTAAAGCTATCGCAATGAAATTAAAAATGTAAGCTTCTTTTTAAAAAATGAAGATCAAGTTGAAAATGAGCCAAGTCTGATGAAAACCATGCCTACCTCCCATACCAAGTGACATAATTTTTATAGTAAAATCTCCTAAAAATCCACAAAAATTAAAGAAATGTCTTGAAATTTTGCACATGAGCTTTGGTATATAGTTGGATGGATAATTGGATGAAAGCCACGCCTACCTCGAATACAAAGTGATGTCATCAAAATAAGAAAACATTCATTTTCCAAATTCCAAACCCATCGTTTATTCAACACATACCAAATTTTGCACATGTATTCTATATACACATATAGTGTAATGTGAAGTCTTTATACTTGGAAAGTGGACTTGGCATCTTACTTTTAATCGAACTTCTTCAACGCCGTGTGTCAGACATCAACAAAATGTTGGACATATTATCCTTGGTAATTTGAGCAATGTTACGAGTAAGTTTATAAAATTGGGCGGTACTTGACAGGGGGCGCACTTTATTTTTAAACTAGCTCTATCTACTTCGTTTGTCCGATTTCAACCAAATTTCTTATATACATATATATTCTTGAGCATATTGAGAAGTTTTAAGTCTACAAAGGTGGGTAGGATTGGACAAGGGGCGTGCCAATTTAACTCTAATCAAACTCCCTCTACACTGTTTGTCTGACTTAAACCAAATTTTGCACGCATATTATTTGACAGAAGGATCAGTATGTATTTTATAAATTTTATATATATTAACAATTTTTTTTATATAGTTTTTATATATTTTATATATTTTTAATATATTTCCATCTCCCTTATTGTCATATCGTATCACCGTTCCATCACACCGTTTCTACGACTTCAACCAAATTTTGCACATATATTTTTTAGTATAATGAGAAGTTCTGAGCCTACAAAAGTAGGTGGGATTGGACAAGGAGTGTGTGAATTTTAATTCTAATCGAACTCCTTCTACAAGGTTTTTCTAATTTCAAACAAATTTTGCAAATATATGCTTTAAAATAATGAGCAGTGATTAGTAAATTTAAATCAAACTCCTTCTATAGCCTTTGTCCGACTTCTTCCAAATTTTCTATATTCTTTGGAATAATGAGCAGTTAGCAGTCTAGAATTGAACAGGGCAATTATTTTACACCGTTGGTATGAATTTACAGATACTAACCAAATTTTGCACATATATTCTTTAGCATAATGAGCAGTCTACAAATTACTATGGCAGCTATGGGTAAAATAAAATTAAGCGTATGAGACAAATATATTTGTAGATTATACATACATCAACATTTTATAGACGGTTAAACGCTTCGAATATACTTTAATACGGCCGCGGTGAGGTATTTCAGCTTCGGTGCCCTGCCGAGGCTC
The DNA here is from genome assembly GCA_914767935.1 of Coremacera marginata. NCBI lineage: Eukaryota > Metazoa > Arthropoda > Insecta > Diptera > Sciomyzidae > Coremacera > Coremacera marginata. The sequence continues at coordinate 143,210,730 of OU612047.1, forward strand.
CATTTCTTACTAGTTTTTAGTTGCATACATTCAAAATTTTTTCACTCCTATATTTTACTTTCATACCCGTAATTTTAATTCAATATTTTATAAAACTTTCTCAATATATTCTTACCAGCATTGCTGTGCACAACGCTGAGCTTTGCTTTTATATTTTAAATCAATGATGTTTGTTTTGCAGAGTTTATATGACTTGTGGTGGCATGGATTGAAAAATAATTTTTTTTTCTTTTGAAAATTTTTAAAATTACATCCTTTATTTCATTGCTTGAGCACAAAAAAATTAATTATTAACACTTTTGAATATTTAAATTTAAATTCCAATATAGGCAAGCGATCACACTTGTTGATAACACAGTAAAAAGTTAAAAATAACTGAATAAATGAAACTTTAGAGGATCAGTTGAGCATTTATTCAATAAAGTGATCTCTCTCTCTGACGAAATAAAATCATATCAAAAGCTTAAAGGCATATTAATCATTACATAATTGACAGAAAATCACGCGCTCATACAATGTGGATTATAATGGATTATAACACGGAGTGACATAACAAATTCCATTAAAGAATTAGATTCAAATAAATCTCCAGGTCCAGACCTTATACCACCAATTTCACTTGTTCAATGCTAAGACCAATTAATTACGCCGTTACATATGATTTTTAACAAATCCTTGCATACAGGTATATTCCCAACTTTTTGGAAATCAGTTGAAAATTATAGGGGTATTGCAATATTGTCAGCTATTCCAAAGCTATTTGAAAAAATTATATGTTCCAAACTCACGAGCGTAACTAATCCGTGTTTAAACGAGCAGCAACATGGTTTTCGTAAAGGACGATCAACAAAAACAAATCTTGCAATCATGGCATCAGATATTCTTACTAAAATGCAAAAGGGCCACCAAATAGATGCAGTCTATACAGATTTTAGTAAAGCCTTTGATCGTGTTGATCACGAAATCCTAGCTAAGAAACTAGAAAAATTTGGTATATCAGGTACTGTGCTGAAATGGCTCAAGTCTTATCTCTGTGAAAGATCCCAATATGTAAAATTTCAGGGTACTTTGTCTAAAAAGATCGTTGTCTCGTCGGGTGTACCTCAAGGTAGCCATCTTGGCGCACTTCTCTTCAACATATTTATTGCAGACATATCTGAAGTTTTGCATGATGTCCCCCATCTCTTATATGCAGATGACTTAAAATCATACTATACCATTAGATCAGAAGTGGATTCAGTATTCTTACATAATAAGCTTTTGTCTCTGGAACAGTGGTGTTGTCAAAATAAACTTTCTTTAAATATAAATAAGTGCTACGGTATAAGTTTTGCCCGTAAAAACGTACCGTAAATCGTGGAACTTAAAAGGGTCAACCACATAGCAGATCTTGGAATAATTCTTGATAGTAAGATGCGCTTTAACCTTCACTACGATCATATCATATCCAGGGCAAACAAAATGCTCGGATTCATAAAAGGACGTGCAAAAGAATTCAAAAACCTTTGGGTAACTAAAACCTTATACTGCACATTAGTGCGACCAATCTTAGAATACTGTTGCATAATTTGGAACCCAGCTTTTGTAGTGCCTAGTGAAATATATCCTCGTGACTATACAAATTTACCACCATACGAGAGTAGACTTAAAATCCTCAATTTAATGTCGCTGTCATCAAGGAGAATATTACTTTGCTCATGCTTTACATTTGATGTTATTACTGGTAACATCGGTAGCGAATACATCTCGAGCAAGGTACTATTTAATGAACCAATAAGGCGAACAAGGTATACAAAACTGTTAAAAGAATCGTATTACAACACTATTTACGCATTGAACGAGCCCTTGAATAGATGTTGTAAAATATTTAATAATATCAGCGAGCATTATACACCGCCAATATCGAAATTCAGATTCAAGCGTTCCCTTTCCAAATAACTTTCCTTTACATAACTACCCCCTTATTAAACACCAATTCACGTTCTATGCCCAATGGTACATATAAGTGAATCTTCTCCAATTCCTTTTCACCATTCTGATCCCTCTTCTATTTCCTTGATCTAGCATTTGTAGAAAAATTTGTAAATGAAAAATTTTAATGTTAAATAATTAAAACACGGCATTGTAATATTAACTCTATCCTCCCATATCCATAGCTATCCCATCCATGCCTAAACAAAATTTAGTTGTTCTCCCACTTAGCTTTCCATCTTAATAATATTTTAGCATAGTATTAAAAATTAGTACATACCCTGTAGGAAAATCAACTAATTTAAAAGTAGTTGATAAAGTAGTTTTTTGTCAACCACAACTAGTTGAAATTCTGACTTTTTTCCATAGAACGAACTAACATATTTTGTATGGTGATGTCCGCTAAATAAGTCAATTGACTTTCGTCTGCATATATTTTCAACTACTTGTTAAATTAGTTAAATTTAAATTATTTTTAACTACTTTAAAATAAATCACTTGACAACTATTACTGATGGCCTGAAGTTAATAATATTTGATGAAATAACATGGTTAAATATATATAAACTTGTAATCTAATAAAAATTTGCAATTAAAACATGTCAAAATCAGAGTAGTTGCCGCCTTAATATAATTCAAAGTAGTTCATATACTGGTTTATTTTAAATTAGTTTTTTAATTAGTTGTTTTTAAAAACAAGATAGTTTGTTCCTATAGGGTATTTTTACTATGTGTATAAAATCTGTTAGTATGTAAGCTTAGTATATCCCTTAGTTCCCCCTTCGTTCTTCTTCTTGTCTTTTCTTTTTGACGGGTTTTTGAAAAAGTGTCGATTCATGTGGGCGGATTACGCCCACTGAGAATTGCATACCTTCTACACCTAAAACAACCCTGTAGGAAAATCAACTAATTTAAAAGTAGTTGATAAAGTAGTTTTTTGTCAACCACAACTAGTTGAAATTCTGACTTTTTTCCATAGAACGAACTAACTTATTTTGTATGGCGATGTCCGCTAAATAAGTCAATTGACTTTTGTCTGCATATATTTGCAACTACTTGTTAAATTAGTTATATTTAAATTATTTTTTTAATTACTTTAAAATAACCAATTGAAAACTATTACTGATGGCCTAAAGTTAATAATATTTGATGAAATAACATGGTTAAATATATAAACACTTGTAATCTAATAAAAATTTGCAATGAATACATGTCAAAATCAGAGTAGTTGCCGCCTTAATATAATTCAAAGTAGTTTATCAATCACTTGTTTTTAAGTAGTATTTCAATTACTTTATATATAATGCAATAAAAACTATTTAGAATTGAAGTGGATGCCGCCTTAATATAATTCAAAGTAGTTCATATACTGGTTTATTTTAAATTAGTTTTCTAATTAGTTGTTTTTAAAAACAAATTAGTTTGTTCACACAGGGAAGGAAAGAGGAGAGAAAAACAAAAAATAAAAAAATAAATACAACAACGACCTGTTACAAAAATAAGTTAGAATAAGTATATTGCCTTGTTTGGCTAAATAAATAAATAAATAAATAAATAATCGATCCACTGAAAGAGTTAAACATATTTCCAGATTATTTTCAAAACATTTGAATTGAAATCAGTTTTAAGGTGTCAAATAAATCTACACATAACAGCAAACAACATATATAAAAAACAGATATTCAATTATTAAAAAATAATAATAAACAAAAAATCACAAACAAATGTTATGTTTATTCAAAACTCAATTGATTAAAGCTCTGTGTGTCTATCTCCTGTGTAACTGTGCCTGTGTGTTTATGTGTGCCTGCTTATCTGACTGAATGATTCTTATTTGTCTAGCATTCTTATCAGCATGTTTTATTAATACAATAAACTGTTTTAACAAACAAAACAAATAGAAATAACAAAAACACAGCCGACTTGAATTATTTGTCTACTTTTATCAATTAAAAATAAGCTCAGCCATATAAATCATTATGTCATTTATTATGACACACTTCATGACATGTCGGTAATAGGAAACTTCAAAGCAATACAATGCAATTTAATTAAATATATATTTAAATTTGTACTGCAGGTATTAAAATGAAAATCCATTTAAATGCGATAATCATTAAGATGAATGAACTGCTCAGTTTGAAGTTTATAATTAGAAATAACTGTTTGTTCTCTTGTACAACTGTGTAAATACAATCTACAGCTTTACTATTATATAAAATTGAAGTGCAAGTTTTAGTTTCCAGGTAAACTTCAAAAGTAATGGGTTGATTTTTATGAAATAAGTTCATTTCAAAACTTGAAGTCATGAAATCAAAAAACAATTGAATGAGTGAAAGCATTCTGAATGACTTAAGCATTTAGTGCCAGTTTTTGATTGCATGAATGCAGTCTTTTCAAACTCTGGCATGAAGTGAGCTCTGCCATTTTACAATTTTTATTGGAGTGGAAGTGTGTTGGCTTGTGCTAGATGTGTGCTAACATGTGCCGCATGCGAAAGTTTATTAACTTAGTAGGGACAAAAATACTGCTACACACATTTTATGCTATAAATTTAAAAAAATAAAGGTTTTTTTAAAGAATTTTTTTTTAACATATTCATTAGAAGTATTTAAGATAAATGTTCGATCAACCACGTTCATTGCAAAATTGGCCACAGCACGAATCAAAGCTGTCTTAAGTGAAACAATGTTAGGGTATCTTTTGTGGCAAGTCATGTCCTCTAATATTGTCTAGAATTTGTAATCCTTTGGGTTCAAATCTGCACTACCAGAGGGCCATTCTTCGGAGGAAATGAATGCTGGCAAATTGTTTTGAAGGCAGGTTTGGCTCGTTTTAGCTATATGGGCCGGCGCAGAGTCCTGCCGAAAAGTCCACGACTGGTTTTGTTACAGCGAATGGTTAAGTGGCTTTACAACAGCTTCCGAAACGGTTTCTTGGTGCACTTTGATCGATGTTTTGACCCATTGTTCGCAGAAATTTTAGGCGAGTAGAGCATATTTTGGTAAAGAGCAAACCTATAGATTCGCGATATCATAACGCTGTTAGCAATATCAACACGCTTTTAGCTGTTTATTTCTGTTGCATTGTACAGCATTACTTATGCCGTGGTTATGCTAGGCAAAAATGTTTGGTGAGCTTTTTTTTTTATTACCGAGTCGATTCCCAACAAATTATCGAAGCGATGACCGATTATCGAAGCGATTACCAACCGATTACTGAATCAATTACCGAAGCGATTGCCAACCAATTACCGAATTAGCGACTACCAACTGATTACCAATTCCCGAAGCTATTATCAACCAATTACCGAAGCGATTTACAACCGATTACCAATAACGGACGCTATAACCAACTGTGTGCCGTTTACCAAACTAGTTACCGATTACTAAAGTAACCGATAACCAACCGATTACCCAACCAATTACCGATTACCGAAGCGATTACTAGCCGATTACCAACTACCGAAGCGATTACCAGCCGATCACCAATTACCGATGCGATAACCAACCGATTACGGAAGCGACTACTAACCGATTACCAAAAAATTACCAAACCAATTACCGATTACTGAAGCAATTACCGAAGTGATTAATAACCGATTACCAACCAATTACTGAAACGATTACCAATTGATCACCATTACCAAGCGATTCCTGAATACCGAAGCGATTATCAACCCATTACCGATTACCAATTACGAAAGCGATAACCAAACGATTACCGAAGGGACTACCAATAGATTGCTGATAACCGAAGCGATTATCAACCATTTACCGAACAAATTACCGACAACCGAAGCGATTACTAACCGATTATCCAATCAATTACCGATTACCGAAGCGATTACCAACCAATTACCAAACCAATTACCGAAGCGATAACCAACCGATTGTCAAACTATTTACCGACTACCAATTACCGAAGCCATTACTAACCGATCACCAATAACCGAAGTGATTACCAACCCATTACCGATTACCGAAGCGATTACTAGCCGATTACCAATTACCAAAGCGGTTTCCAAACGATTACCGAAGGGACTACCAATAGATTGCTGATAACCGAAGCGATTATCAACCATTTACCGAACAAGTTACCTATAACCGAAGCGATTACTAACCGATTATCCAATTAATTACCGATTACCCCAGCGATTACTATCCAATTACCAAACCAATCACCGAAGCGATAACCAACCGATTGCCAAACTATTTACCGATTACCAATTACCGAAGCTATTACTAACCGATCACCAATAACCGAAGTGATTACCAACCCATTACCGATTACCGAAGCGATTACCAACCAATTACCAAACCAATTACCGAAGCGATAACCAACCGATTGCCAAACTATTTACCGACTACCAATTACCGAAACTAATACCAACCGATTACCATTAACGGAAGTGATTACCAACCGACTACCGAGCCAATTACTGAATACCTAATCAAGGTAATTGTGTTGCAATCTGAATATCTCAATATGGGCGCGGGAGTTTTTTAAAGAAGTATCTGAATATATAACCGCACGATTTTTTAAAGGAAAATCTGAACATCTCAAGATATTCGTTCTCAAGATCGTCGGTTTCTCTGTTTTTTTTTTTTTTTTTTTTTTTTTAAATGTATGTACATCGATAACTCCTAAGCCATATGCCTGATTGCCATATTTTTTGGGGAACAGATAGATATCATAAGCATGGAGGTGCCCGTACAAAAGTGGGCGGTATTCGAGAACTCGGCGTGGCAATAATAGATCTCGCAATACTAGACACTACTGTATCTCGAATAATATTGACACTAGGGTACTGAAATTTAGTGTAGGGGTAGGGGCGTAATTCGACAAATGGGCGTGGCAATATTAGAAAAACAGTGTATCTTGAATAATTTTGAGGCTAGAGTACTGCAATTTAGTATAGGGGTAGGCACTATTATTTCAAATTATTCGTTATTCTACAAATGGGCGTGGTAATATTATAAAAACACTGTATCTCGAATAATATGGACACTAGGGTACTGAAACTTAGTGTAGAGGCAGACACAATTAATACAAATTACGGTCAAGAAAATGGGCGTTATTCGACAAATGGGCGTGGCAATATTAGAAAAAGAGTATGTCTCGAATAATATTGATACTATGGTACTGCAATTTAGTATAAGGGTAGGCATTACTATTACAAATTATGGCCAATAAAGTCGGCGTTATTCGACAAATGGGCGTGGAAATATTATAAAAACACTGTGTCTCGAATAATATGGACACTAGGGTACTAAAATTTAGTGTAGTGGTAGGCACAATTATTACAAATTGTCGTCAACAAAATGGGCGTTATTTGACAAATGGGCGTGGCAATATTAGATAAATAGTATATCTCGAATAATATTGATACTATGGTACTGCAATTTGGTATAGGGGTAGGTATTATAGGTATAACTTATTAACTTATTATGTTAATTTTTTTCTTATTTATTTTATTATTATATATACATATATTAATTTCTTGATGAATACAAAAGCTTTTAAGGTTGGCGCTAATATAATCAGACTTTTAATCAGAAGCGCCAACTTCAAAGCATTTGTATTCATCAAGAAATTAATATATTTATGATAATAAAACAAATAAGAAAAAAATGAAGAAAATAAGATTTCATATATAATAATATGTTTAAATAAATTATCAAAAATGACCAAGAAATCAAAAGGAAAAGTATTTTTAAAATTATTTTTTACTTTGTAGTGATTTTGTAGTCGGTTGTTTTTTTTAAAAAAAAAATTTTTTAAGGATATACGACTCATTTAGGTGCGGTAAAATATAATATGATATGTTAAAAAAAATTTCTAAAAATGTCCCCTTAAGCCCTCAATAACTTTTGATTCGTTAGAGATATTACAATAATTTTTACACAGACATTATCCCTGGAAACAGGACATTTAGAAGAATTTTAAAAATAAAATTTAAAAAAAAAAAATGTTATTTACATTAAAAAATAGCAATTTATACGTTCAATAAGGCATAAATTGATATAAAGAGTTAAAAAGTAGAACGCGTATGATTTGCCGAGTTAAGCTACTTCGAAAATTCGTAACAACTATGTTTAGCAACATAGATTTAAGTTTTCACTGCGGTCGGCAGCCCCGACCACTGCCTACTTTTTCTTTAATAATAAATCGAAAATGTTGAAACATACTTTACACACAAAAGACAATAAATTTTACTTGATTTTATCAATTTGACAATATTTTTTTAATTTTTAATTAAACCTTATAAAAATAATTCCTAAAATAAATACTTTTTTTTTTTTTTGAACCAATAAAGCAAATTGTGAGTATCGCTATAAAATCGTTTTAGCGTTTAACAACAAGCGTTCTTGGACAAGCTTCCTAAATGTTCTTCTTTGTCCAGGCCCGTAGCCAGGATTTACCCAAGGGGGGCTTTTCATAAAAAAAATATATCGATATTTTCTGATTTCGATGAATAAAAGTTGATTTTAAATGTTTTGAAAATTTGAAATGAAATAAAATTGGAAATATCGTTGCTTGCACCTCTATGTACTGCTGAAGTCGAAAGCAGTTCCGATGTATCAAACGAAATATCTGTTTCGGGAACAACTTCTACAATTATACACACAAAACGCACAAACTTAGATCTATTTACATTAAAAATTCTTAATAACACTACTTATACGACCGCTTTTAACATTACTGTCAATACTACCACCTCCGGCAACTGCCGGTTCCAAAGGCAGTTCTGGACACTTTTGAGGCTCTAAAGATTCTTAAACGCTTTCTACAAAGCAAACGAAATACAATATCATTTATTTGATTATAGTCTATGTACATAAATACTTACAGACTAAAAGAAATGAATACAAAAATTATATCACAAAAAAGGCATATTCAACAGACTGAGTCTAAAAGAGATCTCATTTGATTTTTAGATACAGAAAAGTCCAAATTAACTTTATTTTTAATAGAATTAAACAATTGTAAGGCTCGATTAATAGGCGCATTAGCTGCATAATTGGAACTACGAATATACAAATAAAAAGGATCACTATTTCTAAGTATTCTAACAGGAGCATTGAAATCTATCATTTCCAATAGTGCAGGACAATCCACCACACCATTAATTAAATCAAAAACAAAAAGCAACGACAATAAAATTCTTCTACTCTCCAAGGACTTAAGTCCAATTAAAAGACATCGGGCATTATATGAAGGAGGCACACCATCTCTGTTAAAAGACCGCAAAGCAAACCTTGTGAAAGACTTTTGTATTCTTTCAAGCCGGACCTTATGGCAATCATAAAAAGGGTTCCATATAATAGCTGCATATTCTAATCTGGAGCGAACAAGCGAATTGAACAAAGATTTCAACGTATACGGATCCGAAAAACATGTACTATTACGTCTAATGAAGGCTAGCATGGCATAAGCTTTAGGAACAATGTAATCCAGATGAGACACAAAAGTATTACATTGTTATGATTTAGCTAAAATCGTAACCATTAAATAATTATAATATAGAATGGACACCGCACACATTGACCACTACACCATTCTGACAGCGCTGCACTCATTTGGTACATCAGCAAAGTAGTTCTAATGTCGCTTCGACTTCGGCGGTGGCATCTTCTTTTTATAATTACTCGTATTTAATTTTGTAACATTGGATCAAAGTATCAAAGAATATCAAGAAGTCGCCATAATAAGCACGGAAATTGATAAAAGAAAAAATTCCATAAAAACAAAGATTTACTTTCCTTCTTTCTAGCCTTTTATAATAGCGGTTTCTGCAGCTTATTAAGTGGAATTGTTTTAGTATTTTGGCACAATAAAATTATCAATAGAATAACACTAACACAAGTGGATTAAATTTTAGAAAACCATAATTAAGACAATTGTAAAAGTTAAATATTTTCCTCACTTCATTTAATACTTTCCAACGCAATAGATTCTTAAATCGCAGGTGATGGACAAGGCTCAATCGAATGTATCGAACTTTATTCGATATCTTAAGCGTGTTTCTGTTGTTGTTTATACTGTTACTGAAAAGAAACGTAGGCGCATTATGTATGCGCATATAAAAAATGTCATATTAATAATTCTATTTTATTTTTTTATACTTTCTGGACCCTAAGGGGGGGTTTGAACACCCAAAGTTCCCCCCCCCCTGTCTACGGGCCTGTCTCTGTCCATGCATTACTTATTGCACTAAAGCGTGCAACATGTTGTATTGTATGTATGTATGAAGAACCTTAATGATATGCGAATAAGACAAATGCAAAGCCAAAATTTATTATTTAGGCATTCAGAATATATTAATAGATAATTTGCCTTTGAGCTAAGAACAAAAGCTTTAAACCGATTAGAATATAATTTAAAATATTTTACAGAAAATTTGCCGAAACGGCTTTATTTTTGTCTCTGCTTATGCTGCCTTAAAGTTGTGTACCTCATTGCGTATGATAAACATTAATTTGACAATTTTGCACAAAAAGCTTTAAAAGTAGAACTCTTTAAGTAGAATTTTTTTTTAAAGTCATTTAGTTCTTATTAAATTGCATGATACATCATTCAAAAATGCATAAAATATGTCTTCTGACTGTCTCTTGAAAGCAACTAGTTGCTGTGATTTGTTTTCTTTTTTGGCACTTGGCCACACCATGCCATGCTTTTGCAGCCGAATACAAGTTCAAGGCAACAATTGATTCAATTAAATGATAGCGTCTTTGTGTGATTTAAAAAGAAGAACAATCAAGAATAAGCAATTGAAAAACATACATGCATAAAATCGAAATTGTAGAGAAAACCAAACTGAATGTCATAAAAGAACAAGCACAAAAAGTAATAACTACTTGTTTGCTGAATTGTTTTTCTTAATTAATTCGCTTGATTATCAAATATGTATTTTAAGTGAAAATCAATAGAAAGTTAGAATAAAAGACTATATTTTAAAATATTTTCTATTAATATATGATTTTGTTGTATATGATTTAATTTTTATAAATCTTTAAAAATAACAACAAATATTTTTTTTTATAACGATCGAGTGAAAATAATAAACTTTAAAACTGACCCTGGACAGCACTAAATAACATTAATTGACACAGATTGACATTGATTTTTTCACACAAAAATAGTAATGTTATTATTGCAATAAAACGTGAAAAAAAAGAAAATATTGTTAGTATTAATAGAACTAACATGAAATCCATTTACTTTTATTTTCTTTGTTATAATGTTAAAGTGTTTGACATGCAAGTCAACCTTCAACTTGAAACATTAAACAGCTTTTGTAAGGAGGGGCCCATCCAACATTACCCAACTAATCGGATTAGTTGTCTAACATTTAATGTTGTTTGCGTGTAAAAGCTTTGCTGTGGGCATATTTATTGTGGTACTTTCTGCCTGTGTTTGTATTGCATGCGTCTGCATTTCCGCTTTTGTTCTTTGTATTCAATTTTCTTTTATGTTGCGTTCTATATTTTTATTTATTCATTTTTATTTTTTTTTTTTTTTTTTTTTGTAGTTAAGTGGTTAGGTAAATAGTCGGGCAGACGGAAAGGCAGCTTCAAAGACTATCGGACAATATACGAGCTTATTTTTATAAGAAAAACGACAATAAAAATAATAAAAAATCCAAAGGCAATAATGCAGGTTAAAATAAATGTTGTCTCAGGTAGCTATAGAATATTTTAAGAGAGTTGTTGATTGAAAATGGCCTTAATTTTCAAGCAAAAGAAAAAACAATTTATTTAAAACTATTAAGAAAATACACTATATGCAATATTAAGACCAGGGCCTTGATTACCTTAACAATTTCACCTAAATATTTAAAGTTTTTCCAGCTCAACTTGAAAAGGGCTTGTATAAAAGTCATTATTTAAGCTTTGCTTGAAAGAGCCTTGTAAACAGCCTTAAAACTTCCATTTTCTTGTATAATCTCTTATATAAAGCTTTAATCAATGATACATTTTAGGAGGTATTCAAGAAGTTTTTACTCAAGTTTAGATTTTCTTAAGATTGACAAAGTTTCAATTTGTAAAAGCAATAGCATAAGAAGGTCCTGAAATAAATAAAATCTACTCCCAATTGTAAAAAAACTTGTCGTTACACGTTTTTTATTTCAATAATAGGAACAAAAATAAAAAAGAAGACTTGTCTGAGCCCGGAGCTAAACCGTGGAACTCACGACTGATAATCAAAAATTGAAGAAGATTTTTACTCAAGTTTAGGTTATTTGTTTTAGATAAACAAAATTTTGATTTGTTAGTCCTGAATTAAATAAAAAAAAGTGGGCAGTGGGAGGACTACCGACCGAAGTGAAAATGTCAATAGCTGTTATGAATTTCGGAAGTAGCTACAGCAGACGCGTTCTACTTTTTTAATTCTTTTTATTGAATGTATAAACTGCTAATTTTTAAAATAAAAAACAATACATTTCTTCCAAAACTTTTTAAAAAACAGTACATCAATTCAAAAAAAAAAGAAACACTACATTTCGCAGTAAAAATTTTATACAATAAAAAAACATAAAGTGAAACTTTTTCTATTGCGTCTGGTGGTAATGCGGATATTGCTCGTCATATCAAATAAGAAACATCAAATTGCTGAAAGTGGCGCTTTTACCAGCAAATCTTTTTTTAATCATATCTGAATTTATAATTTCTAAATTAACCGACACTTCTTTTGTTGCTAAATAAATATCCAAATTCAATAGAAAATATGTTGCTAAAGATGTGCCACTTTAAGCAAATTGATATTTTTTGTTTTGATATTACGAGCAATATTCGCGTTACTACCACCAGACAGAATTAAAAAGTTCGTTTGCATTTTCTATAAAAAACATCATTTTGACTTTTTGTATTTTCTAAACAAATACATGGTTGAATTATAAGGTTGTCGGAGGGCTGAGCGTACGCTCTTCTCAGTAACAATAATTGTCAAAATCAGCCAATTTTCCGAATAAATACGAAAGAAGAACGGGTGAAAAAAGAGAGCATCTGTAGATTTTCTATGAGCTGTCAACTTCGATTTGACAATTATGGGTTCTCGCTCTCTCCCTTGCAACAACCTTGGACAAATAGATACATTTTTCCCGAAAACTATTTGAGTCTGTTTAATGTATTGACTGTTTAATTTTTATTTTTTTTTTTTAATTAAAAACTAAAAGTAAAATCGAAGTGGCGTGCTCTGAACAAGCATGAAAAGTGACAGCACATTGTTGCCATCAAGATGAATTCAAATTCTAAATTCATCTTGGTTGTTATTATTATTTCGCTGTTTGCCTTGAACATGGTTTCACACTCGTTACGGGTTGCCATTGTTCTGTCTGATGCTTTAAATTTGTTCTCAATAAAAGCACAGTACAAAATCAGTAAAAACAGTTATTTTGAAAAAAAGCGGTACGCAGTATTTGAGCCCAAAAAACAGTACAATACTGCGAAAAACAGTACAGATACGAGCGTTACTTATATATAATACATTTGTAACACAATATCTTTGTTTGGGAAATCGGCAATTGGCTCGGTAAGCGGTTGCTAATCGCTTCGGTAATCGGTAATCCGTTGGTAATCGCTTTTGTAACTGGTATTAAATTGGTAATCGCTTTGGTAATCAGTTGGTAATCGCTTTAGTAATAGTTCGGTAATCAGTTAGTAATCACTTCGGTAATCGGTAATTGGTTCGGTAATCGGTTGGTAATAACTTCGGTAATCAATAGGTAATCGCTTCATTAATCGGTTGATAATCGCTTCGGAAATCGATTGGTAATTGCTTTGGTAATTGGTAATCGCTTCGGTCAATAATCGGTTGATAATCGCTTCGTTTGGTAATTCGCTTTGGTAATTGGTTCAGTAATCAGTTGGTAATCGCTTCGGTAATCGGTAATTGGTTCGGTAATCGGTTGGTAATCGCTTTGGTAATTGGTAGCCGGTTTGTAATCACTTCGGTAATCAGTAATGGGTTGGTAATCGCTTCGTAAATCGGTTGGTTTTCGCTTCGGTAATCGGTTGGTAATCTCTTCGATACTTGGTAATCGCTTCGGTAATTGGTGATCGGTTGGTAATTGCTTCGGTAATCAGTTGTTAATCAGTAATTGGTTGCGTAATCGGTTCGTAATCGCCTCGTTAATCGGTAATGGGTTGATAATAGCTTCGGTAATCGGTTAGTTTTCGCTTCGGTAATTGCTTCGGTAATTGGTAATCGCTTCAGTAATCGGTTAAGCGTTATAATCGCTTCGGTTATTGGTAATCGGTTGGTAATCGCTGCAGTAATTGGTAATAGGTTGGTAATTGCTTCGGTAATCGGTAATTTGTTCAATAATTGGTTTGTAATCGGTTCGGTAATCGGTTAATAATTATTTCGGTTATCTGTAATTGGTTCGATAATCGGTTGGTAATCACTTCGGTAATCGGTAATTGGTTGGTAATCGCTTCGGCAATCAATTGGTAATCGCTTCAGTAATCGATTGATAATCGCTTCGGAAATCGATTGGTAATTGCTTTGGTAATTGGTAATCGCTTCGGTAATTGGTAATGGGTCAATAATCGGTTGGTAATCGCTTCGTATAGTAATTCGCTTTGGTAATTGGTTCAGTAATCAGTTGGTAATCGCTTCGGTAATCGGTAATTGGTTCGGTTATCGGTTGGTAATCACTTTGGTAGCGGTAATTTATTCGGTAATCGGTTGGTAATCGCTTCGGAAATCAGTAATTAGTTGGTAATCGCTGCAATAATTGGTAATAGGTTGATAATTGCTTCGGTAAGCGGTAATTTGTTCGGTAATTTCTTGGTAATCGGTAGAATTATGTACAAATTTTGTTTTTTTATATTTTTAAAAAATTTAAAACTTTGAAAAAGAAGCCAAAAAATTACTTATTTTTCCAGTCATAATTTCGTGAAAACAAAATTTAGAAGAAGCTCGCTCAAAGTTCTTTCAAGGGCTGAAATGGCCATTTTCGTTTGTTCGTTAGTCCAGGATATTCTTACTTATAAGGAATCTTTTCTTTTTCAGATGACTAGAAGGGTTGAAATCGTGTCAAGACTGAGGCAACCTTTTTTTAGCACCCCTCCCCACTCTACCAGCCTGTAATTTTTTCTATCTTTAATTTTTTTTTTAAATTTCTTGGTGTATTATTGAAATTTTTATAAACATCTAAATAAAAATGGATGATAAAAATATTTTTAGTTTTTTTTTATTGAGTTTTAAAAAATGCCCAAAATTGTTCCCTCTAGACTAAAAAACTGCCTTAGGCCGATGTTAAGCCGATATAGCAATTTTTTAACTATAAAATCGGTGCTATATTCATTTATAAACATTTCTCAAAATTAATTGCGAACTCGGCATATAATAAATTTTACTCTTATTTTGCTCTTTAAAATTTTTGACTTCATTTTTAATTCTCAATTCATCAGTATTTTCAAATATTTTATTTTCAAAAATTAAAATAAAAGTTATTTTTTAACTTACGCAAATTTTTAATAAATACAAAATACGCACCGCTCTATTCACAAACTTTTAGAACTTCCAAACTATTTAAAATAAAAGTTCAAACACTGCACTGTTACACCGCTGTTAAGGCTCTATTAAAGCACCTAAGCACTTTAACTTCTTAAGCTGGCATAAAGCTTTATTATCTCTTTATTTTTTAATAAGATTTATTATTTTGTTTGCCTTAATAAATCACAATAATCAGCATCAATTCACTTAAGCTTTAAAAATAAGCGAAATATTTTCCACTGATACAAAAACTATACCGACCTCGAGAAAACTTCAAGCAACACTGCAAGCGAAGCTATTAATTTTTTCTTGCATTCAATGTGCAACGACATAGAAAGTCGTAGAAAATCGCAACTGTCGGACGACATTCATGCACATATAAGAGTAAAGTCACCCGCACACACAAAAACTGAGTTAGTAGTTAATTGATGAAAGCACCACCTGTAACTAAGATCCCCCCCCAGAACAGAATTAAAAGGTAAGTTCAGATTGGATTAAGAGTGTGCTGGATGTTAAAGTCTGCTGTACGAATTTGAGTTTTTTTTAATTGTTGTTTTTGTTGCCTTTATCATTTTTGATGTTTATGGCACTCACAGTTTTGTTGTTGCAAGACTTTTCATTTGAGCAGCCATTTTAAAGTGAGCCTACCTTATAAATAGTATCATGGAGCATCCATATTATATGGAGTATAGTATCATGGAGATACTATTAATAGTATCATGGAGTCGGCTATAGATTGAGAGCGGCAATTGTCACTTGTCGCGATAAATCGCGTGCTAAAGCGGCGCTTTTCAAAGCTTTGAGAGCGCAATTAATTTTAAATGACAGCTTAATTTGTTGATTTAACCATATTTGTAGTAAAAATGTTTATTAAAAAGTACGATCGTTTTATTTTATAAAAAAAAAATATCTTTTTTATCACAGCATTTATGCAACAATTAAACTTTAAAGCTTTTCAGCGTAAATTTAAAAGCACTCAATTTCAGTCATCAGTCTAATATTATAAATTAAGTGGCACATGTTTCACGCTAGCGCGTGTCTGAGTTTAATGACCGTTAAAGCAACAAAATTGCATTTGATAATTCTATTAAAATTATAACAACTTCTATTAGAATTTTTGTCGTTTTTTTTAATTTTTATTTTTTTTTGCGCAAAATACATTCACCCCTGGCAATGTGCTCGTGTGTTGCCGGACTGTCAACTTGAAATGTTTGCATTTTATTGTTTTCATTAATAAATAATTTTGGCAAATTGCCATCAAGCTGCATTTTAGAATATTTTTATTTTAGTTTCTTTTTTTTTCTGTAATATTTTATAAAATCAACAAAATCAACAGGCTGCTGAGTACAAGATTGGTGCTGTTTTAATTTAAATGAAAAATAATTTTCTTAAAAAATAGCTACTAGGCGGAAATATTCAATGAAATTTTTGAGAAAACTCTTATCTCTTGTTCCGGATTTCATTCGCAAAGCGATCTCTATGTTGAACCAAAATTATTAAAATTTTATAAAGATTTTTTGTTGCTTTCGTTTTGACTTTTATTTTGTAAAGACGTGATAATCACGTTCAATGTCAATAATTTGTCATCAAACATGAACGCAGTTGCGCTGCAATCTTGAAATCGTACTTTAGACTTTAAGTAAAATTGAGAAATTTTGTATTTGTCAGATAAGTAAAAGCTGTGCAAACAGTTGTGAAATTAAATAAATTGATTTATTATTCATACTTTTCCTGCAAAAAGAATACGGAAAAAAGAACGACTTTATTCAAAACGCCCTTCCATGCGGACAAGTAAATTATTATTTGTTAATCAGATCTACTTTTTTTAAGAATTAAAATGAAGAGGAGTACGAGATATGAAATAAGCAATTAGAAATAACAAATAAGAAAAATAAAAGGAAATAAGAAAAAAGAAATTGGGCATAATAAATAAAAAAAGTATTTAAAAATAAGAAATAAGAAGTAAGAAGTAAGAAATAAGAATACGAAATATGAAAAAAATAAGAAATAAGAAAGAAGATGTAAGAAAAAAGAAAATAGAAATTATAAATAAGAATAATTAGAAACTGAAAAACTGAAATAAGTAATAATAAATTCGAAATAAGATATATGAAGTATGAAATAAGATAAATAAATTAAAATAAGAAATATTAATTAAAATAATAATAATTAAAATAAATTATTAATAAGATAAATAAGATAAAACAAAAAGCAACTGCTGACATATGTTTTTAAGAATTTACATAACATCGGCTATCATGTCCTAAGTTTTCAACGTAATCAAACATACCATGTTACGAGACGTGAAACAGATTTGAATATGAGTAGATGCAGGCTAGAAACAACGAAACAGCGAATCCAATATTCGGGTCCACATAAATATAACTTGTTGTCGAATGATTTAAAAGGAATGGCAAGAATATCGACTTTTAAATTACATCTAACAAGCTCTCTAATTTTAAATTTTGAAAATTTGATTTGAAAATACCATTTGATACTTAAAAAATTTTTGTAACATTGTAATACTTTGAATATTGTAATTACTTTTTGTCAGCTAGCCTCTGTAAAGCCTTTAGGCGCTGAGGCAAGTTAGTCTACTAGATTTATATAATGAAAATAAAAACACAAAATTAAAAAAAAAAAAAAAAAAAAAAAAAATTAGAAATAAAAAATAAAAAAAGAAAAATGAAACATTAAAAAAAAAATCACAAAATAATACTAAAACAAAAAACAAAATTATAAATATTGAACTCTTTGGTCAAATTGTTTAGTGAAAATTTTTATGTTTTATTAAAAATTTAAATTTTTTTTTCCATTTTTTCCCAACGTTTCGGAAGTATTTTCTTCCTTCTTCAGGGGATGATTTTTATTCTAAAAACTTGTAACAATTAATACCATATAGTAACATAAAATAATAAAACTTTACTTCTAATATATAAATACTACTAATTATAAATATTTTAGAAAAATAAAACAAAAAATTAAAGAAATTATAATAGAATTAAAACATGAAAAAAATAATCTATAAAAAAAAACATAAAAAAGTAATAATTATAAATCAAAAAAATTAAAAAAAATAAAAATTATTTATAAAAATTTAAAAAAACGACATTAAACAATAGACACAAAATATTAAGAAATAAAATAAATACAATAATAAAAGCTAAAAAATTTCTGAGTAAACATAATCAGGGATGATAATCATAATGTGGTGTCAAAAAAATTTTTTCTTGATCATATTGTTCTAAAATTCTTTCTTGGGCTTCCAATTAGGTGATAGATTTTTTTGGAAAGTTTTCAAATTTTTATTTCGAGCATAGTCGAGCACTTTGCTTATTTGATGCTTAAAAAAAACCATGAAATATGTTAATCTTGCTTATTTATAGCTTAAAACATCTTGATTTAAAGTCTCAGAGTATTTTTAAAAATTTCCCAAATAATTTCCCTTAAGGGAAATTTTTGTTTTTCCTGCGATATGATTGTCTGTAATAAGAGCAATAATAAAATATCAAAAATAAAGATATCAATTAGCTGCTTTTAAGCTTTTCACAAGAGAAATTTTATAAAATTGACTAAAATTGATATTTTCAAAAGAAGAAATACATTAAAAATAAAAAATACATTTTATTGACTTAAACAATAATTTTCCTTATAATATTATTATTTTTGTACTTAAATATAAAATCTTTTAAGAAAATATTATTTGAAATAAGTACTTAAACAAATTAGCTTATCTTCGGATTTTTTTTTAATTTCCAATATTTCAACTAAAAACTACTAAGTGAGTTAATCGCGACTATTTTTGCACATTATTGCGACCTTGGGATATGATTGCAAAATATATAGGAACACTGCAATCAAACAAAACAATTTTAAAAAATATATATAATATAAGAATCAGAAAAGTGAAAAAATAATATAAGCAAAGATTTTTTTTCCTTAATGATTGCAGAGTTATTCCAAATTTGAAGGGAAATAAATTGTAAGATTTGTTTACTTTGTTCCCTTTTTTAAAACATTTATTTTTTGATCCTAAAATAAAACATTAAATGAAACCTTCCTTTATAGAAAATGTTGTCTAATAAAACTGATTCTTTCAAATAGGGAATATCGATGAGATTTTTTAAACAACTCATTGATGGCTCTTATTACATTGAAAAAATCCCTGGTGCTTCTGCAACTATAAGTAAACATTTTTTTCTTGATCTTATTGATCTTAAATTGTTTCTTGGAGTTCCAATTATGTGATAAATTTTTTGGAAAGTTTTCAAATTTTTATTTCGAGCACAGAACTTTGCATATTTGATGCTCAAAAATTAAAATTACCCATGAAATATGTTTCTCTTGCTTATTTAAAGCTTAAAACATCTTCAGTTATAGTTTAAGAGCATTTTTAAAAATTCCCCAAATAATTTCCCTGAAGGGAAATTTTTGTTTTTCCTGCGATATGATTGTCTGTAATAAGAGCAATAATGAAATATGAAAAATAAAGGTATCGATCAGCTGTTAAAAATTTTCTAAAATCGACTTAAATTGGAATTTTTAAAAGTAGAAATGCAATAAAAATAAAAAATACAGTAAATTAACTCATACAATAAATTTTCTTATGATTACCTTATTATTTTTGTACTTAAATATAAAATTTTTTAAAAAAATATTATTTAAAATAAGTAAACAAATTTGCTTATCTTCGGAATATTTTTTCATTTCCAATATTCCGACCAAAAACTGCTAAGTGAGTTAATCGCGACCCTTTTTTCACATTATTGCGACTTTGGGATATGATTGCGAAATATATAGCAACACTACAATCAAACAAAACATATTTAAAAACATTTATATAAAAAAACAAAGCTATAAAATTAGTTAGTACTTACTCGTACATTATTGTGCATCCTTACATAATAAGCATAATAAGCATTAACAATTAGCAGGTTTTCGGAAGCGTTACAAAAGCTGAATATAAATTGGAAATATGTGTTCGATAGAGTGAGTGAGATAGAGTCTGTCAATTCTAGCAACACAAATTTTTAAAAGTTCAGAAACCAGAACTACAAAAATAACAAAAATTGATTACAGTAACTTTGACTAGACGAAATTTTTATTGTACTTTGTACTCACTTGAGGTTTGAAAAACAAAAAAATCATAGATATTGTGGCTGTTTTTTTATGAGTGTTTGAGTTACACATGTTTTTAACTCAGTCTTCCACATATCAATTACAATTATTGGAAAAAATTTTTTCTTAGCAATTATTGTGTATGTTCTATATGTGTCTATATCATTTCGAAGATAATTAAAAGAAAAAATAATTATAATATTTTTTATAGACAGAATACAAAATATTGCATTCTGCATTAAATAAAAAATATTGCAGTTCCAGAAACTTCTACTTCGATAACATTCCTCACTCAAGTTGCAGACACATGCACAACTTGAAATTGAATCTTTAAATAAATATGGGCAGATCTGCACTTTGAAGAGCTTTTTTAATAAGTAAAACATTTTTCATGCCAAGCATTGCAATTGCTTTGAGCATTGCAATTGAGCGTGAGAAATTATTGAACAACCCTCATTTAATATATTGTTTTAATACAGAAACAAGTGTTTTACACTATTAAATACTCTTGTAATCAAAATGTAAGCAAAAACAACTTAAAAATTATCTACAGTAAAAATTGATAACCACTATTTAAATAAGTTTTGTCAACACATTGGGACTGACCTCAACCACTGTCTTAAAATTTAATCAACGAGCACAATACTAAAACAACAATAAGAAAACAACAACAATAATAATTTTACTCTTTAATCAATTGATTCATTCCACACAAATTGCAAAATAATCTCATATCATAAAATATTTTTGTGACTTATACAGTTTATAGCTCGTTGAAACCTATTTAAATGCGATGAATGCAATTTTTTCTTCTAGCATCAAACTGACAGCCGTGGATAAAAACATTTCAGCAACGAATTCAAGGCAAATCTAATAAATTGAAAATTTGCATGTAAAGACCACGTGACTGAGTTATATGGGTGTTGCATAGAAGACGCTTGAGTAGCGCGCTACAGACTTAGAAGACTAAAAAAAGAGATCAAAAAAATGGCGCAGGACTAGCAGAAGTGAAAGAAGAGAAGAAGAATGAGGTGCTCGGTACTAGTTTGTATTTTAATGGTTTCCAACAGCAAAGCTGAGTGACGTTCAAACGAATGGCAGTGAAAGTGTGAACAAGAATCGGAAAAGAGGAAAAATTACAATAAACAAAGTTTTTTCCTAAAGGATTGCAAAGATTTCGCCAAATTTAAATGGAAATAAATTGCAAGTTTTCTTTATTTTTTCTACATTTTTTACTACATTTATCTTCTGGTCCTAAAATGAAATATTAAATAAAACCTTTAGAGAAAATTTGAAATGAGAAATTTCGAAATAATTCAAATGAAAACTTATCGTTTTGTTAGTGCAACAAAGTGAAAAAAAAATGAAAAGTTTTTCTTGATCTTATGATCTAAAAAGCTAAATTTTGGTTATTCATTTTTGAAAAAGTATTCAAATTTTTATTTCGAGCATAGAACTGCGCATAACTGATGCTCCAAAATTAAAAACACCCGTAGAAAATTTTTTTCTTGCGTATTTTCAGCTTAACACATCTCGATCTAAAGTTAAACAGCATTTTTTAAAATTTCCCTAATAATTTCCCTTAAGGGAAATTTTTGTTTTCCTTGGAAAATTATTGTCTGCGACAGGGGCGCTAAGAAAATAAGGAAAATTACAAAATCAATCAACTGCTTTAGAAATTTTCACAACGGTAATTTTATAAAATAAGCTAAAATGGCTTTAAAAAGTGGTACTCTGAGCAAAAAGCGCTAAAAATAAATAAAGTTAAAGAGGTTTTTAAAAAATTACATTTTTGCCTCTTTGCTCCACTTATCGATCGTCTTTATTTATTTTGTTTTTATTTTACATACATATATATTTTTTTATAAATGTGAATTTTTAGATGTTGGCATAGTTTTGTTTCTGGGTTTTGGGTATTAAAAATATCCGTTAAACATTTTTCATGCTTATTTTTAGCGTAACACATATTGATTTAAGGTTAAATAGCATTTTGAAAAATTTCCCATATAATTTCCCTTAAAGGAAATTTTTTGTTTTTCTTTGAAAACGATTGTCTGTGATAGGAGCAAAAAAATATAAGCAAAGCATTCAAAACAATCAGCTGATTTAAAAGTTTTCACAAGGGAAATTTTAAAAAATTAACTGAAATTGCTGCTTTAAACAGTGAAGTAGAGTTTAAAAAGATTTTAAGTATTGACATTTTCGTCTCTTTTTTCAACTTACCTATTGTCTTTATTTATTTTGTTTTTATTTTATGTTTTTTATGAGGGTATTAAAAGTAACCGTAAAACATTTTTTTCATGCTTACTTTCAGCTTAACACATATTGGTTTGAAGTTAAGCAACATTTTTTAAAATTTCACAAATAATTTCCTATAAGGGACATTCTCGTTTTTCTTACAAAATGATTGTCTGCTATATGGACGATAAGAAAATAAGCAGAGGTACGAAATAAATTAAGTGCTTTTAAGCTTAATACAAGGGAAATTTTATAAAACTATTTATATTGCTGCTTTAAAATGTGGTATTCTTAGCAGAGCAATTTTTTATGCTTATTTTCAACACATATTGGTTCCAAGTTTGGCAACATTTTTAAAAATTTCTCACATAATTTTCCTTAAGGGAAGTTTTTATTTTTCTTGCAAAGTGATTGTATGCGGTAGAACCAATTAGAAATAAAGCAAAATTACAAAATCAATAATTTGCTTTAAAGCTTTCCACAAGGAAAATTTTAATAAATTAACTAAAATTGCTGCTTTAAAAAGTGATAGAGGAGCATGCTTCGGGTAGAAAAGAAATAAAAAGTTTTTAAAGCATTCACTTTTTCAGTGTTTTTATAAAAGTAAATTTTTTACATTTTGAAATACTTTTATAAGTATTCCATGGGTATAAAAATCCCATGAAACCTGTTTTTTATGATTATTTTCATTTTAAGACATCTTAATTTAAAGTTTAGCATAATTCTTCAAAATTTCCCAAATAATTTCCCTTAAGGGAAATTTTTGTTTTTCTTATTAAATGATTTTATTCAATAGTAGCAATAAGAAAATAAGCATAATTTCAAAACCAATCAACTGCTCTTAAGCTTTCAACAAGGGAAATTCTATAAAATTAACTAAAATGGATAATTTAAATTGTGGTATTCGTAGTTAAGAGTGGTGTAGTAAAATAAAGTAAAAAGAGTTTAAAAAATTTCCATTTTCACCTCTTTTTATTACTTATTCATCGTCTTTTCAAAGTTTGTTTTTATTTCAAGTTTTTTTTAATAAATGTGGGTTTTTTTATATTTTGGCATACTTTTGGTTTCCGAAAAATAAAAACCATAATAATCAATTAAATACAACCAAATTAACATTTTATTTCTAAAACTTTATTTTGAAAACTTTATTTTGAAGATTGATAAAAAAGCTTTTATAACATGGTTATTGTAATTGAAAAAATAAAATATCTTCTAAATCTTCCAAATGCTTTTCGTTTTCAGAAGTTTACATGTGCTTAAATTCACAATTTTTTTCTGGTTTTTCTAACATATTTCTTTCATTTCAACGATAAATCGACCATTCAAATTTTCGATTAAATTATCTGATTATCTGACAGTGACAAAAAACGCAGGCATACGTTTCAACGTTAACGTCAACATGTCATGTCATGAGTTGATGTTATTAGTAAATTTTTACCGTTTCATTATGTCAACTTGACTTTTAGAAATACGATGCAATTTATTCAGCGTGAAAGAGCAGTGAGCGGATCGCAATTTTTCATATAATTTCAAGGTTAAATGCTTTGATAATTGTACTTCAATTGTCACAGTAGGGTTCAATTGTGCCGAAGACTTTATAAAAAAAATTATGTGTTTAGTTTTGAGAAGCAAATTTCACAATCAAGTTATTCTGTATTCAACAAGCTTTATGTTGAATAAAACATTTTATTAAAAAATTTAACATCTTCTAAGAGTTTATTCTTGAATTCTACATTATTTAATGTTATGAAATATTTGATGCTATAATTATAACTTTAGTGAAAATACGTAGCTGTGGCATTTTTTTTTTTATTATTGCTAAAAAACAAACTGCTAGTCTAGCCTAGAAGCTTGCTTCATACGGCCCAACCTTCAATTATCAAAAATTTACTCTTATTTGTATTGTATTTATCTGTATTTTTTTTTCAGATAAGATAAATTTAATTAAATTAAATAAAAAACATTTTTATAAATCAGTTGTTGGGGTGATGCACAACTGCATCATCACAACTGTGATGCACGATATCAAGCTGTCGATGTCAATGCACTTTCATGCATTTCAATAATTTGTCAATAATAGGTCAAAAAACTATCAGTAATGTTTAATACATTTATTAAAAAAAACCCCCTAATAATAAAAGAATATTACAACAATAACTGAGTCAAAGTAAATAAATTTAACATTGCGCTATCAGCAGGGGGCGAAAAATTTATTTCAAACTATTTTAAAACTGATGGTAGCTGTTGTTTTAATGTTTATATAACTTGTGTTTATTATTTTGGTCATGTTTTGCTTCAATTTAATATTTGCTCCCACGTCTAGCTTAATTTTATTATTTAGAGACCTTGAACTGCCCTTGTCCTTGCCCTCAAAATAGTAGAAAAACAACACGTAACAAAAAAAAAGGCACAAATGAATACATAGTTTTTAATGTTTATCACAAATTCTATGCTTGCTTACTTCAGCCTAAAAAGTCTAAAAAAGAAAGTGATCTGACATCAGCATAATATAAGTTGCACGAGCAGCTTTTTTATTTTTAAACTTTTTCGTGTTAAAATAGTATCAATTTATGATCTCATGAAAATGTCCTCTTTGGCATATTTGATAAAGCTCGAATATTTTGGCTTATTTAATTAAAACATATTGACAGTAAACACTAATTCAACACAAGAAAAAAATTCAATTGAAGGAAATATTTAGGGAAATTTTCAAAATCTTATTATCTTGATCTTATGATCTAAAAAGCTACAGTTGGTTACACATTTTTTTTATAAATATTAAAATTTTTATTTTGAGCATAGAATTTTGCAAAATTACTGCTCAAAAATCAAAAATGCCCGTAAAATAGGTTTTTCGTGTTTATTTTCAGCTTAACACATTTTAATTTAAAACTTAACACCATTTCGCAAAAATTCCCAAATAATTTCCCTTAGGGGAAATTTTAGTTTTTCTTGCGAAACGTCTGTCTGCGATAGGGGCAATAAGAAAATAAGCAAATTGTCGAAGACTGTGAACTGCTTTTAAGCTTTTCTCAAGGGAAATTTTATAAAATTAACTAAAATTGCTGCTTTTAAAGTTAAAATTTTTCGTGATAAAATAAATTAAAAACAAATAAAATATTATCAATTTATGCTCGCTTGAAAATGTCCTCTTTGAAATATTTGATCAAGCTCGAACAATTTATTTCAATTAAAACACATTGGCAGTTCAAACAAAAAATGCCCCTTGAGGGAAATATTTTGGAAAATTTTTCTAAATGGCCTAAAACCAAAATCTATTCATAAATTACAATAAACTATGATGGTTAAAGAAATTTATTTATTTTATTACATTTTTTTCTTTAGAAAAATGTATTTGCTTTTAAGCTAAAAGAAAAAGCAATACAAGTTAAAAAAATAAACAGTTAAGTTTGAGCCTTTTTTATAAATTTCCCCTCTGGGAAATTTGTTAAATTGCTTAATAAAAAATGCAAGACGGAAAAAATACACTCATTGGAAATATTTTTAGATTTTGCAAAATTTTTTTAAATGGTTTTTTTATCAAATTAAGCCAAAAAATTTACAGATATTTATTAACGTTTTTTTTTCTCAAGTGTCAAAAATTTTCCGTTGCTAATTAGTGCATTTTTACTCTGAGTATCAGAATTCAAAAGCAGTTAAATTCAATCAAAAATAATTTGATTTGATTTTATGTTCTTTAATATATTTCCCTTGTTAGTAGTCTGCCTATGTCCCTTCAAAACTTTATTTTCCATTTTTTTCTTACAACCACATTGAACAACAGAAGTTATGTGAGGAAAAAAAATTGCCCTTATGGGAAATATTTTGGGAAATTTTTTAAATTGACTTCAAAATGTTAAATAAGATAATTCAAGACCAAGAACTTTTGTAAAAACAAAAATTACGTGCAAATAACAAATTTTTTAAACCCAAAACTTTAATACTTAAGACATTATATCAATAATAAAAAAAAAAACTTAATAAAACTATTTTCAAATATTTAAAATTTTCTGTATACTTATGTATAAATAAGCTTGCAGAACATTTTTTTTCTATTATTATTTTCATATTTTGCAACACTTCTAAGTTACAGTTTTAAACCTTTCGTATTTTAAACCTTTTCATAGGAAACACTCATTAAATTAAAATTCAATTAGCTATAAGTCAATGTTTCTTTAAAGTTAACGCAAATTTAAACACTCAATAATTTACACGAAAAGCATACTTCATTAAATAAAAATGGCGTTAAATTGCATGCAATATTAAACTTGAATCCGATTCTTATTTTGTGCTTGTTTTTTGCAATTTAAAACTGAAACATTTATTACCG
The DNA here is from genome assembly GCA_914767935.1 of Coremacera marginata. Taxonomy (NCBI): domain Eukaryota; kingdom Metazoa; phylum Arthropoda; class Insecta; order Diptera; family Sciomyzidae; genus Coremacera; species Coremacera marginata. The sequence continues at coordinate 143,237,893 of OU612047.1, forward strand.
CTCAAAAACTTTAATCTATATAGAGCTACATTAGTAAAGTTATTATGTGGCAAGAAGAAGAGCTGTTTCTAATAAAAAAGTAAATAATTCCATGATCGTCAAGGTAATGTGATAATAAATCACAGCTTTGTTTGAAATTCGAAACCAAAATCATAACAAATGTTTTGCTAGCAAAAAAGTCGCTTAGCTAAGTTTAGATTTGTAGTTTTGCGAGCACCGAGCCATAAACCAAGTTTTATGTGGCACTCATCGAATATGCACGTGTTTTTCTTATTTAAGTTTTTTTTTTTTTGGGTAACATAAATAAATAATTCATACTTGAACTTAAATCGAAGTGAACTTACGAACTTAAACCGCACTATCAAGCTTTGTTTATATGGGTTGCTTTTGCATTTCTTCTATTGACATTGATTACAATTGCGATTAAATAAAATCTATTTTAATTTAAGTGGATGTTAGAGTATGAGTAAAGATGTGCTTGTGTTACTTTTGAGTGCTAAGGTTTTGAGGTCAAATTTGATAAGAATGTTTTAATTTAAATTAATCATAGAAATGTTTGGGTTATACAATTAAGATTTAAACAAAAATTTCATTGTTGAACCATTCAAAAAACTTTTCATTAGTTTATATTTTTGTGTGTTTACAAATATTTGGTTATGCAAAATAGTTTACAGGCAGTTTTAAAAAATTCCCAAATATTTCCCTTGAGGGAAATTTTTATTTTGTGATGAAAAATTAATTGAGGTCGAAGTATTAAATGCAGTTAAGAAAAATTTTGTCATAAACTTAATAGGGTTGCAATTGTCAGCAGGGATTTTTTTTAATTATTATATGAAATGAAGCAATGGAAACTTTTTTGGTGTATCTTAATCCAAAATGATAATATTGGTTAGTAAATCTTTTAAGAAAAGTCTGTTTAATTTTATAACTAACAAGAAATTAAGCATAATTGGTCTTTTGAAACAAAATGTCTTAAAATATGTATTTCTTGGTTAATTTAAGACACTAAACATCTTAATTTAAAGTGCAACAGCATTTACAAAAATTTCCCTAATAATTTCCCTTGAGGGAAATTTTTGTTTTTCTTCTAAAACAACTGTCTATTATTGTAGCTGTAAGAAAATAAGCAAAATTTACAAATCATTACGCTACTTTTAAACTTAGCCCAAGCTTAACTATATAAAACTAACTAACTAACTAAAATTCAAAAAGTTTGCTTTTATATAATTTAAGCAAAAAACAAGCTGTGTTGACTTTTAAGCTAATTATGTAAATAAAACGAAAATCTGGCTATGATGTAACAAAAACGATTTATTTTTTTTTTTTTTTTTTAATATAAAAATATGAGTAGACTTTACAACAACAAAGTAAAAAAATATTTACAGAAACTACAGCAGACACTTACCGAGCTTTTTAAAAAAACACTGGAAATTCTTTTTGTCACATTTAGCAATACCAAATATTATTTATATTGAATATTTTACGCACAATTTTTTTGTTTTTTTATTTTTTTATCTAGCACATATACACTTTACAAATGTAAACATAAATTTTTTGATATGTGTGTGTTTGTGTGTGACTTTGTAAATTAATTTTATTCTTGAATTTTTTTATATATTACAAAAAGTTCTGATTTTTGATTTTTTTTTTTTTCTTCTTCGACAACGACAACAACAAAGACGCACTTTAATTGATAACGTTGTTGAATTAATTCCCTATTTCTCTATATTCTGAATACTTAAATACGTTCACTTAAAGTTCTTGTAAAGACGCGCGCCCTAATCTTTGAAAAATTTACTAAACGTTAGACTACCGCACTGTAACAGCATGCGAACAAAACTATTTTCATATGCGCTCAATGAAAAGCTTCAGCGCCCCATCGAGCCAGCAACAGTTATCAAAACAGAGCCAAAATCATAACAAAAAATATATAGCTACATATTCATATAAACAATAACAAAGCACACATACGGACGCACCGATTCAGACATAAACACTTGTAGATCGTTGTCAAAAGCATGCAGCTAGTGGATGTTTGGCTAAGAAATTTGCTCATCTTGGGGTTTGTTTACTAAACGCCAAAAGCTTTTTTTTTAATTCAAACAAACGCGCAATACAAGAGTAAGCTTTTTGTGTCGAGTTTAACAGATGTGCGCAATAAAGCTCAATACACACTAAGCAAGTTGCAAAAAGCTTGCAAAAGCTTTAAAATTATACAAAATCAGTACTTTATGTGAGGTAATCGGTTCCAGATTTTAAAAAAACCAAAACATTGAATAGTTTTAACAGCTGCTTAACTTATTTCAAGTTATGAGTCTGTATGAGCCGAACGTATTTAAGTATATGAAGGTTGTATGTATTTAGTTTTTAGGTTATCAACTGCTTTGAACTCAACTGAAATTATAACTATAGATAAAACTCAGCTTGGACTTGAAACAAGCCAATGCAATTACAACAACTTGTTTGTTTTTTCATGAAGTTAAAATTATATTTGTATCTCGACAGCAAACAGGTCATGAAACCAGCTGAATACACATTCAATGTAGCTGAGAAATCAGCTGTTGTTATCTATCATTTTGCTACGAATTGGGGTGTTGGCACAACATGTATTTGTTTTGTCTCATGTTGTTTTATAAGTAATTTTGACTTCGACGATACGCTGCTTTGCTTACTATTTTGATGTCAACAATAGACATAATTTGGAATACAATTGAGAGATTAAACAGGAAAAAAAATAATAAAATTTCAAAACTTAATTTTATGAGATTTGCTAATAACGATGCCGGTTTCGACCATAAACCTTTCGATTATTAGCCTTTGGATAATTTCTGATGCACAAATATTACAAATATTGTTTTTTATTTAGCCTAGTTAAAATGTTAGTAATAAGTTCAATAATGCACCGTTTTGTTCGATAACTTGTCGCCATTTTGCAGGAGCCTCTCACCATTCCTCTCGCGTAGAAACTTTGTGTGAAACCGTGTTCGGGTTTCGGCTGACCTCATCAGCTCTGGCTACGCACCTTTGCTTTGCGCGCGCTTTCTTCAATCAGATATACCAAATGCGGATAGGGCTTCCTCGGCCTGGTCCATCCATCTGAGGCATGGTCTCCCTCGTCGTCGTTGACCAGCGATTCTCGCCTCCAGAACCTTCTTCGCTGGAGCTTCGTCATCCATACGATGGACATGACCCAGCTAGCCGCTGCATAGTTATACGCCAAACTACGTCAATGTCTTTGTAGAACTCATACAGCTCGTGGTTCATTCGGATGCGATAGTCATCACCGACTAGAACAAGACCGAAGATTTTGCGAAGAACTTTTCTCTCGAACACCCCCAGAGCAGCTGCGTCAGTTTGCGAAACTACCCATGCCTCAGCACCATAAAGCAGCACAGGTAGAACGAGCGTCTTGTAGAGTATTAGTTTTGTCGATCGAGAGAGGGCTCTGGAACTTAGTTGCTTACTGAGCACGTAGTAGCACCTATTAGCAATTATTGTTCTTCGCTTTATCTCCAGGCTGATATCGGTTTTGGTATTAATGGCGGTGCCAAGGTAAACGAACTCCTTGACTACTTCAAAGTTATAGCTGCCGGATGAAACGTGGGAGTCTAAACGCCGAGCTCCCTTGTTTGTAGACAGCATATATTTTAGTTTTGCTCTCATTTATCGTCAAACCCACTTTGGCTGATTCCTTTTCGATAGCGGCGAAAGCAGCGTTAACATCTCTCTTGGTTCTGCCGACAATATCAATATCATCAGCGTACGCAAGGAGCTGGACACCTTTGTAGAAAATGGTGCCATTACGATGCACACCGTCCTTTCGTATGATCCCCTCCATGATGATGTTGAAGAGATCGCAAGACAGTGGATCGCCTTGTCTGAAACCTCTTTCGGTATTAAAGGTTTCGAAGAGATCATTTCCTACCTTGACGGAGCGGCGTGTGTTGCTCAACGTCATTCTCAACGTCATTCTGCAAAGTCTAATCAACTTTGCAGGTATACCGAACCCAGAAATTGTTGCGTATAGGCAATCCCTTCTCGGGCTATCGAACGCAGCTTTAAAATCGACAAAGAGATGGTGTGTGTCAATTTGATTTTCGTGGGTTTTCTCCAGGATTTGTCGTAGCGTGAAAATCTGGTCTATGGTGGACTTACCAGGTCGAAAGCCACACTGATAAGGTCCAATCAATGTTTTTGTAATCGGCTTTAATCTTTCACACAGTACGCTTGATAGAACCTTATATGCGATGGAAATAAGACTGATACTGACACTCGTCACTATTGGCAAAAAAACTGTTACAGTCGAATTTTCACAAGCTTCTCTTGAGGCGAATGCTTACCAGCTAAATCATTCGCCATAGACAGGAACAGGTGGTAGACCAGACTTGGTGCCAGGTCCGGACTATAAGGTGGATGCATAAGAACCTCCCAAACAAGGTTCTAAAGTTTTTAGCGATTCACTATCACTTCGGACTCACTTTGAAATCGAATTCATTTCCGATGACTTTTGATTGAAAGATGTTCTGCAGTCCGATTCAAATCTTTGAATACGATATTACTTTTTTTTGATGGACTGCAGGTGTTATAACATCCAATTTTTAGGAACTCAACTGAAATGTAATCCGATCAATTTTTTATTGGAGTATTGTTAATGTTTTGGCGGCCGTGGCGTAGTGGGTAGAGTGTGTTGCTCATACGCCAGAGAACCCAGGTTCCAATCCCCCATTTAACACAGAAAGTTTTTCAATTGAATTAATTTTTCTGTTCGGCCGTCACCTTTCTGCAGACAATGGAAAACCTCAGAGAGTAAACAACTGCCATGAAAAGCTTCTTGAGAACATAAGCCGCTCGGAGTCGACATAAAGCTGGTAGGTCCAGTTCTTGATCATTTGTGTTCAAACATGACACTCTTATAGAATATGCTGCCACATTGCCCTAGATCAGCAGCACGATAAAGAAAAAAAGTCACACAACAAGGAAACACCTTGTGTGAAACCTCGCTTGGTAGCAATTAAAAGGGGGAGGGGGAGCGAAGTTCTTCCTGATTTTAAGTGCTCTGCTGGTGTTGCTCAGTGTCATCCTGCAAAGACGCATTAATTTTGCAGGAATACCAAATTTAGACAAGGTGGAGTATAGGTGATTCCTAATTGGACTGTTGAAGGCAAGTTTTTTTTGGTATCCCTCCCATTCTCAATTTTATTGTTGCCTCGTTTACCTTCTGGGCTGATGCAGACCACTTTCTGCTAAAATCTTTGATGTCGCTGGCAACTTTCTTTATTGCCTTTATTTACTTTTTGGCCTTTCGATTGGCCTGAGTTCTGGGCAAATTAGTGGGTTGGTCACTTGAGGCACCAAAATCACATTATTTTGGAAGTACGGTGGTACTAGGTACTCTAGGGCCGCTTCGTTATAATGGCAAGAGGCTAGATCTGGCCAAAAGAATGTTGAAATTTCATGTTTCCTTAAGAAGGGCAACAACCTTTTTTGCAAAAAGACTTTCACCGCAACTGCAAGCTATGCCAAACAAGATATTTTTGTGAAAATTTTGACTGCTTCATGGCCTTGAATTTTTCTTCGACATTGCCCCGTGATTGTGCGGTATAAAACTCCTGACCAGGCAGTTGTAAAAAATCGGCTAAAAAGTGTTTCGTCATTCATGGCACAGCAGTTGAATTTTCCATAAAAATTTGTCTTCAATTACTTTTAGTTCGATTCAATTACAATTAGTAATTAGTTTTAGTTTGCCTCGTTGTTCTTTTTTGCATTTCTGTCTGAAACTTTTTGAACCTTAAATGTTTTAAGTCCAGCTTCCTTTTTTGCCTTGCAAGCAAAAAACTCCGTGCAATCCACTTTTTCCGAGTCTTTTCTTCCCGAAATATTAGGGTTCTTCTTAAATATGGCCAGGACTTTACATGTCATTTCTTTATCAATAATTCCTTTTATTCGACCAGAACCTTTCTTTTGGGAGATGGTCAGCTCCTGTTTAAACTTTTTTATAACTTTTAAAACAGTTTTTGGATTACTTTTAACCTCTAGCATATTTTTTTAAAGTCCAATGTGGATTTTCTTGGAAAAGTTTGATAATATTTGTTCGCTGTTCTAATTCATTTGCCATTTTTAAAGAAACTACAACGTTTTAAAGCATGAAAATTCAACTGCAATTTCTGACATTTATTTCAAAGGAAACTACGTTCAAAATTTTATTTTTAAATTTCTCTGAATAAGGTTATTTCAAAATCTACAGGGGACAATTTTATCAAACGCAGTTCTTAGATAGGATTCCAGGTCTGAAGCCACACTAATAAGGTCCAATCAGTTGGCTTACAAAGGACTTAAGTCTTTCACATAATACGTTCGACAGGACCTTACTCGTATATGCGATATTTAGTATTTAGGAAGCTTATTCCACGGTAGTTGGCAAAAATGATGGTATCGCTTTTCTTGTGAATTGGGCAGAGTACACTGAGGTTCCAATCGTTTGGAATGTATTATTCTAACCATATTCTGCATAGAAGCTCGTGAATACATTTAAACAGAGCTTCGTCATCATTCTTAAACAGCTCATCAGTAGACCATCGGCTCCCGCGGCTTTGTTGTTCTTAAGTCGAGTTATGGCTGACTACGGGTTTGACTACCCCCGTGCAACTGGGCATTTGCTATTCCATTCACAGTCACATGTTTAATAAACTTATATACTAACTTTCCATACTTGCTCTACGGATAGTCGCCAACGCCGGAACCCAAGGTAGGCCCTCTTTTACATGGATAAGAAAAGACTAGTACATGCTGACAAAAATATTTCGTTCTAATGCAACTTATCCATAACCATCCTTCTTTATCCTGACGTTGGACAGTCAGGCTCGCATCAATGATGCTAACCTGGCGGAGTTGTCCTCGAACCGTACCATTGCATGTCAAATCTCATCTAAAGCATGATTACATGTAAAAAAGTTGTGAATTATAAGTGTAGTGAATGCCAAATAGTAACGCGGTTCGCCGCTGCAGAATTCGAATAGCACGGCTTACCTAATAAGGTGACAGCTATTTTCCAAGATTTCTGACATTTTTCTAAACTAATATCAGAGCAGTTTAAGGCCCTTATTATGAATTACAACTCAACACTAAGTTGACTAGATTCAACTCAATTTTTTTCGTATAACGTATTACAAACATTTCAGTCGAACTAGGTGGTTAAAAAATTCTTAAAAGAATAATACGTTATACGAAAAAAAAATTGAGTTGAATCTAGCCAACTTAGTTGTAATTTATAACAGGGGGCCTGAAATAATTTTCTATAATTAATTAAAATAAATTAACAAAGTGTTAGTTTATATAAAATTTTATTGTAATATTTATGTATATGTTTGTATGTATGTAAAAAAAATTGGGTGTCACTACAAAAAACCACGTTTTGAGCAATACTTTTCAAGGCTAAAAAATAAATAAATAACATTAATAATAGTATTAAAAATCGTATAATACATGAACATGAAAACAAGCCACTACAAGCTTATTTTACTAAAGCATAAACTATGACGCTAAATCACAAGGAGTACATAAAACTTAGAAGCTACAACATATTAAGTTGTTGAGTGTCGTTTAAAACTTCGAGAACAATTGGACAAAATCGTCAAATTGTGACAAGTTTGCGTGATGCTTATAAATAGAAAAGACTTCTTAAGAAGCTATTGTTATGATAATCAAAAAAGTTTACTTAAAGCAATGTTATTTATAACAGGCACATTATTACATTCATTCGATTCGATATCTAATTCAGTTTTTTTCTCTTTACTTGTATATTTATAAAAAAATTAGAAAAAAAAAATACTTATAAAATTTTCATTTTTAACAGTGAGTTGCTTTTTTTTCTTAAGGATTTGTACTGTTTTCAGTTCAAGTCGTAAGCAAGTACAAAAAAAAAATACTATAACTAAATTTTTTAAATATATATGCATAATACAATTATTGGACAATTTAAGCAATGCTATTGACAGTTGCGGGCTTTCGCAATTAGTGCTTTGAAGCAAAACACTGTCCTAAATTAGAAGACTAGTTTTTTTTTTCGCTGAACACTTGGAAAACATAATGAAATTCTGTGGCAATAAGCAATAATCTCTTAAGTCGACTTAAGGCAGATCTGAGTTATTGATGTAGCTATGTTCTCTGAGAATATATCTACATACACACAAAATTTTAAGCTTCTAGCGTGATCCTAGCCAAAGTTATGATATAAAAACCAAAAAGCTTTCATACAACTTATATGGCGATTAAAAACTTTGAAGCAAGATTTCTCGAAACACAGAAAATAAACTTAAGCTGTTATTGCTTTTGAACACAGAATTAGTTTAAGTTAGAAATTTTGGTATAAAAAGTTTTCTTTTCATTTTAGGACAGTGCTTCAAGGCACTGCTTTGCATTTCTGCTTAAAAATACTTTTTCAACAACTTTAAACTTTTAGCTCAGCTGTATTTCAAACTGTCGCAAACTTTAGCTCAAATCCTTCCCGACTAAAGAATTCTTCTGCCAGGAAATCATCTTGCCTCAAATCCACCTAGGCATCCATGGAGCGCGGCATAAAGTCGAAAGTTATTAGCGGAAATATGGAATAGACGTTTTTAGAATTTTTCTCCTTTGCCGCTTGAGTATCTTTCAATTTCTGCGCATGCAGCTTAGAACCTGGCAGCACTTCCTTCAACTTCCCCTCATTGCTATCGCTATCCAGCGACTCCTCAATGACCTGCAACATGCGTTGATAGAGAAAAGATTGCTTAAAGATAGGCTTGGACAAGCTGAGATGATCATCTTTGAGCACATAAAAGTCGCCATGATTTATACGCGCCGAGTCCTCGGTGACTATGCGCAGCGGAAACTTGAACGAGGTTAACATAGTAGGTGAACCCTCGGCAATGCTGACCACTTTGGCGTTGCTAAAGCAAGTGTTCAGGCAGTGCATAAAACGATTGTGCAGCTCTATGAGTTTCGGCGCATTCTCCTCCATCTCTTTGACTTCGATGGAGGGAGAGAGCAGCACCTGCATATGTTGTTTCCATTTGGCAATGGGTGAGCCGCGATGTGGTGTGCCCAGAAAAACAATGCCTTTGGTATTTTCAGCCATCTGCCTTACCTTCGGATCGGGATCATCTATGGCCCTCATAAGCATGATTTTAGTCAGAATACCACCCATTGAATGGCCAATCCAGACTACGGGACAATCATTGCCTATGTTGGATTTACTCAAACGCTGAAGCAGCGAGGCGGCTCGCACTTCAATGTGCCCTTGGCCCTTTTCGCAGGGGCAGTATTTGGTGAAATTGGCCGACCACTCGGTGACAGCCGAGGTGTAGTCAATACCAATAATGCGTGTATTGGGATGATCTTCGGGCAGCCATTCCATGGGCCAGCAGTTGGTATAATCTTTGTCTTGATCTTGATTTTTCCACTCCGTGCCGCAGCAGCTAAAATTGCCAATGCAACCATCGTTGGCTTTCAGTGGCACATCTGGATGTACAACCTCCCAGTCGGGATCTAATTCGGCAGCTTCTTGTAGCGTTTCGACAAGTTCCTTGGTGGCAGCATCGCTGATGTCAATGCTAGGCTTAGTGGGACTTTGGCGAACTTTTGGTATATGTGGAGAAAGAGAATAAAATAAACTTTAGTTAATAAGATGGATAAAAAACAGTTTTTAATAACAATTTTTATCACTATCATAACTAATCTACAATAATAGAACTGAATCCGTTACTCTTTGGCACAATAATGCCAAAAAAGTGACTCAATTAGTTTAGTTGTGTCTAATTAGAAACTCTAGTTTTTATTTATAATTAAAAAAAATAAAACGATATGTGCTGCAATGTGTTCAATAATATGTGCTATTATGTAGCGCTTAGAAAAACATAATTTATCATAATGAGCCTCGTTTTTATTTTCTTATGATTAAAAAACAAGCTGTGCTGTAATGTGCATGGGGTAGTTTTACGTGAACTTAGCTCCATTATATTTTTTTAGAAAATCATAAATTGTGCTGTGATGTGCTCGGGTTGTGCTGCAATACTATGCAGAGAAATTCAATCATTTACTAGTTTAAAGAGCAAAAATAATTTTATTCAAAAATTTTTTCTCGTTGAATTTTCAGCTATGCGGCACATTGCAGCACAACTTCAGCACAATAACGAAATTCTGAAAAAAACTCAAATGGCAAATTTTAGGCAAGGTGTTATGCAGTACATTGCAGCTACTTCAATTCAGTACTTCAGCACAATAACGAAATTTAAAAAAAAAACGGTGTATTTTAGTTAAAAATAAATTATTTCTTCCTAATGCTGCACATGCTAAGCAAAACTTTATAAAGAAGGTCTATGTCGCTAGTTTTTTTTTAATATAAATAAATGTTTTAATGAGGTCTCATTCAAAACAAAAAAAAAAAAAGATACAACGGAGTAGTCGTGATTTCATAGTTTTTTAACTTTTTTGGCGTTTTGAATCAGGTTTTCTATAAATTTGTATGACAATAAAATTAATTAATTGTTAGGTTTAAGAATCAACTTTTTGGTGCTGTTCCCTTAATGATGAGTTAGCCATTTCTATAGTTTTTCACATAAAACTGCCTGTAATATGATGAGAATGTCTAGAATAATCTTGCCGTTAGTTTTCCTTAATGTATTAGTGAACTCACATTAATATGTTTTCATCATCAATTTCTTATTTTTTGAAGTGAAAACAATTTTAGGCGCGTTGAGCACTTTTTGGTAGAAAGCAAAAATATAGATTCGCGATATCATCACGATGTTAGCGTAACAGAAATTATTGCTGTACAGCATTCCTTTTTAGGAACTACCTAGCATCGACCAAGCCGAAGACCGAAGCGATTACCAACCAATTACCGAACCGATTACCGAAGCGATTGCCAACCCATAAGCAGTTACCGAACCAATTACTGATTACCAATCGATTACCGAACCATTTACCGATTACTGAAACGATTACTGAAGCGATTGCCAACCGATTACCGAAGCCATTACCAACCGTTTACAGAAGCGATTGCCAATTACCGAATCGATTACCGAAGCAATTGCCGAAGCGATTACCAACTACGGAAGCGATATCCAACCGATTACTGAAACGATAACCAACCGATTACAGAAGCGATTGCCAACCGATTACCGGACCAATTACCAATTACCGAAGCGATTACCGAACGATTACCAACCCATTACCGAAGCAATTACCAACCGATTACTGAAGCGATAACCAACCCATTACCAGCCGATTACGAATTAATTACCGAAGCGATTACCAACCCATCATCGATTACCGAAGCAAATTCCAACCGAGTACCAGCTACTGAAGTGATTACGAACCAATTACCGAAGCGATTACCAATTATCGAATCAATTACCGATAACTGAAGCAATTACCAACCGATAACCGAAGCAATAACCAACCGATTACCGAACCAATTACCGATTACCAAGATTTTACCAACCGATTACCGAAGCAATTACCAACCGATTACCAAACAATTACTAACCGATTAGCGAGCCAAATACCAACCGATTACCGAAGCGATTACCAATTATCGAACCAATTACCGATTACCGAAGCAATTACCAACCGATAACCGAAGCAATTACCAACCGATTACCGAACCAATAACCGATTACCAAGATTTAACCAACCGATTACCAAGATTTTACCAACCGATTACCGATTACCAACCGATTACCGAAGCAATTATCAACCGATTACCGACCAAAGCGATTTCCAACCGATTACCGAAGCGATTACCGATTACAGAAGCGATAACCAACCGATTACCGAACCAATTACCGATTACCCAACCAAAGTAATAATGTTACAAATATATTAGATATATATAAACATTAAAAAATAGCAGTTTATACATTCAATAACGCATAAATTGATAAAAAGAGTTAAAAAAGTAGAACGCCTCTGATTTGCCGACTAGCTAGTACTTCGGAAATTCATAACCGCTATGTTATTTCATAGCTTTAAGTTTTCACTTTGGTCGGCAGTCGCCCACTGCCTACATTTTTTTCTAATCTCTACTTGCAATACTGTGCGTTCCCTTAACGTCATTTGCTACTTATTTGCATTCTAAAAACATAAAAATGTATAAAAAATCTAAACTTAAACAACTAAATAAATTGATATTTACGTATGTCACTGATGATAATCACCTGTGTGTGTTTCCGGCTTTTCCTCCTCATCATCGATATTGTTCACCTTGACTTTCTTGCCATTCAGCCTGCCATGATCACCCACCAGAAAAATATCATCTTGCTCATTGGTATAGAATGCATTTTTGCCATACAGACCCAGTTCAATGGGTTTGCGATCCTTCTGACGCCATGTTATAAAGACACCACCAAGCAGGCCGTGTATAAAAACAATGTCACCTTTGGGCTTGCGACGCGTGCGCAATCGCGGATGCAGTGGATAAACATTGGGCGGATATTCGCTATAATTGGGATCATCATGATCCAGATTAGCCATAGTCTTGGCAGATATGACTTGCAAACGCAAATCAGGACATTGTTGCCACTCAGCCAAAACGCCTATCCAGCCGGATTGAAAGAAATGCTCCACGCTATCCGGTGCCATAGAAATGTTGGCTAAAACTTTGCACAGCGTAGTCAATGATTCATTATCATCGGCAAAGATTTTGGCCAATTCGATTAGATGTACAAGACAGCCAGCTTTCATGATTTTTTCCGAAACTTTGATGTCTTTGGTTATGTGATGTAGAAAGGAGATGAGTTCTTTAAGCATGTCGGTATCTTGTGAGGAAAATACTTGTTCATTTGTGAAAAACTCGTCAATGTCTTCCTGAAGAGCGCAAAAAAAAAATATATAAATAAAATTTGTATTTGTTAACTTTAAATATACAAGTAGCTTACATTTGGAAACTGTTCGGGAAAATATTTATTAAAGAAGTAGTCGACACAGGAGTTTGGACGGAGCGATGCGAGAGAATCATGCAAATCGGCGAGCACAATTTTGGGATTTTTAATGCAGCCTTTCATGTGTACGGGCAGAAACCAGCGTGTATCGGCACCAGAACGCGCCAAAGAAACAGCAGTGCGTGCATCACAGATTTGTGCCAAGTGTCGAAAATCCCAGTCTTTCAAATGATCAATTCTGGCCAGCTGACGTACCGCCTTTAGGCGCTCATGATGTGAGCCAGTTTGTGCTATGTTCAGTAAACGCCAGGCTACTGAGTGTTTAATGTATTTCCACCATTTGCCAATAGGATTTATAAAAACGTTGATCCATTTCTGTGAAGAAGAAATTATGAGCAACTTGGTACAGCTGCAATTTATATATACTTGAACTTACTTTTTCTGCCTCCTCCTTTTGCTTTTGCTTGCGCAGCGATTCTTTGTAGAGATGATATTTAATGTAAATGTATTCCGGACGCTTCTTCTCAGTTTCTGGTGCTTTTGTGGTGACCAATTTGGAGACTAACTTTTGTATGCGATGTTTTTCATAGAGAAACAGGCCACAACTGAAAGTAAAAAAGCAAAGTTATTAAGCAATAAATTAAATTTAAACTTAAAACTTATTGCATTCATTTTTTATTATTCTTAATTTAAACAATAAACTGTCAAGTTTTTAACTAAGTGTTCATCATTGTGTAAAAATAATCACTGAAAGCTATAAAAATCTATGAATTCGCGCTAAGCAGCAGCTAGCTATTAAATCATTTTGCTAAAATTTCGTCTGCTTTTTTTTTATTGCAATTTGAACACGTGTAGCGAGTAGCCGGACAGCAAGTGGCAAAATTTGACAACTTGCCAACCGGCTACCAAGTAGAAAACAATGCTAATAATACAAATCTACGTCATTTTATATCTATTTATTATTTTATTTTTGAAGTGCTTCAAATATCTACTGATAAGCTTTTCTTACGGGTTTATGTGATATTAAGCACGTGCTTATAAATGTTTTCAAAGTTGGTCGTGAAGTTCAATTAGATTTATATTTATGGCTTCATTTTGTATTCCTATCCGATCAATCGTTTCGTTCAAAACAGTGTTCGTTCGTGTTTTTGAAACTTGTAATTCGAACAGAATCAAACAACGATAACAGCTGATCAGCCAACGAACGATGCCGTAGTACAGTTACATATTTGCAATATGTATTTCTACCGAGCACTGAAACCACGAATCCAAACGTCAAAATCAAACGAACACTTTTATGCTATCGTTGTGGTTGCAAAAGTTAAAAAATTAAAAATTCTAAACCTAAAGGAAAATAAATTATGAAATATATAAATATATACAGTGTTTGAAGGCTGTGAAGCACTTGAAATACATAAAATAAAAATAAAAACTGCAATCCACTTAATTGCTCAGTTTATTTATTGAATACACAAACCGGACAAAACCAAAAAGCACTGCCAACATATGAGAAACGAAGCAACATATTAAAAACATCTTTGAAGTAAGTAGACAAAATACAGAAAACTTCCCTAGTGTTTGATATGGCAGTGCCACATTTAAAACCTGCTTGTGTATAACAGTTTGAGTGTACATATCAAACAAAAGCTTGACGAATGAGCCAACGATAAGCTTCGTTCGAAATACATATTTCCGCTTGAATTCAACATCGTTCGCATAGCCATCGTTCGTTGAATTCTTCTTTAGGAATACAAAATAAGGCTATTAAAATAACTTGAATCTATAGATAAAAGAGAGCGAAGAAAAGTGCCTAAAATTAGACTTTAAATATTTAAGAAAATTGTGTTGCTTGCTGTAATTAGGGAATAGTATAGAAAAAAAATTTTTTTTTAAAGTAAATTTTTTTCTCATATTTTTGACAAGTTAAATTAAAGCACGTGATTATGAACAGTATTGTTCACAGGAAAGCTTATTAAAAATTCAGAGATATTTTGGGAACGAACTATTCTGATGAGAAGTGAGTGAAATTTTAAAAATTTAATTATGTGTATAATAAAATAAAGAAAACTTTACATTTTTATAACCATTAAGATTTTGGGCATGGGAAAAGCAAAATTTATACTCAGTTTTAAAGGCGGCTGTGCGGAAAAATAGGGAAGAAGGGGTCATTCGCTACTTTAAAAAAAAATGCTGTTCAAAACAAACCAGCACTATTTCTTTAAAAATTTTGTCAAATATAGAAAGTCGTATTAATTCTTTTTAATTTCTAATTCGCATAAATCAACTGTCTTAATAATTTCTATTATATTTTTGATGATTTCAAAAGTTCTCTTAAGTGGTGAAATTGTCCCACCTATGGGGGGTACATTTGTCAATGGGGTGGGACTGAACCGCCAGGAAAGAAAATTCACGGTTATGAAGAAATTAATATTTTTTAAAAGTTTTACTATCGTATTTTTATTCACAGTATCACTGAAAAAAAAAACAGAAATATAATTAGGTAATTAATTTCGCAAACAAAATAAATTTAAAACGAGTTTAAAATGAATAGGTAATCTTATTAATTTTACCAAAATTTTGTCAATATAACTCTATTTTACATTGTACTTTTCTAAATTTAATATATACCACCTTGTTCAAAAAGAAAGGTTCACTCACACTGTGAATCGGACTTAACTTTCCGATTCGAAATTTTTTTTTTGTAGGTTGCATTTGGTAAAGTGACAGTGTTTCGTTTACAACGTCGTTTTTTCGTGTCTTCGATTTTTTGCGATGGAAGAAAAAATTGAGCAACGAGTTTGTATCAAATTTTGTGTGAAAAATGGTTTCAACTGCGCCGATACGCGTAAAATGTTGGTGAAATGTAATGCTGACTCTGCTCTATCGTATCAGAAGGCAATCAAGTGGTTTAACCGATTTGTGAGTGGCCAAGACGAAGCCAAGAAGACGACCCTCGTACCGGACGGCCATCGTGTTGGACTACCGAAGAAAACGTTGAAAAAATCAAAGAAATGTTGGTCAAAAATCGCAAATTGACGATTAGAGAGATAGCAGAGGACATCGGCATTTCAATTGGATCCGTTCAGAACATTTTGAAGAATGAATTGGGCTTGAGACGAGTCGCTGCGAAGTTGGTACCAAAAGAACTCAATTTCATTCAAAGAAGAGACCGAGTTGCTGGAAATGGTCGAAAACGACGAATCATTCATCGAATCCATCATTACTGGTGATGAGACATGGGTATACAAGTATGTCACGCAAACCAGGCATCAGGCGAGTGAATCAGGCTCAATTTTTTTCTTACATCGTAAAATCGAAGACACGAAAAAAGTTGTTGTAAACAAAACACGTGTCACTTTACCAAATGTCAACGAGAGACGCTGATATTTGGCAGCCTTGTCATAGACACATGTGGTAGCCTACTATAAAAATTTGAAAAAGGTGAATGAACCTTTCTTTTTGAACAAGGTGGTATTTTGAAATTCTAAAAATGTCAAATAATTAAAGCTCACAAAAAACGAATTAAACCATGGGAACTAATTATATCGATAAAATTTAGTTTTGGCGCAGTTCCGACTCATTTTATCCAAAAAATAACACTATCGAAATGTGCATCACCTCATACTCGACTTTTCGTATCAAGTATCGTAGGTACATCGTCAATTCTTTCGGTAAATATTACTTTTTGCCCTTAAACATTTCTTTTGAACACACCTATTTCCTATCCTTCTGGGTGATCCCTTACAAAAAAACACAAAAACTGTTAATCATAGTTCATATCTCTCCCGAATTAATCCATAGAGGAGTCCATATTTGCTCTTTTAAATCTCCTCTAAACACACCTACCACCCTATACAATACCCTTCTGGGGGGTCCCAATAGAAAAAACACAAAAACGATTATATTTCATATCTAGCCCAAATTGACCCCTAGATGGGTCAAATATATGAGTTGGTCCCATTATTTTGTACTCTTCAACATTTCTTATCAACACACCTACCTCCTATCTGGCACCCTTCTGGGAATCTCTATACAAAAACGTTTCTGTTTTCTGCTTGCTTGGTAGCTGAATCAAAAATGCAGGCATTAACAGTAAAAGCCTTAATACAAGTTATGTAGTGCTAACATTACCAGTGGGGACTGAAACAGTACTAACATTAACAGTGGTGACGATATAACATTTCTGATGTTAATAGTGCTGACGTTAACAGTGCTGATGCGAATTCACAACTTTTACCTCTACCGAAAAGTGGTCAACGCACCTAAAGAAGTTTTCACTTCAAAAATCTACCAAAAATATACCAAAAATGTAGATCAAATGCTATATTACCAAAATTTTATGAATATTAATTAAATTTTTCAGAGATACTAAGCAATAAAAGTAAATTTATTCATTGAATAATTTGAATTTTTCTAAGTAACAAGTTCTTTAAAAATGCGAATTCCTAAAAGTAGGCATTAAAATCGAAATCGATTTTTAATGTGACGTTAAGAGATGAGAAGAGTAGGCAACGCATTTTGCATTGAAAAGCATGAACATTTTGGCAGACGTGCCTTCACACATATCGTTTAATTATAAAGTTGATGGCTAACAAAAAAACATGTGTAACAAAGAGCTTACGAGTAGCTGCATCACGCCACAATCATTATGACGCTAACACTGAGTATGCTGATGATAATGATGAATCATCAACGTTATTGCTAACAACTCGTTGGACAACTGTTCAGATTCTCATGATGGCGTGAGGTTTAATATAAATATAAAATATCGAACAAAAAAAAAAAAAAAAACTGCACAAAGAAAATTTATTACATGTGCTGGGAAAAACAGGCTGGTATAAAAATTAAATCAATATTATTCGATACACAAAATTATGGAAATTATTTAAAACTAAATATTCGCAAAAGCTTAGAAAATACTCAAAAATATTTAATTCCTTCTGAAGAAAAATTCTTGAGAGTGAAGTAAATTTTGTGACTGAGAAAATTTTATTATATTTCACATGAAATTTTTCACCAATGTCGGAATTTAACCAATTTTGTAAGAAGTAATAAGAGGCGCCAAGATTCAGTACTTCAGCAAGTTTTGCATGGCAGAATTTGCAAAACCGAAAAAGACAAACTCACACACATACGTCTTCCATACTATTTAATACATACATAGTTAATAGAGCAAATAAAGTCGTCCCAGTTTAATCTACTCGCACAAGCCAAAAGCAAACAAACAATGCCAAACTAGTTGTTGGTAGTAAACATGTTGTTGTTATTGCAAAAGTAATTTAAACTGCGTATTAAACGCTGCAAAATGGTCTTGTAAATGACTTATTTTGAACATTTTTGCGGTAGATATCGACAGTTTTTTTTTGTTATTTGTTATAGTTTTTCAAACTGTATATAAAAAAAATTTCTGTTGTGAGTTTTTATGCTGCTTTTCATTCATGCAGCAGCTATGTATCTCATTTTAACAAAATCGTATGTTTTGTTTTGATGAAGTTTTCTGTACGAGCTCATTTCTGGTTTGTTAGTTTTTTTTTTTAATTGTGTTTGCTGGTGAGTGATCGTGTGTATCGTTGGTGTGAGGATAAGCGTGCAGATGTTGTTGTTGTTTTCTAAGTTTTGCTGCGCGTGTGTTTTTGTCTTAATCAAAATATGGATGGTCTGATTAAATTGAGCATAAATTGATGTTGAAACAAAAGTTTTCTTTCACAGCTGTTCGATCGGTCGATTTGGGGCTACTTTAAAAAAAAATAGTTAATTTTACAGAACTTGCATGATCTTCAAAATTTGTGTAAGCTTTTAAGACCAGTTTATGGCCTTGGAAATGGTGTTTTTTTTTTTAAGTGCAAACTTTTGTAGGCGCGTTGAGAACTTTTTGATAGAGAGCAAAACTATAGATTAGCGATATCATCACGCTGTTAGCAATATCATCGCCCTATTAGCGTAACAGAAATTATTGCTGTACAGCATTCCTTTTTAGGGATTACCTAGCATCGACCAAGACGAAGGCCGAAGCGATTACCGAACCGATTACCAACCGATTACCCAAGCGATTACCAACAAATTATCGAATCAATTACCGATTACCGACCGATAACCGTACCAATTATCGAAGCGATTACCAACCGATTACCGCAGCGATTATCAACAGATTACCAATTACACAAGCGATTGGGTTACCCAACCGATTATCGATTACCAAAGCGATTACCAACCAATTATCGAACCAATTACCGATTACCGAAGCGATTACCAACCGATTATCAATTACCCACGCGATTAACAAACCCATTATCGAACCAATTTCCGATTACCGAAGCGGTATTCAACCGATTACCGTACCAATTACTGATTACCGAACCAATTCCCGATTACCGAAACGATTACCAACCGATTATCGATTACCCAAGCGATTACCAACCAATTAATGAAGCGATAACCAACCTATTACCGATTATCAAAGCGATTACCAACCGATAACCGAAGCGATTATCAACCGATTACAAATTACCGAAGCGATTACCAACCGATTATCAATTACCCACGCGATTACCAAACCAATTATCAAACCAATTTCCGATTACCGAAGCGATTTCCAACCGATTATCGTACCAATTACTGATTACCGAACCAATTCCCGATAACCGAAGCGATTACCAACCAATTATCGAACCAATTACCGAAGCGATTACCAACCGATTACCAAAGCGGTTACCAGCCCCTTACCGATTACCGAAGCGATAACCAACCTATTACCGATTATCAAAGAGATTACCAGCCGATTACCGAACCAATTACCGACTACCGAAGCGATTCCCAACCGATTACAGGAGGGATAACCAACCTATTACCGATTATCGAAGGGATTACCAACCGATTACCGAACCAATTACCGATTACCGAAGCTATTACCAACCGATTACCGAAGCGAATACTAACCGATTACCGATGCGATTATCCACCCATTACCGCTTACCGAAGCGGTAAGCGATCACCAACCGATTACCAACCGATTACCATAGCGATTACCAACCGATTAAACCGATCCGGTAATCATTAATTAGTAATAAGAGTAAAAAAGTAGAACGCGTCTGATTTGCCTTCTCTAGCTACTGCGGAAATCCATAATAGTTTTCACTTGGGTCGGCAGTCCACCCACTGCCTTTTTTTTATATTGGATATTAAGCGATTTCTCTAGGATCAGTAGGTATGCTTTAACATAAAAATTTTGATTAATTGCTGTTTATCATTCAATTAATATCATTATATTTCTTTACTTAACCGCCAAGTCGATTATATTCCAAATGATCATCACAAACTTTTGCCTCATTAGGTAGTTCAAGATCAGCCTTTTTAGAATGCTTTGGCCTAAGTCAGACGATGATCGTTTCATCGCCGTTCAATGAACTATTTATACTCTCTTTCAGATTTCGATTGCTGGTCGGTCAGACGACACTAATGTGATCGCCGATCAACAACCGAACTGAAAAAAATAAGATCAGTGATCGTTAAAAAAAACTTCTGAATCAAAACACAAGCGATCCGGATTGACTTTGGTAACACATAGTTTCAAGGAAAAAATCATTCTGCAGATCGATCCAAGATTTTTTGTGGGTGATCAGGTCGAACAGTTGATCATCGGAGAGACCGGTGAATTATAAAATGTTGACTTCTCAAACAATTTCAAATCAGTTTTAACGGTTAACCGAGCATGGATTTTGTCAAATAACTTGATTTATCTAATCTCGATTGTTTGATTGATCATCAAAATTTTAACGATCATTTAAGTGAAGTCCGTCAAATTTAATGAAAAACATAACTGAGACACTAACTGATCGTATATAATTCTCCATATTACGTGCTTGAAAATTTTATTAATTAATTTATCAAATAAGTGGTAATCAGAATCTTAACGATCAGTCTAAAATAATAAAAAAATTAATAAAATATGTTACTGATCGTAAATAATACGCGATGAGTTATAGTAAGAAACTTGAATTAATAACTGACCTTTAGAAATATAACGATCATACCCAAGAAGTAATTGATATTCAATAAAAAATATTAATAATTATATTTTCGATCATATAATCGTTGCAAATTAATTTAAGAATTACAAAAGAAATAAACTCAAATATATAACTGATCATCAGAATCATAACGATCATTCCAAGGATGTACAAGCAACTGATCATGACCATAACGCTCATCAACCATATCAATCATTAAAAAAAAATTTTTTAAAAAACTGATTAAATATAGAATTTAACTGATCGTGCATTGAACTCGATCATACAAACGAGAAGTCTTAAAGAGAAAACTGATTATGAAACTTCTAAAGATCATGCCAAATTGTAAATAAATAAAGAAATTATTGAAAATATGACTGATCATTCATTAAAGCCAATCATATATGAAGAAATAAACTGGAATAGATAACTGATCCTCAGAGTAGTTACGATCTTCTCAAAGAAATTTCAAATAACAGATCAAAATCGAAAATCTAATTCATCACGATCACTTGTAAAAATATAATCAAAATTAATAAAAAATATAACCAATCATACATAATACTGAAACATAGAAAAGATCAATTGAAAAATTAGCTGAACGTGAAAATTATAATGATCATTAAGACACTTTTAGACTGCACAAGATTTAATGTGATCGATATATTTGTTAGAATGGTTGTCAACATATTTTATTATGAAAATTTTTTTTTAGTCTAAACAAATCACTGGTTAACCAGATTAGTCAATCATTATAAAATAGCGCTGAATTATCAGAGCCAAACAATAGCTGATTGATCGAGATTTAACTGAATTTGCATTAAATGCTCTCCCTGTTGGTCTTTTCTCGATCATCTTACTTAAAGCTTTAAGATGTAAAGAAAATTCTTATCGTATAGTTTTAAAGCTATAAAACTAAATATAGCAGATTACCAGTCTTTGTTGCTCAATAAAAAATGCATTAAAAACAATGCAATAGAAGTGCATTGTAAACAACAACAAAAGCAGCTCCGACATTATTCAAATTGTTTTCGGTTTGTTGTAAACAAGTCGTAATTTTATCGTATTTTTGCAAAAAATATTTACAATCTATGCACATGCCGGCAAATATTTATCACAAATATAAATTAAAAGCAACTATTAAAATATTTAGAAGCACGCAATATTTTTTAAACAAATAACAACATATGACGAAACAAACTAAGAACGATCGTACTTGACTGAGAGATACTTGACTGAGAGAGGCTTGTCAGACCCACCTAACTTGTTTGCAACACTCCTCCGCCTAAGTGACGCAACTTGAGTTATAGATTGAGCTGCGCAAATCTCGAGTACTTGATACGTTGGGGAATTCGTACGAATCTTAGAAAAAAAAATGCGGAAATGTCCAAACGTGTGCGATCGTATGATCATGTTTATGATAAACATGCTAAGTCTGCTAATAAAAAGAAAAATGTTGATCAATAAATGAGTGTGCTTGTCTTAAAATGAATCTGTATAGCATATTTTTGAAAGAAATTGTGCGTTTGTTCGTTACACACAATCTGGGCCAAGTATTTTGATAGAGTATTATGTTGTAAAGAATTTACAAAATGTTTATAAATAGCTCAACGTTTTGTTGTTGTTTATTAAAAGTTTTAAAAATAATTCTTTTTTGTTTTGTTTTATTTTGAATGCATGTCACTCGTGAGACGTCATGTTGTTTTTTGTTATTGGATGACATGAGTCTACAGTTTGTTGATCACGTAAACGTTGACGACAAGCCCCCAAGGTGTAATGAAGGCGTGGCTGTATGTATAGCAGATATTGATTGAATTTAAAGTTTTTCGATTACTTATGATTTTAAATAAAAGATAAGACACATATAGTTATAAAATTTTTATTTTTGGCATGATTTTATGAATTTGTAAATAAGAATTTCATGCTTGAATTTTATAAACTTTTTTTATTTTAAGTTTTTACTTAAAACTTTTCCATTCGTACTATTTTTATTTTAAAATATTTATTATTGAAGATCGTTCCCAATTTTTTTATTATATTTTTTTAATTTTTTATTTCGTTTTTATATTTCTTTTAATTTTAACGTTTTTTTTTAAGTTTTATCATTTTTGTTTTAGTTTTTGATTTTTATAACTTTTCAATAATGATATTTTACATCATGAATTTTTTAATTCTTTTTTCTCATTTTTGTATTTTTTTTTTTTATTTGAATCCTTTTAAATTTTTTATTTTTTACTATTAAAGTTTTTTTAAATTTTTACGTTTTTTTTAGTTTCATCTTTTTAGTTTTTTTACTTTTTTTCTGCATTTTTACTACACTATTATTCTTTTCATCTTTAATTGAACATTTTTTCGTTCGTATTATTTTTTAATTTAAAATATTTATTATTGAAAATAGTTCCAATTATTTGGTTTTAAATTTTTTTGTGATTTTTTAATTTTTTTATTTTTTTCAATTTTCATATTTTTTATTTTTATGCTTTTCTTTGAAATTTTTGCTTTTTTTTAATCTTTAAGGTTTTTGCTTTTCATTCGTGATATTTTTTCAAATTTTTTTATTTTTTAAATTTTTAATTTTTTTTTACTTTTAATGTTTTTGTTTGAAATTTTACGTTTTTTTGTTAAATTTAATAAATTTTTTTTTTACTTTTCATTCAAATTTTTTTTTATTCGCATTATTATTTATTTCAAAATATTAATTATTGATAGTTCTAATTTATATGAAATTCATTTCATTATATGTAATTCTTTTAATTTTTTAATTTATAAATTTTTCATTTACACGTTTTTCTTTGGAAAATTTAAATATTTTTTTAATTTGATCAAGGAAATTTTATCATAATTTTATTTTTTTATTAATTTTTATATTTTTTACTTTTAATGTTTTTTAAATTTTTAAATTTTTTTTAGTTAATTTTTTTTTTATTTTTTACTTTTCATTCATAATTTTTATATACTTTTATTATTTTAAGTTTTTAATTAAAATGTTTTCATTCGTATTATTATTTATTTTAAAAAATTTATTTTTAAAGATATTGCTCGTATCAATTTTTTCCAAGTTTTTCATCAAGATTTTTTAATTTTTATATTTTTTTTAATTTAATTTAATTTTCTTCTATCATTTTTTTTTTATTTAGTTCATAATTTTGTTTTTAACTTTTTTACTTTTCAATTTTTAATAATATTTTAGTTTTTTATGTATGGATTTTGATATGAATTTTTGTTTTTTTTTTTTTTCTTTAATTTTATTGTAATTTTTATGTTTACAAGGGACCGCAAATAACAATTATAGCTTTCAGAGCTGCATAATCGGAATTCATATTCAGAATTTTAAGTACAACTGAATAACGACATATGAATATCATTCAATAAGAATTTTTAAAAAATTATTAATTATTCATTTCCATTATTCATTTTAATTATTCATTTTCGTTATTCAGAATAATAAATAAATTTTTTATTCGTATGAATGCTATTGACAAAGAACGCAATTTACAATGAATTTCAACATTTTCTATTATTCTTTTTTTATTCATAATTCATTTGGTTTTTATTATTAATTTTTTATTCATTATACATTTTATATTCAAATCAACAAATTTCCTGCTACTATTTTGTCTAATAATATTTCTTACTACTAATTAATACAACTGTATTCTATTTATGTTACTTATTTTGTACTACTATTTTGCACCACTATTTTCTACTACAATTTCCTGTTACTATAGTATTTCTACTTCCATATCTACTACTAATTAATACTACTATTTTCGACTACTACTACTACTATTTTCCACCTTTTCCTCATTTAAATCCTTGTCCTAGTCCTTATTCAAATCCTTGCCTAAGTCCTTATCAAAATTCTTGCGATAGCCCTTATATAAATCCTTGACCAAATACTTTTCCATATCCATCTCAAAATCTTATCCTTATCCTTGTCAAAATCGTAGTTCAAATCCTTGTCCTTGTGTAACGTAGGTTCGAAGGTCGGTACGTATGAACTTTATTTTTTTATATGCTCAATAACCTTTTCATTTGAGCTCAATAACAGTTTTATATGTAAATATGTATTGATTTCATTTTTATTTCTGATCGAAAAAATAATGATGAAAAAATAACTTTAATTTCGGATCGAAAAAAATAGCGATGAAAAAATAATTCACATATTTGATCGAAAAAAATCGACCAAAAAATATAAGGTTTTTAATGTGATTTCTATCATAAAAATCATGAAAGAAAATCAAATCAAAAACGAAATCATTGACTCCCTAACGTTATATTGCTACATTAAAATTATTTTTCACTTTTCATAAATGATCTTTTGATCTAAATATTACAAAATAGTCGTTATTTTCCATCCCTGACTTTGAATGAACTAAATTTTTTAAGGCGGCCGTGGCATACTGATTAAGGTGTGTGGCTTGTCATAAGAAGATCGGTCAAAGTCCTTTCATTTTTTTTTTATAACAAAAGAATTTAAATTTTTTCAGGTTGTGGTAAGATTACATCAATGAGAAAAAGCGACTTACATTGGGGTGATGAGTAACACTCATGGTGGGGTGATGTGTAACATATCTTAGGTTGAGAACATAGCGAACGCCGGTTCAGACAGGCAGGCAGAACAGATCAGAAAACACATTAGAGCAAAAGAGGTTTCTTTTTTGGTTTCTTTATTGCTCCAATGTGAAAAACTGATCTGATCTGATCTGCCTGCCTGTGTGAACCAGCGTTCACTATGGGCGCAGCCTAACACATTATAATTGACATCAAAAAGACAACAACGTCAAACTTTGAAATGCACTCACATCAACGGCATTAAACAGATCGGCCCAGTTCATACATACTATGCTGCCCATGCAATGCAGAAGGTGGCAAAAAAAAAAAATGGAAAAGAAAACTAAACAAATGGCAAAGAAAGCTGGAGATGCTCGGCTGCAAAACCGGCGCTCTTCGTCGTTAACAGAAGAATATCGAGATTTTTGCATGATTTGTTGCGATTTTTTGCCAAAACATTTGAATCAAAAAAATTCACTTGAATGCAAATGCAAGAGCATTTTTTTATTTTTTTGTGAGCCATTTTATTTGTAAGAATGGAATAATTAAACTTTAGAGCCCAAGCTCAAATATTTTTTTTTAATTTTTATTAGATGTATGTGGGCCTCCTAAACCTACCGGTGCAATAAAATTTGCCCGCTCTCGTATGGCTTACGAGATAAAAATCGCGAAAGTTTGAAAATTCTGTGCAAATTTTTTAGTGCGTGGACGCAAATTTCACAATTCAGAATATAATACGTACCATTTGTGTGGTATATCGAACCTGTCAAAATAAGTAATACAGCATCATTCCATTTTATGATAAAATTATTTGTCGATTTATTCGTCAGAATCAGTGCTCGAATCTTGTGACGATGACATACTCGCTCTAACCGGGTTATACAGTTCACCGGTAATTTTAAAAAATTTCGTTAGTTCGTCGACACCCATGGCATGGCACTGCTTAATAAACATTTTTTATTTTTAATTAAAAATTTTTCATTAATTTTTAGTTGTGTATTAAAGCGCAGCAGGCGTAAAAGTTTTATTAGAAATCGCGGCGATTTTTATCTAATTTTCATCTAATAAAAATAAGAAAAAAATATTTGAGCTTGGGCTCTAAAGTACAATTATGCCGTTAGAATTTTCACTCCGATATGGATATTTCCAACGAATAATCATTTAATATTTTATGTATTCTTTCTTTTCGCAATTAATAAAACCATTCATATATTCTATGGAAGTTAACGATTAGTTTTTTTTTAATTTTAACGTATTTGAGTGTGTGTATTGAGAATCAGATAGATTTACGAGGTATATAATAATAGCAATATTTCATTAAGATCTGATCATAATACTTTTACTAAACATAAAAAGTCAAAATAAACATAAAAAATAAAGTTCCTGGTCTTTAAACCAACATTTTGTTGATGTTACACATCACCCACCGATTTGAAAAATACCAAAAAACCATATTTGAAATTTTTGTTATATTTCATCCATTTCTCAAAATATTCAGCAGCCATGGAAACACTCACTTCGAATTGGTTCCTCTGCAAGTTATAAGCCTTTAAACCAATCAAAAATTAAATTTTTTAAAACTTTTATTGGAGCAAATAAAAACGTGTTACACATCACCCCACTTCAGTCTACAAATACCTTTTTTTTTGTTCCATTCTTTACAAAATAGTGATGAGCAAAAAGTAAAAACGGTTCTCAACTTTTAAAGTTTAAAATTTTACGGATACCTTTTACCCCCCACTTCTTTACAAACTGTTGACCAAAATGCTAAAAAAATGAGTACTCTTACTTCGATAATTCGTAGTCAAAAAATAAAAAGTATCAAAAGTAGTGCAAAAGTACGTTCTGTTGCAACTCTGATTCTGATATTACAATTTGTTTGGCTTGATTTTTAGACCAATTTACTAAAGCAAGTTTTAACTTCAGAAAAGTATTTCAATGCTATTTATAAACTTTTAAAAGCCAACTGAATTGTGGTACTGAACTTTATAAAGTTGGCTTAAATTAAAAAAAAACTGCAGTCTAAATTTAAAACAAGCTAAGCTGCTGCATGCCATAAGCATTTCGACTAAATTTTTCGACCAAATTAAAGCGCCTCAGTAATGTCACTTAAATTAAGAATACTACTAAATAGTTTGGAATAAAGTGCTCCAAATTGCAATTAAATGTTCTTTGGTTGAATTGCCAGCAAAGCAACAAGTGCGGGCAGGGCAATCCCACCCACAACCACACCCAAACAAAAAAAAAAAATGCTTCTACTTACGCCGTCAGAATGCCAATGCTGCGATATACTCTAGGATAGCGTTTATAATTATTCACCAGTGACACGATGGGGCCACCCTTCGACATGGTTTTGCTGCACCAGCAGATAACAATAAAAAAAAATAAATCACAATAAAAAACTAAGCACGAAAAATTATTGGAATTCTTTAGTTTTCAGCTATTTTCAGTTAATGTTGCTTGCTTTGCGCCGTTTAATTTCGCGAAATTTTCACTCTTAATTTATTTATCTAATATGTAATTGAAGCTTAGGTTGTGCAATTTTTATAATAAAAAAAGAAAAAACTTTAAAACAAATTTGTTCTGTGCGTTTTTTCTCAATCAGATTTCTTTGAGTTTAAATTTTCCAGAATTTGTTGAAATATTGAATTTTCAATCCACTTGCTTTTCACTAAATTTTCACGCATTGCATTAGATTTGTATGTGCAATCTTTTTCTATATTTTTAGAAGCACATTTTATTTTTATTTTTTTGGTTTATTCTCTCGTTAACTGAAGTTTATTTTTTTCCAATGTTTAGCAATGTTTTAAATTTTTGTATTTGTATCACTGAACTTTTCACTTCGAATTTTATTTCTTGAATGAATCTTCTGTTGAATTGTGTTGAAGTTTTTCCTTCGTTATCGTGCTTTTATTTGATTGCCTATCGCCTTGTTTGTTGCGCGCATGCTTTCTCGCTCATTCTTCCTAATTATCAACAGTTGTTGACGTTCGCTTTAATATTGCGTTCGAAAATCGTACGATAAATTTTTGTTTTTGTTGTTCAAACAAGAAAAATTGTTGTTATGCCGAGTAGTTAATAAACAACAACAAGAATGAAGAAGTGACAAATGCAAAAATTTAAAAATAACAACAGAAAGCGTGGTCATGGAAATAAAGCATAAAATGGTTTCGTCCACATATACTTGTCCACACGTACTTGTACCCTATAGGAACAAACTAACTTGTTTTTAAAAACAACTAGTTAAAAAACTAGTTTAAAATAAACCAGTATATGAACTACTTTGAATTATATTAAGGCGGCAACTACTCTGATGTTGGCATGTTTTAATTGAAAACTTTTATTAGATTACAAGCTTATATATATTTAACCATGTTATTTCATCAAATATTATTAACTTTTGGCCATCAGTAATAGTTTTTAATTGGTTATTTTAAAGCAATTAAAAAAATAATTTAAATGTAACTAATTTAACAAGTAGTTGAAAATATATGCAGACGACAGTCAATTGACTTATTTAGCGGACATCACCATACAAAATAAGTTAGTTCGTTCTATGGAAAAAAGTCAGAATTTCAACTAGTTGTGGTTGACAAAAAACTACTTTATCAACTACTTTTAAATTAGTTGATTTGCCTACAGGGTAGTGATGGATTTTTTCAATTTGAGTGAGGGAAACAACATGTGTAATACGAATTGTCAAAGCACAAATACAATTTCAGGGGCGAATTCTTTTTTTAAAGTGGCCTACGTTTTCTGAGTGCTCTTGGTTTCCACTAATATTTTATGAATTTTTCCAATTGGACTCCTTTTTGACTCTCCTATGGCAACATGTTATAACTAATGTTGGACCAAATATTATAGCCAAGACACATTGACTGCTGCCGTGCTGCATCTGTCAAAATTTTTTACATGTCTCTCTTATAGCCTAGACACATTGACTGCGGCCGTGCGGCATCTGTCAAAATTTTTTACATGTATTT
This sequence comes from Coremacera marginata, assembly GCA_914767935.1. Classification (NCBI taxonomy): domain Eukaryota; kingdom Metazoa; phylum Arthropoda; class Insecta; order Diptera; family Sciomyzidae; genus Coremacera; species Coremacera marginata. The sequence goes on from OU612047.1 coordinate 143,267,356, forward strand.
CTTATGGAGAGAAACTGGTGTAATGTCGCTCTTGCTGTAGCGGGCTTGTCATCAATATAGAATCGATCCTAATTTGACAGCTGCAATCTATGTGTCTAGGTCGTTATGGAGATAAACTGGTGTAATGCCACCATTGCCGCTGCGGCCTTGTCTTCAATATAGAATCGTTCCTTATTTGACAGCTTGTCGTTGCAGCCAGAATCAATCAGCCATATCATGAATAATTTTTCACGCGGAATTGGAAGTTTCCGTTTTAAAGATAGCAGATAAAGACATCACATTTTTTGTTTTTACACTCATGAATATTGACTGGTAGCGACCATATGTGCATTAAAAATTTCCAAAAAGGTCTGGAGCTTTATCTGAAAAATGGAAACTCCCTTTTCTGACTTCGCGTGAAAAATTATTCTTGATAGGGCTGATTCAGCTGATTCAAATTAAGGTCGTAATGCGCACCTTACACGGTTTTAATCATTTTGATTTTACATCAATCTTTTATACGTGTTAGTGAATATTTGTTTGTATGCGTCACACAGACTCGTTGATGGTTTGATTGACCAAAATCAAACTATTTTCATATTTTTCAAAGATTGTCCAGCAGCTTGATGTGTGTAGGGGCTAACTTGCAATCAAAATATTTTGATTTCAAGGCCATCATGCAAGGATTGACAGCATGCTGTATCGTCTGAGCCCTCCATTTGAGTGAGCGAAACAGAACATGACCGATGCGAACTGTCAACCCACAAGCACAGTTTCAGGAGCGCATTCTTTTTTCAAAGTAGTCTACATTTTCAGGGTACCCTTGTTTTTCACTAACATTATATGAATTTTTCAAATTGGAATCGTTTCCGACTCTCCTATGGTGACATGTTATAACTCATGTCTGAGCAAATATTATGCGCACCTTACACGGTCAATAATTTTGATTTGACATCAATCTTTTATATGTGTTAGTGAATATTTGTTTGTATGCGTCACACATACTCGTTGATGGGTTGATTGACCGAAATCAGATTATGTTGATATTTTTCAATGATTATTCAGCGGCTTGATGTGTGTAAGGGCTTGATTGATCAATCTTTTGCCAGCTCGTTTGTTCCGTCGTGCGGTAATCAAGGCTGCAGAAATGAAAGAAGCGGTAATAAATAAAAAAACAATTTTTAGCAGAGTTTATTGAAGTTTCTGCATTTTATTTATTTATTTTATTTATTATATAATTTATTTATAATTTATAGCCAGCTTAAGAGATTTTCGTTTGATACGTCATATATTTTTTTTAAACCACTCTTTCATTCAAGCTCACTTCGTTTTATTATTACGTTTCTTAATGCAACTTGCTAATGTTATATATTTTATGCAATCGCCCATGTCACTCTACGCATGTTTGTATTCTATGAAAAATAATAAAGAATTAAAATTTGCCGGTATGATTGATGTGTGTAACGGATAGCATCAATCCACACGTACGCATGATTTATGCCAAATGATTGACCGTGAAAGTCCGCATTAGATTTCATCCAGTTTCGGCATTTTTTGTCAGTTACGGCTATTTATCATTTTATTTCGAGTTATCGATTTTTTAGGAAAATTTATTTTTTTTAAGATCTTCTAAGAAAAGCATTTATATTTTTGTTAGTATATAACCGATATTGATGGTTGTGGTACTATTTTAAAAATAATATAATAAGCTTTTAGAAAAACAATTAAGGAAATTAAATTCATATAAAATTTAAAGTTAAAATGTTTGCTTGCATAAAACCGTAATTTTCCTTAAAAGTACCGTTATAACTTTGAATTGAAGACATGAATGAGTGATGGTGATATGTTGCAATTATCTAGTTTCGAGAAAATTGAGTTCAAAGATTCACATTTGCACTAAAATCTATATTTAACCAACCTTTATCAAGTAATTCATTTCTAAAATAGCCACAAACGTGGATGTTTTAGTTTTAGTTTTAAAATTGTTTATATGCACATAGAACAAAAAAAAATTCGAAAATCACCTTCATATTCATTGATTTCTTCAATTATGAATTATATATTAATGAGGCCTGAATATTTATCTCTCATTTGGTAAATAATAATATAATTTTTTTGGATTTGTTATGGTGATTTAAGTAAAATGAAAAGATTTTCCCATGTAAGAAATGTTGTTATTTCTTACTGCATACTTCCTTACATCACCATTACAAACAACAACTGTTTATGCCCAAAAAAACAAATAATGGATTATTTAATATGAAATTCTATTAAAGAAAATTATATTCATATCCACAAACAGTACTACTCGTGTGATGACATGACAGGTTCATCCGACATGTAGAATCGTTTGGTGGGCCCTAAACAGAAACAATTTGTACATTTCTATACGCAACTACCGATACGGCCCTGTGAGAATGTTTTTGTATTTGTATTAACCAACACATATAAAAAAAAGGGCCGCACTTTTTTACTTTTACACCACTTCCTTATTTCGTAGTTCTTTGTGAAGAGGGGTGTTCACATTATCAAATTCTTCATCAAATTATTGGTCAAACAGTTTGACCACGCCAGTGTTCATATTATCAAATTTTTCGTCCAATTTCATTATTGTCTTGCTTGCATTATTATCTTATTAAATTTCCAATTTAATCTGCCACAGTTATGGATGTAGTCTATAAATTTCAATAAAATCACTACAAAAATCTTCTTCATCGTGCATTTTGAATTGATGTGTTCACGTTGAAATCTTTTTTTAAGTGCACTAGAAAATTTGACGAGCGTTCACACAACAACCGAAACATCAAAATATTTTGATTTTCGTCAAACGATTCGACCAACAATTTGATGAGTGTTCACATGTCAAATTTTTCGTCAAATTCCATATATATTTCTGTTTGTCAAATTCTTCGATGACTTGTTGGATGAAAAATTTGATAATGTGACCGGCCCTAAATATCAACAGTTGTTGACGTTTGTTTGATTGGTGCGTTCGGAAATTGTGCCATAAATTTTTGATTTTTTGTTGTTGTTCAAAATAGAATATTGTAAGCAACAACAAGAATGAAGTAGTGACAGATGTAAAAAATGTATAAATGAAAACAGCTAGGTAATTACAATAAAATAAGAAAAGGCAATAACATGGTAATTGCAACAAAATTAAGGGGGTTCTGGCGACACAGTATATTGCCAAACCTTTCGTGATGGCCTTGAAATAAAAAAAATTTGATTGGAAGTTAGCATGTTATCAATCTACTATATCAAGCGTTCAAACGATTTTAGTTTCTATGGTGCCGTACGATAAGGTTTGACACCATGCTGTATCGTTTGAACCCCCCCTTTTAAAGAAGACCAAAGAACTATGAGTAAAGTAAAGTAAATTTATTGAGACTTCCTTTCGTTTCTTTTACAATTATACTTATGTACATTTCATACATATAATGAAAAGTTCAATTAAGGGCCCTATAGGAGAGCAACTAATCGCAAAACTGGTTGATAAACTGGTAGCTGGTTGTGTAAAACAAGTCGTGTGTAGATGAGTTTAGGTGTCATTTTCAGTTTTTCAACCAGTTTATCAATCAGTTGACAAAAATTAAAAAATTTTGATTTTTTGCGATTCACATCAACCATGATATAATGATTTACAAGGTAAGAGTGACAGTTCTGTTGGCGATTAAGAGTTGTCAAAAACACATTAAAAAAGGGAAAACGAAGAAGCAGTAAAATAGATGAAAATTTAAACTTTGTATGGATTTGACAACTCCCGATCTCCGCTCGTGAGAAAAAAGGTAGTTGTCAATACTACCTTGTAAATTATTGTATCATGACATCAACCAGTTCTTCAACTGTGTTTGTGATGATGTGTTTGTAGCAAAATCAACAACTAAACGTAAGATTCATAATAAAAAAAATTATTTGCATTCATTATCAATATAATATCCGCGATGTTTTCAAGAAGAAAAAGTTTTTGTACTGGAATTGAAAAATTGGTCCATGCGTTTAGTTGCTCGTCTATAAGGGCCTTTACATGGCAAAACAAAGAACTATGAGATTTCTTATTTCCATGAGAAGGTAGGAGAAGCTGATGATACAAGGTGAGTAAAAGCAAGATGGCAATAGTATAGTTTTTAAACATTGAACAGCTGCTGAAGAGTCGAAACCATGGCAGAACTATAAGGTAGGGTCGACTCGGAGAGGAATGGAGTAGAAATCAGAATAAAGCGAGATTGGTGTCAAAATCAGCTGTTCATCGCGAATTTCTTTATGCTCACGTTTCGCAGTTGTTTTTAGGTTAAAACTGTTACAGGTTTTTTTTGCAATTTTAAGACTTCTTTCACATTTTATAGTTTTTATAACACTTTTTTTATAATATTTTCACTCAAATTAGCACAAATTTAACACCCGCGACCGCACTGTTTGCAACTTGGAAACATAAAATATTTTCTTCATTTGCAATTTCTACGAAATTCGTCGTTTTGACATATATGTTCCTTCTCATTATCCACTCTTCGTTGACGCGCGAGAACACTCAGCGAAGCGGCCCTACCTTATCATTGTATCATGATCGAAACAGGCAAGTTGTTTTTTATAAAATATTTTCAACAGTGATGCATTATGTTACATTTTGAGGTATATTTTAAGTTCAATTGATATAAAAAAAAACAAACAAGGTTTTATTGATCATGTACAGGGCTGCCATCTTATATTTTAAATAGTAGTAAAATTTGAGTTTTTGTCGAGTTTTTTAAAATTTTTAGTACTAATTTATTGAAGCAAGTTTTGAAAAAAGTTTTATTCCTATTTTATGTTAAATTAAATCTTTAAGCACAAAAAAAGAAAACTGCGCATTATTACGCTGCAGCAAAATAAAACAAATATCCGTTAATCGACATACAGGGTGAATTGGGTAGTGAGGTCAACCTAAAAGCCGGTGATTCCTTGGTTCGAAACATGAAAAAATCGAATAGGAATGGAGTGGATCTATTCTAATTAGAAGCAAACGTATGCAAAAAAGTAACATTTTTAGGTCACATCAGATCTCACACAATAACGTTCAATGTACGAAAGCTACATAAGATTGAAGAACAGGTTCGAAAACACGATCAGTTTCAATAAAATTCAAAAACTAAGAGCTGATCAAACTCAAAAATATTTTTTTTTTTTTTATTGCAACAATATTTTTTACAAAAACCTTAAAACGTTCAAATGCAATTTTCTCCAAATATTACCTAAAAAAATTTTGCTTTTTATTACGCTGTTTCTTTTACTTCCAAATGTTCACTAAAATGATCTCATACAAAGATTTAATCTCTGATTAACAAATCATATGATTTGGTCGCTTTAAATGATGGTCAAAGCACAAAAGCTCACACTGCACCATACGTTTCGATGACCACTTTATATGGTTAAAATTCTGAAAAGCTCTGAAAGGGGTTTTTTGTGGTCGCTGATTTCGGATTTAATGTTCAAATTTTAAAATTAAAAATGGCGGATCCAACATATATTTAAAAACCTCACCGCAACAATATGGAATTTAATGGAAGGGTGTTTTTGGCATAGCTGATTTAAAATCTGACGTTAAAAACTAAAAAATTAAAAATTGCGGTGGTGCCCAAAATTTCAAAATGTCATTGTAGCTGTATGAAACCTTGTTTAAGGAGGTTTTTGAGGTCGCTGATGGTTAGGTGGTTAGGTTTAGAAGAAATGTTGAAGCGAAAACAGTAATAGGATTAGTTTATATATTTGGCATGTAAAGGGTTCAATTCGGGAGAGAACTGTAATCGACAGTTTTTGTGCACAGATTTTTTTATGTGAACCCCCCGAAAGATGGCAGATATAGATTAGGTGTGTTCAGAAGAAATGTTGAAGGGTAAACAATAATAGGACTAGCTCATGCATTTGACTCCTCTAGGGGTTTGAGGTGATTGAATTTGACGATCTATTCCATGAAAGGTTCTAAAATAGTTGAAAAAGATTTATCGAAAAATTTTGACGATGTACTTATGATATTAAGAAGATCTCAATATTGACTTTAATATTGACTTTGCATATGATAAAAATCTAGCACAAATTGAATTTTTGAATGAAGCATTAAGTTTGACTTTGTCCAATTATCGAAAACTCAGTACTAATAAATATAAAAAGATGGATGCGATTTCTATACGACAAATTCGGAATAGCTTTAAATTTTCACTTCTATCGACAGAACCTCCATAACCTATTTTTTTATTGAATTTAAAATAAGGCTTTGTCACGACATAATAAAAGAAGCGAAGAACTTTTTAGAGAAATAAATTTTAAAAACGGCCAACCCATTGCTGAGATCTGATCATTTATACATTCTTCAAATAAGTTGCACGCTTCTCTTCATTTAAATAGTTTATTTATTATAGCGGTTTTTGTCGCTGGGATGCACGTGATTGCTTCGAGCCGAGTATGTCATTCCACAGAAGTTAAGAATTTTTTTAATAAAATTGTCGAAAAGTAGAAATTTTTAGGGTAAATCATAAAATATCGAATAAGCATTTAATCAATCCTGTTACTCGTACGTAGTAAGAAAATATCGACATCTGACAAAGAGATGTACATAAATGTTATTTTATCAAGTTTTTTCTACAATCAATTAGAAATTTACTATTTTCATAATTTTTATAATTTATAGTAATTTACAAATGGAAGAAAGTTAAGAATTATAACGGAATTATAACTTATAACGGACATTTTAATGCGTTTTCTTTTCATCAAAAATTGATTTGATCTTGTATCAAATTATGTATTCAGCTTTAAAATTTAACAATTTCTACCAGATACGTTTCATCTCTTTTTATATAAAAATTTTAAATATAATGGAAAAGCTTAAATGTCAATGATCTCAGTAGTTCCCTATACTATTCATACCATACCTCTTCTTTTTGTCCTCATTTAATTTACTGCAAGCAAAACAAAAATAAATATTGCCTTTAGGCAAACAAAAATTTTTTGGTTTCAACGCCAATACAAGCAAATTTATATTGTTTCAAAAGATATGCATTCAATTCTAAAATTAGAATCAATGATTCAATCAGTCTTTGAGTGCATTTGCACTTGATTACCGAAACTATGTGGCAAGTTTTTCTTGAAAATATTGAGCTGATAAATATTTACGAATTTTCGTTAGCAAAACAAAAACTAAAAAATATTTGGCGCCAGGAAATAAATGTATCAATATTCTGATTTTATTGTGTTATGAAAACACACATAGCGCATGTTATTGTTGTGCAAAATATAAAAATAACTTGTTCATCCACATAATTGTGAAGAATTTGAAAGGAGTTTATATTGAAGAAAAATCGCGAGTCATATATATGAAAATATTCAGCTGTGATAATTGTGCAAAAGATATTGCAATTATTCAATAAAAGATTCCCTTCGATTTACTAAGAACTTGGACAGTTCTTTCAATTTTGAAAAAAAAGTCGTACAACAAGTTATTTTTATGTTTATTCACCATAGAAATTTTGAATAAAAAGTATATAATAATAGTATTAGAATATAAAAAAAAAAGTTCTGAACATGAACTTATTGAGCTCTTCCCTCCATTGTGTTTTCACGGTAAAAAAAAACGAAATAGCCATTTCAGCTCTGTGTTGTGTGTGTTGAAAATGAAATGATCGAGAACTGGACCTTCATGTTTTATGCCGACTCCGAACGGCTTATGTTCTCAAGAAGTTTTTCATGGCATATTTTACTCTCTGAGTTTTGCCATTGCCTGCAGAGAGGTGACGGCCGAACAGCAAAATGAATTCAATTGAAAAAACTTTCTGTGTCAGGTGGGATTCAAACCAGGGTTCTCTGGCATATGGGCCACACACTCTACCCACAGCACCACGGCCGCAGCAATGTTTTCACGGTTAGTGTCTATAATATGACGTTAAAATTAAGAAATGTTTTGTGAATTTGAACTAGTGAAAACAAACGGTACGCTATTTTAGCGTAACGTAAATTTTGGCGTAACGTACATTACACTACAATTGCGTTTGACAGAAAAACATACAGCACTGTTAGTAAAGTTTGCGTAGTGAGTGTACTCAACCCAAACGAAATAAAGTCATTTTTAGCTTAGGCTACTCCCTGTTGAAATAATGAAGCATAATGAGCAGAGACAATAATAACACATTAGATAGACCCCTTTCACATTGGTCAAGAATTGAATTCAATTTTCAGAGTTTGTAGGCAATTCGCCGCAAATCGGAAGCGACGAAGGGGAGAAAAAGTTGACGGTCTCGATGTCTCTGTACCGTCAATTTTTTCGTGTTCCCTTTTGTTCTTTTCGCATTTTTCTCAGATTACTTCATTTTATTTTTTGTATATCGTCGTGCATCTCTCTCTCCCTTATTAATTTGTTGGATTCAGTTGCTTACGTTTGCTTGCTTTAAATTTTAAGAAAACAAGCAAAAAACATATGAAATTGAATTCAATTCTTGACCAATGTAGAAGCTTTCGTCAAGTCCAAAAGAGAACGTAAAAAAAAATTACTTTCAATTCTTGACCAATGTGAAAGGGGACATAGAACCATGATACAATGATAAGGTAGGGCCGCTGCGCTGAGTGCTCTCACGCGTCAACGAAGAGTTGATAATGAGAAGCAACATATATGTCAAAACGACGAATTTCGTAGAAATTGCAAATGAAGAAAATATTTTATGTTTCCAAGTTGCAACTTGCGGGTGTTAAACTTGTGCTATTTTGAGTGAAAGTATTATAAAAAAAGTGTAATAATAACTATAAAATGTGAAAGAAGTCTTAAAATTGCAGAAAAACCTGTAACAGTTTTAACCTAAAAACAATTGCGAAACGTGAGCATAAAAAATTCGCGATGAACAGCTGATTTTGACATCAATGTAGCTTTATTCTGCTTTCTACTCCATTCCTCTCCGTGATGACCTTACCTTATAATTCTGCCATGGATAGAACAATAGATGTAGCTTCAAATCATTTACGTACAATGAGCGTGATTTATGTGTAGTATGTAATTTGCATCAGAGTTAAAGAAATAGGAAACTTTGATTTTGGACTGTGGAAAAGGGATAGCCTTATGTCCTGATTGTGTCAAATACAAACACAAAATGTTCAATACAAGCCCAAAAACCACAGAAACTCCCTTCAAACATGAGATATACAAACTCGCCATAAATGTTTAAAAGGTTGGTAAACCACAGAAACTCCCCTCAATCATGCGATATCACAAGGTTGATTATTAAAGGTTACGCCATTTGAGAGAAGCACGGTCGAACTGTCAGAATGGATGAAAGGAAATCGAGAAAAAGAAATCTGAATCTGTAGAATTTTTAGCCAAGAGTTACTTTGATAGTTCGAGCATAGGCGAAAAAAGAGTGATTTTCTCTCAAGTGACTTAATAAACCTTGAGATATCTAAACTCATACACATTATTCGTGAGTTTTGCATAAAAACGAGAGTTGAAAAAGGTTAAATCTGAAAACCCGGGAAAAACATAAAGTTTACCATCTCTTTATCTCGGATTTGCATCATAGTTGTGAAGTGAATGCATTTCTGCCAAAAAAGTCCACGATGCTTGCTAAAAAATTCGCTAAATCTGTTAAATATTTGTTTTTTAAATTTAAAACAAAATAATAATATATTAATATAATGAGATTAATACTAAAAAATTAGGTACTTGGAAAAATCACGCAAACATCAATTAAAGTTCCAATTAAAACATACAAAAATGTGAATTTTTCTTCTTTTCATTTGCAATCTTATGCCTTTATTAAAGAAGTGACAAAATCCAAAGTTAGATATTCGTTTTATGCACGATATAGCTGATATTTTGGCATAAATTTTATCTTTGTATGATGAATATAAAAGACTGTATGTATCCCTAAAGTGCCCCCCAAAAAACCCTCAAAAAACGTTAGCATGACCTTGAACAAATTTGTGAAAATACACCCACACAAACCGCGCTGTAAGAAGTAATTCTATGTCAAAAAAGCTGAAATTAATAATTTAAATCAATCCATTATTTATTAAGGAACATTGTTTTATGAGAGGTTTACGAAATAACGGTTGAAAATTTTGATTGATAAAATTCTACCTTTCTATTTCTATCACTAATATTTCGCTTATTATGTTTTATTTCTCCTATTATTAATAATAATTTAATAATAATAGTAATTAAATTAATACTTAATACACTTGTATAAAATAGTACTATTTTATAATAAAAGATGCTATAACAGTAATTTAAGTAATAATAATAAAACCATTATAAAGATTTTTATGATTTGGGATTAGAGCTTTGAGTTCTTTATTTAAAATCTATTTTTATAATAGGCTTTAATAAAATCTTTATTTATAACTTATAACAGACATATAAGTTTAACTGCTCATAGTTCGAACTGATTAAAATAATTTTTATATCACTCAGCTAACATTAAAAGATCGCCATAGAGTTTAAAACGAAATGAATATGTTTTCCATAATTAATTTTGATTTTTTTTTTTTTTTTTGTTATTATTTGTTATTGTTATTTTGCTATTTTTTTTTTCTGACCTCTTCCGCACTCTCATTAGGGATGCTCGTATGTATGTTGAGAAATTTGTTGAGGTGCAACCCTGTTTCTCATGTATATATTTTGTGAAACAGCAGCACTGTCGTATTTTTTGTCGTTTGGTTGGTGTCTTTGCTTAGTTATATGTGCTGAAGTTTGACGTCGACTGCAGCTTGTTTTGTTTTCTGCTATTTGTACAGTACGCAGTATTGATAGTTGTTTGATAAACACTACGTACCAAAAGTATCTAATATATTTATAGAAAATTGACTATGTTTTTACATTTTCTATCATTTGTTTTATGTATTTCAAAATTAACTCAACTGGTCTAAAATTATTTTAATTTTTTAACTTTTTTAATCAGACTCTAAATTTATTTAATGGTTTTTAAGTTCACACTAAATCTAGCACTTTAGTAGCATATTGAGTAACATAATGAGAGGTATAGAATTTTCCAGAGGCATTGCTGTCAAGCCAGTTGTCAAAGTAAGCAAATGTGTTTGACATTTATGTTCAGTATACTTTGACAATTTACCTTGCAAAGACCTTAGAATATAGAAATAAAGGAAGAAGTATTTTAACAAAAGCGTAAGGCATCTGCATTTTTGTCGTTGGTTTACCCACACGTAGAAAAATTCACACAGTGCCGTAGTCAGGTGCAGCGACTAAAAGGGGTCAGAAATTATTAAAATATTCAATACAGCCGAATAAATCTTTTGAATTGAAATAAATCAACGTTGATAAATCATTTTATATAAACATTTACGGTAGTTTTTCGATTTAACGAACACAAAGATTGTCAGGCCAAATCGTTAAATCGATTTTTTCGCTAAGCCGTGTACTAAAATTTAATGGCCTATTTTTTACCTTTTTTACCTAAAATTTGAAGTAGTATTTAAAAAAAAAACATTTTATTGAAATAAAAATGTACCGTGTACAAAAATTAAATGTCCTATTTTTTACCAAAATGATTTGAAGTAGCATTTAAAAAAAAAAAATTTTATTGAAATAAAAATTTGAAGTGATCAGAACGTGCTTCAAAAGTTTTTCAAATGAAAATCAAAAATATTTTTTTTAGAATTATTAAAGTTAATACGAGTGAGAAATATGTGTGTTCGATTTTTTACAATTTTTTTTTTTTGCGATCGAAATACTAGAAAAGAGCACTTTAAGTATTTTTTTAAAACAAGTCAAATTTGATCAGTTTTTACTATTTTGCCGAATTTTGGTTTTTTTTTTTTTTTCAGAAAATATCATACGATTATGCTTTAATCATCCATGCTTATGTTTTTTTAAAATTTTGAATTTTTTGGGACCTTTTTTCGTGAAAATACTTAAACTTGAATTTTTCAAATAGCTTAATTTCTAGCAAAAAAAAAAAAATCATAACCACCAGGTTATTCAATATAACTACACAATTTTTTGCATCTGCATTAGATGGAAAATATTTCCACAATATTTCAATTAAATTTTTCAAAACAAAAAGGAGTTTTTTTGGAAAAGTAAAAATCACAACTCTGATAGTTTTCATCGAAATTTCATGTTTGATAGCTTATTAAAAGAAAAATTAAGTAGAAAACAAGCTGCGAATCAGCTTTTTGAAAATTTACACTTATACAAAAGTTATTCGGGCTTTTAGAAAAAATAGCATTTTTTTTCATATCGCCAAGTACTAACGTGTTTCGATATAAGTCGGCACGGGTTCCCGTGATCCTAGCTACACGGAATTTTATTTACATTTATTTTAACATCATACGAAAAAATTAAGACACCCTTAAATGTATGTATGTTGTGTTTTTACTATGTTTTATCCTGCTAAAAAAAAAAAAACACCGATTTTGTATGTTGTTCGTTAAACTGAGTGCAGCTTTATTTCTTTTGTTCGTTATACGTAGGGTGCCTTTTATATTTCGGGATTTGGCAACCCTGGTGTTGCAATCTGTCAACTGAAAGCTCTATCGCAAAGTTTGACATTTGTTGGCTTATACGTACTCAGAACGTTTTGACATACGAGCGCTATTTGTGTTGTTTATAGTAACTTAAAAAATTCATCTCGGTCTAAAAATGGAATTAAATCGTGAACATTTTCGTGCGATTATTTTTTACAACTTTCGACGTGAATTAACACAGCAACAGTGCATGGATGAACATGAGTTCAATTTTTGGCGATGAAGCTCCATCAAGGACCAGTGTTTATCGATGGTATGGTGAATTCAATCGTGGTCGTAGTTCACTCCAAGACGAATTTCGTGAAGGTCGTCCTAAATCAGCTGTTGTTCCGAAAACCATTGATGCTGTGCGCGAACTGATATTGCAAGATCGTCATGTTACCTATCGTGAGATTGAGGCAACCTTAGGCATAAGTGGGACCAGCATACATTCAATATTGCATAAACATTTGACTGTCAAAAAAACTTGTTCGCGTTGGATCCCACACAATTTGTCAATCGCTCAAAAAAAGGCTCGTGTCGATTGGTCGAAGGAAATGCTCAAAAAATACGATCGCGGTGCTTCGAAACACGTCTATGACAACGTGACAGGTGATGAATCGTGGATTTACGCGTATGAGCCCGAAAGTAAACAGCAGTCGACTGTATGGGTGTTTCAAGATGAGCCAAATCCAACAAAAGTTGTTCGCGCACGAAGCACTTCCAAGCAAATGGTCGCCTGTTTTTTCGGAAAATATGGACATGTCGCAACCGTACCACTAGAACAACGCAGAACAGTCAACTCTGAGTGGTACACAACCATTTGTTTGCCAGTTGTCTTCCAAGAAATCAGGAAAACCAACCGCCGAAGACGGATCACTCTTCACCACGACAATGCGAGCTCTCACACATCGGCTCAAACAACTGCATTTTTGAGCACCCAAAACTAACGCCAAGTACTAACGTGTTTCGATACAAGTCGGCACGGGTTCCCGTGGTCCTAGCTACACGGAATTTTATTTACATTTATTTTAACATCATACGAAAAAATTAAGACACCCTTAAATGTATGTATGTTCTGTTTTTACTATGTTTTATCCTGCTAAAAAAAAAACAACACCGATTTTGTATGTTGTTCGTTAAACTGAGTGCAGCTATATTTCTTTTGTTCGTTATATAAGGTACTCCATAGAATCACTTATAATGAACAAGCATTATTTGCTGTTTTCGTAGATATGGTTTTTAGTTGGCTTTAAAATTAATTGTTTTATGAAACTTTTGTCGTTTTGTAGGTTTTTTATTATTACTTTTTGTTATATAAAAATATTGCGTTTTTAAAAAAATTTAAATTAAAGATTTGAGTACAATATTACAGTGCCCGACAGACCGTCGAAAAACTTTCTTCAATCAGGGATTGTTGTGTATTATTTACAATTCTATTTTAATTTATTTATTTAATGCAAAATAACCTCTGACGGCAGACAATGGCAAGCCTCAGAGAGTAGAAATTGTCATGAAAAGCTTCTTGAGAATATAAGCTATTCAGAGTCGGCATAAAACATGTAGGTCCAGTTCTTGATCATTTGAGTTTAAACATTTCACAACACAATTGATCATAAGAAGCTCGGTCAAAGTCCTTTCAAGGGCTGAGATGGCCTTTTCGTTTTTTATTTATATAATATATTTGTGAAATAATTACTTTGGTTGGGTAATCGGTAATTGGCTCGGTAATCGGTTGGTCATCGCTTCGGCAATTGGTAATCGTCTCGGTAATGGGTAATCGGCTGGTAATCGCTGCGGTGATCGGTTGGTTATCGCTTCGGTAATCGCTTCAGTAATCTGTAATCAGTTGGTAATTGCTTCAGTATTCAGTAATTGGTTCGGTAATCGGTTGGTAATCGCTTCGGTAATTGGTAATCGGATGATAATCGCTGCAGTAATTGATAATGGGTTGGTAATCGCTTTGGTAATCGGATGGTATTCGCTTCGATAATTGGTAATCGGTTGGCTATCGCTTCGGTAATCAGTAATTGGTTCGGTAATCGATTGGTTATCGCTTTAGTAATCGGTAATTGGTTCGGTAATCGGTTGGTAATTGCTTCGGTAATCGATAATCGGTTGGTAATTGCTTCGGTAATCGATAATCGGTTGGTAATCGCTTTGGTACTCGGTTGGTAATCGCTTTAATAGTCGGTAATCGGTTGGCTATCGCTTTGGTAATGGGTTGGTAATCGCTTCGGTACTCGGTTTTAATCGGTTCGCAATCGCTTCGATAATCGGTTGGTAATCGCTTCAATAATCGGTAATCGGATGGTAATCGCTTCGGTAATGGGTTGGTAATCGCTTCAGTAATTGGTAATCGGATGATAATCGCTTCGGTAATGAATAATGGATTGGCAATCGCTTTGATAGTCGGCAATCGGTTGGTCATCACTTCGGTAATGGGTTGGTAATTGCTTTGGTAATCGCTTCGGTAATCGGTTGGTAATCGCTTCAGTAATCAGTAATTAGTCGGTAAGCGGTTGGTAATCGCTTCAGTAATCGGTAATTGGTTCGGTAATCGCTTCGGTAATTGGTAATCGGATGATAATCGCTTCGGTAATTGATAATGGGTTGGTAATCGCTTTGGTAATCGGTTGGTAATCGCTTCGATAATCGGTAATTGGTTGGTTATCGCTTCGTTAATGGTTTGGTAATCGGTAATTGCTTCGGCAATCAGTAATTGGTTCGGTAATCGGTTGGTTTTCGCTTCATTAATCGGTAATTGGTTCGGTAATCGGTTGGTAATCGATAATCGCTTGGTAATCCCTTCGGTAATGGGTAATCGGTTGATAATCGCTTCGGTAATCGGTTAGAGGTTGGTGATTGCTTCAGTAATCGGTTGCTAATCGCTTCGGTAAGTTGTAATCGGTCTTCGGCTTGATCGATGCTAGCTAATCTCTAAATAGGAATGCTGTTTAGTAATAATTTTTGTTACGCTAACAGTGTGATGATATCGCGAATCTATAGTTTTGCTCTCTACGAAAAAATGCTCAATGCGCCTAAAGAAGTTTTCACTTCAAAAAATAAGAAATCGAAAAACAAAAAAAAAAAAGACACTCCAAAACAAATAACGTAAGTCCCAACGCCTTGGGAGTATTATTTCATTATGAAAATGTATGGAATTCCTTTGGGAGTTATTTAATATTTTTTTAAGGGCTTATTTTATTTGAGACTAACATATTTCACTAGTGCCTAATTTTCAACAAAATATATTCAAATTTGAGTCTTATTTAAAAATTTTTATAAATTATTGAGAAATTTTATTTAACTACATACATATATGTACGTATAGAAATGTGAATATGTGTATTGTATGCATTTCGAAGAAATCCACTTCCATTCATTGTTGATCGCGAAAATCGTGGCTTATCTGAATCTGTCAGTATTTATAGAAAAAATAAAAAAAAAAATAAAAAAACCACTCGATTCATCATCCTTCAACCTCATGATGGTGCTCAGCTCATCGTCACCAACAATGCCCGACCGACGTAGTACATAAATCAAGCCCGGTGGCACTTTAGAAGCTTTTAATATGCAAAACTCGAATTCAAATGAATTTATGACACATACTCGTAGTACAGCAGCAACCACAAAAAGCGGCTTAGCAGAGAGTCCTGCTTAAAATTGAGGCATTGCTTTACACTCTCACTCTATGGAACAGCAGGCGATATACAACAGTTCATGCCTGGGCAACAGTGCGTTACTATCAGCGATGAATCACTTTCGTCGTCTTTTGGAGTTTTCGATTTCTATGGAATTCTTTCAAAAGAATGATTTTTACAAAAACAACAGCAACAAAGATAATCAGAATTTTCGTCACAACAATGAGCACGTTTTGAGTGCTGTGAAAACGTGGCCCAGATTTGTATGCCGATCAGGCAGGTTAACAGCAGTAACGCAACCATGCTGCATAGCTCGTTCGCAGAAATTTGATTTTCAGCGCATTTTAAATGCAAATTTAAAAAAAAAAAAAAATGCAATTGCAAACAGCCATTAAAAATTTAAATTAATTTGATGGGTTATAAAATGGGAATTCAGTTTTAAAGATTTTATTGATTGTTAGGTCAAAGCAATGTTCTAAAAGCCGCTGTTGTCAAGATATTATTATCAATATTGTATATACTTCAACAGAATTTTGGAAATTGCCTTCATTAGTAAAATTCTACGGAATAACCACTTCAAATAAAAAGTTATCAACATTTTCCTATATATACTAAATATGCCAAATTTCTACACGAGGCATTTGTGCAAATGTTTAAACTGTTCCAATTAAAACTTAAAAATATGTGGCAATATCTACGTATTGAAATATTTATCTTTTCTTCAACAGAACTTTGTTAAATATTATGTCAATAAATGTTTCTGTCGAATTTATAAATTACACAGTTTTATTGAAATTAAAAAAAAAGACATAAAGAAAATAACTTGAGTTTCGCAGAATTTCATTATAATATTTACTTCGATGATAATCGAAAATCATTCGATATCGTAATACAGAAATGTAAAGTTAAGTAGCAGAGTAAAAGCAACAATAACAAAAACCACACGTAAAATACGAAAGAATATCAGAGGCATTGAAACAAAAGGAAACAATATAAATAAAACTTAATTAAAAGTTATTGCTGCTAAAACTTAGCAAATGGATGATGATTTGATTGCGAATTATGTATTCATAACTAAGAAAATAATATGCAATTAATATGTAGAATATTATTTGTATCGATTAATTCATTAAGAAAGATTTTTGGAAATCTCTGTGGGTTGTTTCTTTACAAAGTTATATAGTAAATTTATATCTAATTCTTCGAAGTCATTTTTTTTTATATGAAAAAGCAACATTCCTAGAACTGTTGGAATAAGTTTTAACTAAACTTAATGTTTGAAGTTACGATTAATTACTTATTGTTATCGATTAATTATTACATTTTTTACCAGCATTGCCAACAAAATACTTTTAAATTCCTCAAAAATGGAAAACAAAATCCACAATTTTTTAATGAAACACTCAAAATAACAATGTATTAATTAAACACTCTGAATATTATTTAACAAAAATATAAACAAATATTTCGAAACTTAGAATACATTCAAATTGCAATATAAATTTGTCGAATGGCACGAAGATTTTTTCCTGCATAGTTTAAAGTTTAATCCATTTTATGATTCTACTAAGTCTACAGAAAACAATAAAGGTGTACCAAAAATTAGGGTCTGGTGGGGTAATGTGTACCATGGGGGTGATGTGTAACACGGCGATTTTTTTAATAAAATGTTAACATGTGAGTGAATTCACAACTGCCATATGTTTCTTTTGACAGCATCTAGTTTTTCATAAGTGTTGGAAGTAGGCAGACATACATTTCATTAGAGTTCTAAAAAAGCGTGAAAAATTTTTGTTAAACAGTTGTTTTTTGAATTTACAAAAAATAGCGTTTCGGATAAAATGGTCTTCAGATTTTAAAAGTGACTAGACATTAAAAGTGGTATTTTTTAATATCTTTAAATATAACAAAGGATTTAACATTTTTTCACGTTGTTGTAAAATCCCGTCAATGAGAAAAAAGCAACGAACATTGGGGTGATGTGTAACACCCACAGTAGGTTGATGTGTAACACATCTTACACATTATAATTGCCATTAAAGAGGCAACAAAGTCAAACTTTGAAATGCAATCACATCGACGGCATTAAAAGAGATCGACAAAGTTCATACTATTCAGCCCAGACCAAAATCAATCGAGTCAATCAAAAACTGTGCTCTAACAACGCCACAGAAACGTTTACAGTTGCAGATGCAGGAGATTTTATTAAGTTCTTATCATAATAGTTTTACTAAAAATAAAAAGCCAAAATAAACATAAAAAAATGTTAAGTAACACCCATTTCTTTGGTGTTACACATCACCTCACCGATTTGAAAAAGACGAAAAAAAAATTAAGTGTGCATGTCAGCTCCGATGCGCGACTGGAGTTTACTCCTCTAGATCGATTACCTTGGAATTGGAGTTGTATATTAAAGGTAAAGGGGGTGAATAAAGGCATCTCTTATATTAGTAAAAGGACTGTATACTTTTTAAATTTTAAAATATATTTATTACATAAATTCATTATGAGGTAAATTGATGAATTCATTAATAGTAACGTCATTATTAAATACTGTAATATTAGGTTCGTGGTAATCGTGAAAACATAGCATCAGTGGTTGTACCATATCTAGTCGTTCCCATTGTTCTTCAACAAACCAAATTTAAATTACTTCTTCTTTAAAAAATTGTATCAAGCGCAATCCTTTATCTGTCAGATAAATTTGTGGACATATTCTGTATTAAATGTCCCGTTATGTCATAGCAATAAAAATTCTAGCTAATTCTTAATACAGCAAGTTTTATTTAATTGAAATCAGTTAAAAATTCGTCGACTTATTCAATTTGAAGTATTTCTACTTCACTACAAAAGCACTAAAATAACTATGTTTTGCTTGATCTTATATGCGAAAAATTTATTCAAAACCGCATGAAAGACAACAATTTGTTAAATAATTCGACGAATTTTTAACTAATTTCAATGATAAAACTTGTTGGATTTATAATTAACCAAGCTTTTATATTATTATCAATTATAATAAAAACGCACTTTAATATAAAGTACTCGTATGAGCAACGGCTACGTTGCAAATGCACACATATTCAAACACATGATTTTTTGTTGTACTGTGGCTAGCTGAAGATATGGAGGTGTTCATACGTCAGTCAAATGATTGAATCAATCAAAATTTGTTGTTGCTTTCCTATGTAAAAAAAAAAATTAACTTTATCTCAGAGCGAAAATGAACTCCAAAATCTTCTCTCGTCAGTCAAAATTTTGATTGAGCTCCAGACCTGCATCAATCAGTCAAAGAGTTGCATTATTTTACTTGTTTGCTTTTTAGTAGGCAATTATATCAAGAAAAGTAGTTAACTGGAAACAAAGGTAGTTTTTTGAAGTGAAAAAGAGGTGTAGTTTCTTTAGTTCCTGCCATAATTTCATTAATTCTTTTGTTTTTTTATGACTTGCATGCGATGGTCATTCAAATAGGTATAATTTCCGGCGTATTGATTTCCTAATGTGATCAGTTTTAATCCTAAAAGATCAAAATATTTCCGCTATTGTTTTCCATTTTGTAAAATTGTTATGCACACAAAACAACTGAATAAAAGAAACACCCAAATAAAGTAGTGCACACAGCACGATATGAATTCACAAAATAGTAGGTAGCAGAAAAGTAACAAATGCCTGCGTCGGAGCTTCAATCAAAAAATCGTGTGTGAGCAAGCGTCAATCCAAGGTTGATTTATAAGGTTGTCGCAAGGGAGAGAGCGAGTACCCATAATTGTCAAATCGAAGTTGGCAGCTCATAGAAAATCTGCAAGTGCTTTCTTTTATCATTCGTTTTACTTTCGTAGTCATTCGCAAAATTGGCTGGTTTTGACAATTATGGGTACTGAGAAGAGAGTGCGATCAGCCCTGCGACAACCTTATAAATCTACCTTGCGTCAATCAATATTTTCAGAGAGAGAGTTAAAGAGAGTAAAAAATCGCGATATACTTCAATCATTTGACTGATGTGTGAACACCTACAAAGTCTTCCGCTGTAAAAAAGCTTTCCGTCTGCAAGCAGTCTCGAAGCAAATAAGATCACTTCGCTTTGTTCACTGGATTTTAAAATAATTACGTTGTGTTTGTGCACCGAAAAGAATAAAATAAGGAAGCGATGCGTAGTTCTGTTAAACATATTTGTTTACATTTGATACTTAAGAAACGCTTGTTTCCCATAGCTTGCAAATTTAAAATAGTTTATTTTGTTTAATTTATTTTGTTTTACGGTAAATTTTGTCTAAGCAAAGCTTGATTAAAAATGCTGGAAAAATGAAAAAAAGTTATATATATCATTTATTTATTTATATATATAAAAATGAATGTATGTATGTGGGTATGTGTGTATATCACGTATAGACTCCAAAACCGCCTAACCAATCTTTATGAAATTTTGAGGGCTGAAGCAACATCTGAAAGTGTTCCTGTGAAGTTTGGTGTTGATTGGACAAGGGGGCGTGGTACCTTCCATACAACCCAAATTAGCTCTATCGCCCACAAACCAAAAAAATGCTATATATCAGACGGTTTTAATCGTATAATACCAAAATTTTGTAATTTTGTTCAGAGGGTTACTTTTGGTGACTGTACAAAAAAAAAATTTACGTGGTCACACTATATCTACGCCCACTTTTCAGAAATCATTTTAATTCCTGAGATGTACACGTTTTGAAAGTGAATCTTGGTATACTGGTGCTATTGGTCCGAGTGGCAGTCACTATGTATATATAAATGTTGCCACGCCCACTTTTACCGCCAACAAACCATTAAAAATACTGTACATCAGACGGCTTTTGCCGTAGAAGACAAAGATTTGGTAATTTAGTTTATATGGTCACTGTCGACAACTGTTAAAAAATGGGCGTGGTCGCACCATATCCGCGCCCACTTTTTCGAAATCATGCTTATTCCTGAGTTGTACACGTTTTGATAGTGACACTTGATATGCAGGTGCTCTAAGTGGAAGTCAATATATATATATACATATATATATAATATACCACGCCCACTTGTACCATCCGCAAATAAAAAAAAAAACAAAACGAAATGGCCAATTTCAGCCCTTGAAAGGACTTTGACCGAGCTTCTTATGATCAATTGTGTTGTGCGTGTCGTGGAATGTTTGAACACAAATGATCGAGAATTGGACCTACAAGTTTTATGCCGACTCCGAACGGCTTATGTTCTCAAAAAGCTTTTCATGCCAGTTTTTACTCTCTGAGGTCTGTCATTGTCTGCAGAGAGGTGACGGCCGAACAGAAAAATTAATTCAATTGAAAAAACTTTTTGTGTCAGGTGGAATTCGAACCTGGCTTACAAACCATGCACCTCAACCAGTATGCCACGGAATGGTTTGAAATATGCTCTAAAAATCGATTTTTTTGTAAAAATATTTACTGGTGTGGTAGTTAAAAATAACAAACGGTCAGAAATAGTAGAATATTTGAATTTTTTCTTATTTGTTTTATTATCATAAATGTATTAATTTCTTGATGAATACAAAAGCTTTTAAGGTCGGCGCTAATATAATCAGACTTTTTATCAGAAGCGCCAACTTCAAAGCATTTGTATTCATCCAGAAATTAATATATTTATGATAATAAAACAAATAAGAAAAAATTCAAATAAGAAGATTTCATATGTAATAATATGTTTAAATAAATTATGAAATATGACCAAGAAATTAAAAGGAAAAGTATTTTTAAAATTATTTTTTACTTTGTAGTGATTTTGTAGTCGGTTGTTTTTTTTTTTTTTAATTTTTATTTCTCCTTTTTAGAGAATATGATAAATTTTCGAAAAAAGTGTATAAACAACATAAATACAATTGTTCTGAAAAAATTTGTTCTATTCTGAAATTCTGAAAGTTTGTTGGTTATTTCAAATATCTGTCTCTTAAATTTAAATTAGATGTCAAGTGTTTTGAAATTATTATACCCATTCTTGTAACGAGTTTTATTATCCTGGTGCCAATTTAATTCGAGATATAGTGTTTTTCTTATATTGCCACGCCCCTTTTTTAAATAAGCGCCCACTTTCTTGAGCGTTATTCCCAATAATTGTGCCTACCCCTGTACTTTATTTCAGTACCCCAGCGTCAATATTAACTGAGATAGTGTTTATCTGGTATTGCCACTCCCATTTATCAAATAACGCCTACTTTATTGACCGTAATTTTTAATAATTCTGCCCACCCCTGCACTACAATAAATTTCAGTGGCCTAGTGTCAATATTATTCAAGATACACTGTTTTTCTAATATTTCCACGCCCAGTAGTCGAATTCCGCCCACTTTCTTGACCGTAATTTATACTAATGATGCCTACCGTATACCAAATTGCAGTACCATAGTATCAATATTATTCGAGATATACTCTTTTTCTAATATTGCCACGCCCATTTGTCGAATAACGCCCATTTTATTGACGGTTATTTGTCATAATTGTGCCTAACCCTACACTAAATTTCAGTGCCCTAGTGGCCATATTATTCGAGATACAGTAGTATCTAGTATTGCGAGATCTATTATTGCCACGCCTATTTGTCAAATAACGCTAACTTTATTGATCCTAATTTTTAATAATTCTGCCTACCCCTGTACTACAATAAATTTCAATGCCCTAGTGTCAATATTATTCGAGATACACTGTTTTTCTAATATTGCCACGCCCAGTAGTCGAATACCGCCCACTTTATCGACCGTAATTTGTACTAATAATGCCTAGCCCTATACCAACTTGCAGTACTATAGCATCAATATTATTCGAGATATACTCTTTTTCTAATGTTGCCACGCCCATTTGTCGAATAACGCTCATTTTATTGACGGTAATTTGTATTAACTGTGTCTACCCCTACACTAAATTTCAGTACCCTAGTGTCAATATTATTCGAGATACAGTGTTTTTATAATACTGCCATGCCCATTTGTCAAATAACGCCCACTTTATTGACCATAATTTGTAATAATAATGCCTACCCCTTTACTAAATTGCAGTACTCCAGTCTCAAAATTATTCAAGATACACTGTTTTTCTAATATTGCCACGCCCATTTGTCGAATTACGCCCATTTTCTTGCCCGTAATTTGTAATACTTGTGCCTACCACTACACTAAATTGCAGTACCCTAGTGTCAATATTATTCGAGTTACAGTAGTATCTAGTATTGCGAGATCTATTATTGCCACGCCCAATTCTCGAATACCGCCCACTTTTGTACGGGCACCTCCATGCTTATGATATCTATCTGTTCCCTAAAAATTATGGCAATCAGGCGTATGGTTTAGGAGTTATCGATGTACATACATTTAAAAAAAAAAACAGAGAAACCGACGAACTTGAGTACCTCCTCCTTTTTGAAGTCGGTTAAAAATATATATGGCATAGGATATATAGATTTTGTAGTGACTTTAATTTACTTTGTAATTTAGTATTTTATTAATGTAATGTAACTCTGTTTTATAAGTATAATATATGCAATAATAATATAATGATATATAATAAACATATAATAATAATATACAAAAGTTATAATAAATAATAAAAAAATTTGATTCTGATTTCATAATATTTCTATTCGCGTCTATTTTTTCATCATTATTTTTGTACATAAAGCTTTCAGAAAGCTTTCAAAATGCTTTAACGTTCTATTTCTTTCAGTGAGAAGCTTTAAACGTTACATATACACGCAAGCAGCTTAAGTTATGTGCAGTTGGTACCCTATAGGAACAAACTAACTTGTTTTTAAAAACAACTAATTAAAAAACTAGTTTAAAATAAACCAGCATATGAACTACTTTGAATTATATTAAGGCGGCAACTACTCTGATGTTGGCATGTTTTAATTGAAAATTTTTATTAGATTACAAGCTTATATATATTTAACCATGTTATTTCATCAAATATTATTAGCTTTTGGCCATCAGTAATAGTTTTCAAGTGGTTATCTTAAAGCAATTAAAAATATAATTTAAATGTAACTTATTTAACAAGTAGTTGAAAATATATGCAGACGACAGTCAATTGACTTATTTAGCGGACATCACCATACAAAATAAGTTAGTTCGTTCTATGGAAAAAAGTCAGAATTTCAACTAGTTGTGGTTGACAAAAAACTACTTTATCAACTACTTTTAAATAAGTTGATTTTCCTACAGGGTAATCACTGCTTGAATGCATAATCCATTTTCCGGAAAACCAGAATTTTGGTTTTTTTAATACGCAGAAATTGTGATATAGGGATCAAAATAAGCAATTCCTGAAAAAATCATCGAAATCGGCTGACAGAATCATACCGCCTCGGTTAATGGGTTAAAGTTGAAAGTCAAAAAATATGGAAACAGCGCAAATGGGTTAAGAATGATTTTAAGAACTATAAGAAATTTTATTTATTCCGTTAATGTTAGTAGTCATATTATAGGTAAAAATACCGTTGGAAGGCACATTAAAGTCATGACTTCCGGTGTTTGATAATAAATACAAATTAAGGCAAAAAAGATTTACAATCAAAACAGCTAACAATAAATTAAAATTCAACGTGTTAGAATTAACATTGCAACAAATAGCGGGGCGTAGCTATGCAGAAAAAAAACAGCAACAACAACAACAACAACAACAGCGACAGTAACTGAATCCTGGCACACTAGCGAGTTTATTTATCTGATTGAAGCATTTCCTTTGAATTTTTGATGAGGTGCCAAGACAGATGAAAGATTATTTGAGTTTGTCTTTGAAAAATAATATTAAGAAAGCAGTAAAAGAAAAAAAAAACAAGAAAAACAAATAACAAATAATAAAAAAACAAATAAATCTCTACGTGTAACGCTGACTGTCATAAACAGGCTGTGTGTCTTTGAATATGACTGAATGAATGACGGTCGGTTGATCTGACGGTTTGAATGTCTGACAGTTTCACTATTTAGCGATCGTTTCTTGCGTGCCTGTTGCTTACCGCATATTTCCACTGCCGCCATCAACTCTTCATTGGTGTGAATTTTGACATTTCATTTACAGTTATAGCGCTGACAGATAAGTGCATGGTGTAAGAAAACCAGGTGAAAGCGTTTTTTTCACCTCTCTCACAAAAATTGTACCCGCATCTGTCAAAAACAGCAGAAATAAATGGCCGCGTTCAGCAGGTACAACCATGTTTCAATCATTGGCTGCATTCAGTGGAAAATTTGCTACGTAGCTGTTGAACAATTTTCGGGCTGAATGGTATGTTGCATAAAGTGCTTGCACAGCACGTTCCCTGACCGGTCACCATCTTAGGTAGCGAAAATATTTTATGCTACTTCAGTTGAGCGTCTTACGCCTACTTTATTTTGACAGATAAATATACCAAATACTAAATTTATTAATTACTAAATTATTAAATTCCTTAGTAGTGCTTTTAATTAAAACTATTTGTTTGAAACGTGTGCACGCAGTACATAAAAAAAATAAATTTGAGACAAAAAGCATTTATTGTCGAACAGCTGTTTGCCGTTTGACGTTTCGAAAATAAAATAGTTCAGCAGAAAGTATCACTTTATACATGGCAGAATTATAAGGTAGGGCCGGTTGGCTCAGTGTACTCACGTGTCAACGAATAGTGGATAATGAAAAGGTTGGTAATTTGTCAAAACGACGAATTTACTAGGAATTGCAAATGAAGAAAAAATTGTATGTTTCCAAGTTGCAAGTAATGCGGTCGTCGCGTGTGTTAAATTTGTGATAGTTTAAGTGAAAATATTAGTAAAACAGTGTAATAACCTCTTTAAAATGTGAAAGAAGTCTTAAATTGGCAAAAAACCTGTAAAAATTTTAACCTAAAATCGACTGCGAAACATGAACATGAAGAAACTTGAGATGAACAGCTGATTTTGACATCTAGCCTGCTTTATTCTGCTTTCTACTTCATTCCTCTCCGAGTCGTCCCTACCTTATAATTCTGACATGACTTTATGCTACTTCATGGTAGAATAAGACAAGGTAGTGTTAGTACTTAAAATTCTCTCCTGTGCTGGGTACCGCACCTGTCCAAGCCAGGTTTTTGCGAATAAAAGCAAAACAAATAACAAAATTTGCATATTATAATATTCTATGTGCTTGACAGCTGCGGTACCCAACGCTCCGAGACGAAACTACCTTGTTATATATACCTTGATGCTACTTCGCTACCTGAGCGCTACAATGCAGCCATTATAAGGTTATCCAGATATTTGACATACCCTTATTTTATGTAAACAAAAGACACAGATATTATTGTAGACGTAGAATTTTTTGTTTGCTATATTTTTTGATAAATTTATTTCAATCTAAGGTTTAATAAATGGAAATAAATATTTCGGAAAAATATGAATTTTGTATTTTTCCCAAGTAAAAAACTGATAAATATCTTAAATTAGTTTGAAAATTTAAAATTTTAACAAACAAAATATATTTTTAATATGTAAGAAGTATAAAATTAGTTCAATAAATAATTCGAATTTACTACGATATTTAAAGAATCAATAGAGTTTTCTTAGCACAATGACCATGCGCATTCTCTGTATATGTAAACCTGCGTAGTAGTAATACAAATTTTTGTAGCTACATACTGGCTCTACAGCACATCTCTATAATACATCTGTATTGTTTATTGTATTTATCTCGCTGAAGATAAACAAAAACAATAACAAACGATAAAAATTAAAGCAGTTGATATGCATATCTAACATAAATGTAAATTTTATATACGTATTAATAACAACAACATTACAAGCCGTTACTGAGAAATATTTGTAAAACAATTCATTCCAAGAAACTACACGATGTTGCGTTCGTGATTTCGGCACGAACATAAGCAACAACCATAAGAACGTCAGCAGCAACTGAAGCATCAATGCATGATTTTTCTTATTATAGTAGGTGTTCATACATCAGTCAAATGATTGAAGTATAACACGATTTTTTACTCTCTTTAACTCTCTCTGAAAATATTGATTGACGCTTGCTCACACACGATTTTTTGTTTGAAGCTCCGACGCAGGCATTTGTTACTTTTCTGCTACCTAATATTTTGTGAATTCATATCGTGCTGTGTGCATTACTTTATTTGGGTGTTTCTTTTATTCAGTTGTTTTGTGTGCATAACAATTTTACAAAATGGAAAACAATAGCGGAAATATAATTGATCTTTTAGGATTAAAACTGATCATATTAGGAAATCAATACGCCTGAAATTATACCTATTTGAATGACCATCGCATGCAAGTCATAGAAAATCAAACGAATTAATGAAATTATGGCAGGAACTAAAGAAACTACACCTCTTTTTCACTTCAAAAAACTACCTTTGTTTCCAGTTAACTACTTTTTTTGATATAACTGCCTACTAAAAAGCAAACAAGTAAAATAATGCAACTCTTTGACTGATTGATGCAGGTCGTGAGCTCAATCAAAATTTTGACTGACGAGAGAAAATTTTTGAGTTCATTTTCACTCTGAGATAAAGTTCATTTTTTTTTTTACATAGGAAAGCAACAACAAAATTTGATTGATTCAATCATTTGACTGATGTATGAACACCTCCATATAGATATAAGATATAACTGATTTTTGACATATATATTTTATCTTTGCAAGATGAATATTAAAGGCTGTCAGTATATTCCAAAGTGTCTTCCAAAAACGTTAGAATGTGCTTGAAAAAATTTGTGGGAAACACCCCCAAAAATGACAAACGTGCTGTAAGACGTAATTCTACGTCAAAAATATTTTTACGTTCTTGAAAAAATGACAGTGGTTATATCACGAAACACTTAGAAGACATATTAACACAACCATTGACTATATAATATATTTTTATATATAATATAAAAAAGAGTTCTGCGTTGACTGAACAAAACTAGCTATCTTTTGTCAAAAGAGGAAAAAAAATAAAAATTTTCGATTTTCCCAAATACAAATGTAAAAATCACTATTTTTATACTTTTGGTTAAAGAAACTATTTTAAACTATTTTGAAAACATTATTCCAATAAATTTTACATATAATCTGACAATATAATTTTTACTTATTTATACTCAAATATAAAAAAAACATAAATGTAAAAAAAATATTCATACAAACTCTGTATGAAATGTGTACTACATTCAGAAGTTTTATTTTTCCAATATTATTTTACGTCTAAAATGTGACCATAGCATTTTTAAAGCTTATAATATTTTGGTTCAACACAAGCAAGTATTTCAAAAAGTAGTAGTCAAATGTATCTTTATTGGTTTGTACTATGAAAAAGTATGATATTCCGGCAACTGCGTGATTTTTATGTCCTTACAAAATTGCTCTTTTGCTCTCCTCTTCAAATAAGAGTATACATTCTTGTGAGTAGACGTCAAATATCTGGGCAACCTTATAATAATTAAATCATGCGACAATTATTCTTGTGAGTTGACGTCAAATATCTGAACAACCTAATAAAAATTGAATAATGGGTACAACATGTTGTGTCTCTGATCAGGTATCAGTTTACGTTCCTTTTTCATTTCTGTAAACACAATTGTTTTAAAAGTGATCAAATAGGGGAAAAATTGTGTTTTCTCGTTATATTTTGCGTTATTTATTTCATTTGTTATGAAAGCTCAAATATAAATACTCAAATATATCAAAAATATAAAGTGTGGCGAAAGGCAGACATTTTCACATGTTGTGATTAGACACTGATATTTTTTCGTTCAGCAGACACACACTAACCGGTTGCACAAAAGTTGTACCTGCTGAACGCAGCCAATAAAATTTGACACTAATGAACAGTTGCTCTCTCTCTCTGTCAGAATTTTTTGACAGACTCGGCGCAATTTAAAGTGTGGTGAAAAATTCGCTTCCACCTGGTTTTCTTACACCATGGATAAGTGGAGTTTTGGAAAAGGATAAATGACGTAAGCGACTATTTCTCAAATACGATGCAGCTGCGAGGCCTTTGAAGCCTGTATCCAATTCTCTATTACATTTATTTGGATATCGGTCAAAATATCGATCATCGGATTCATGTCAGAAAATCCTAACAAATCCGATTTAACCGACCATTGGCAACAATGCTTGAGACAGTAACAGTTTATATAGCGAAACTCTAAAGCGCATCAGACAATCTTCAAAAAACCTTCGCACAAGCCTACAAGGAATAGGAAGTAGTACTCGCCATAGTTTCTTGGAGTTAGAATTATTAATTGGGGGAAGGAGGGGGAGAAGCGGGGTTAAACTTGCATGGAACATGTAGGCTGAAAAGAAACTTTCAATCTTCTTTTTTGTTATTTTTTAAGAAAATTTAAGATTAAGGAAAATTCTTGAAAGCAGTTACATCTGGAAGTATCTATATATTTTTAAATTAAAACTATTATTTCGTTTAACAACACGGAAATTTTTATTTTAAGTACAAAATGTTAAAAAAAAAAATTAAAAAAAAAAAATGTATCCAACACACTCATAAAGAGTCTAAAAACTGCGTAAGTTCTAGGTGTGTTCAATGTGTCAAGGACGTTCCTTAACTCTAAGGAAAATGCATTTCAATATGAATAAGCTAAATAAAATTAATAAAACAAATAAAACACCCAACTCTTGTTCTAAAAAACAAAGCATTTGTTTTGTGTTTAACTTAATTCAGCTTAATCCTTGCCTCTCATAACAGCTTAGCTCATCATGCAAACACATTTCAACTTTAAAAGTTTCGCCTTCCCAGCGCTGTGCCGCGCCGCACAGTGATGCGAAAGGGCATACTAGACGGAAAAAATTCGAAATCTAATATCCAAAATCTGCACATTTAGAACTCTTAAGAAATATCCAGTGATGTAAGGATGAAAAATTGTACATATCTCCGCTTTCTAGAAAAATACTAAAATTATTGAATGTTGGCCCAAAAAGTGATATTTTTGAAATTTTAGTAAATGAGTTTTCTAGTCATACTTAAATATATGTTTAAAAAATTTCTCAACATCCAAAAAGCAGGCTTCATAAATAAAATATGTTCTTTTGAAATCAAATAGATTCAATAATGTATCTTTTAGAATGTTGGCATTTTAAAACAGTATACAGGGTGTCCCGCAATTGAGTGCAACTATTTACGGAGGTCAAGATTTTTACAAAATATAAATTTCATCCTCACATTTCTCGACGCATTCAACATTTACACACGTCGATCTCTCTATGTGCTCACCACTAATAAATATTTTAGCAAAATGGGAAACAATACAATATCCATGCGGAAGCGACCATTTTCCAATTTCCATTTTAATTTTCGATAATTTCTCGCAATTGAGCAAAAACATAGATATACCTAGATACAAAACTGAAATTGCTAACTGGGATAAATTTAAAAAATCCATAGAATTGCAGCTCTCTTATTTACCAAATGCCTCCAATATCAACCAAAAAGCGCCAATTCACAAAAAGAATAAAGTTTATCGCCAATGAAATAATTACTAAAACAAAAAACAATCCCTGTAGAAACACCGTTTATTGGTGGAATGATAACCTCATGCGCCTCTGATCTGAAAAGCAAAATCAATGGAAAATCCTTCACAATCGTTCAAGTAAAGAGAATATTCTGAACTACAAAAGAGCTAATGCTAAGTTTAAAAGAGAATCAAAAATTTCATAGCGAATTCCCATCTCAAACCCTTTGGGATAAGGTAAAAGTTTTATATGATCATAAAACTTCCAAATCTATACACGTGCTGGTATCTCACAACGGCTACTATGCTTCCACTACAAAAGATACAGGAGATATACTTGGTAAGACTTGGTCTGACTACTCAAGTTATAATAATTTCACAAATGAGTATTTATTAAAAAAAACAACTCTTTTTTTAAATACCATTTCAATAAATTATCAGTAAGGTAATCAAGCTAAGCAAATAGAGACTGCAATCACACTTTTAGAACTCAATTATTGCCTGAAAACTCTTAAAGGAAAACAACAGGATTAGACAATTTGTCTTACCTTTTACTCATCAACCTACAACTTACTACCCCTTGCGGTAAATACCAACTTTTTAGTTTATATAATGACATCCTTAACTCTGGTACAATACCACAACAATGGAAGAGTGCAATGATAGTTCCAATCCCAACACCAAAAAACAACACGGAAGGCTACCGACTCATATCGCTATTGTCAAGTATATCGAAAATAATGGAAAAAATGATTTCTCGCAGACTGATGTGGTAACTCCTTAACACAAAACTTCCTTTCAACTAACCAAACAGCCTTCAAGCCAGGCCGAGGAACACTAGACACTCTCCTCACACTCGATGAGCATATTAGCAACTGCATCTCCTCAAGAAACCACTTCTCGATACTTTCATTAGACATGGAAAAAGCTTCCGAGACAGAGTCGGCTTACTCTGTTGTTGTTGAACAGCTCCTCTCATGGAAAGTTGGTTCCAAAATTATTAACCTAGTAAAAAACTTCTTAACAAATCGTAAAATAATAATTAACGTAAATAACACGCTCTCAGAGCAATGATCTCTCCCAAGGGAGAATGGGATCCCCCAAGGGTCACCATTGCCAGTTAGCCTTTTTCTGATAGTTTTTGACAAACTTAGCCTTTTAATTGATGAACAAAAATATTTTAAGCACTTAATATATGCAGATGACTTGTACATTTTTGCAAAAGTAAGTAATGTTACTAAATTCAAAGGTCTGATACAAATACTTTATCCAAAAATATTCTATTGGTGCCAGCTAAGCGGTACAATAATATCAGAAAAAAAATCGAGGCATCTCCATATATGTAAAAAATATAAATGGGAAAATTTTGGCATACAGAGACAAGAAACGATAGACTAGCGTACATGGCAGCACTCCTGGTTACTTAATTGATCCACTCCAATGGATCTCCAATAAGCACAATTCTGTCAAAACGTAAAAAGAGAAAAAAGAGCAACCGGAAAGCAACAACCCTGCAGAAAATAATAAACATAGCCACAGATATGGACGTTATGCCTCACGACTCCTCATCGCCCTCTCAGAATGTCACACCTTGGAACTTACAAGCAGACTCAATAATGCTGAATCTAACCAAATTAAAAAAAGATCCCACGTCACATGCTATTCAACAACAACAATTTTTTTAGGTACGCAGCCAACATTCTGATTGGAATATATTATTTATATTCCATATATTATATCAAAAACTGAATACAACGTCGGATCCAGCGTAGTAGATGAATCAACTATAAAAATGATAGCGTTACGTAAGCAGAAGCAATACACCAAACATGTCTCATAGCTAAAGCTAGCAGATACAAACACTTGCTCTGCGCCGATTCCCTTCCAAACACTTCTGGCCATACAAAATGTCTACAACACCGATATCATAATCTCTAAGATAAGGAATATAAACATTAAGAGAAATCAGCAAATCAAAATCATATGGGTTCCCAGCCACGTGGGAATACTGGGCAACATTTTAGTCGACTCTACAGCAAAGCTCGCAACAAGATTACCTTTGATCATCTCTACAAGCAAAAAAAGATATAAAAAACAAAATCAAGAATACTCATCTTCTCATGCGACGACAACAATGGACCGAATACGAACACCCGGATGATTTTCATACGATTTTGCCAAATATCATAGAGATGGTTTATATTAAAAATCAAAGCTTATGTGCAAATTTCAAGACATTTCTTTAATTTTTGCAGAATTTTAACAGATTTAGGTTTAAAATAAAGGCAATTTGCTTGGAGGGTAGGCGCGGTTTTGATCCGATTTTTCCAAATTTCATAGGATTTTTAAGAGATTTTACGGTTCAAATAAAGTCACTCTGTATAGGAGGTAGGCATTGCTTTCATCCGATTTAGCTCATTTCAGAAATTGATCTTTATTTTTTAGAAGAGAGCTTATATATTGAATTTTATCGCGTTAGTCTATGATAAATTTTGTTATCATAGATTATTACATTCCTAAAATATAGCGCAAAATGTGTTTAAGTTGTATGGCAGCTGCCACGCCCACTTGTTCAATCGTGACATAATTTTTTACGCTTTTTGGAAATCACATACTAAATGACTACTTTTGTTTTTGTTATCGTTTTAGCTTATCTCATTTCTAAGATATTGCGCCAAATCCGGTTAAGTTGTATTAAGTACCAATTGTCCAATTGGCAAGAGGGCGTGGTCGTTTTTGAAAATCACATACTTGACGTCTGTGTAGTTTTTTTTATTTATTTCTAAGATATAGCCCAAAATGTGTTTAAGTCGTATTGCAGCTGCCACACCGACTTATCCAATCGATGTGAAATCTTTGATACTTTTTTGAAATGGCATTTTAGTCATCTACGCTTAATTTTGTTATTGTAGCTTAATCCATTCCCAAAATATAGCGCAAAATGTGTTTAAGTTGTATGGCAGCTGCCACGCCCATTAATCCAAAATTTCTGAAATACTTTTTCTTGTACTTTCCCATACCTTAAACATCGAAAACTACCAAACTAATTAATAAAATAATATTTTCCGTCTAACTTGTACCAATCGCATCACTGTGCGCCGTCTCGTTCCGCTTCGCTTGCAGCACACATTCAGCCGACGGCTGCTGCTTTACTACCTTCCGCGTTTTCAATGAACTACGCGCCTATTTATGCCTCGAACAACAGCAGCTGGCTACAAGGAAACGAAACGAGAACACATGCAGCAAGTGCAAGAAAGAGACCATCTGCGATGGCGAATGTAATATCATAGGTGAATGCGATACGCACATCATTCTTGTCGCTATATGGAGGTCATTACTATCTAACATACTGTGGCGCACATATCCAATTTCATACAATCAAACATGTTTTTGTTTTTAACTCTGTTACCATTGCTGCTTGGCAAAACTTCAAAATCCTTTTTTCTCTAAGGACGAGAACTCATGAGCTCATTATACTTGTGTGTGTAACTGTCACACATTGCGTCATTGAGGAGTAGTCACTTTTGTTTAAATTTGTGTTTAGTTGTTTTCAAGTTCAGTAAAAGTACCAGCAGTTGACGTGAATCTATTTCAGGATATCGAAAAAAATATCTCTTCATTAACGATTTACTGCTGCTATTTTTTTGCACTTATGCGTTGTATGCCGCTGTGTGATAGTGCCTCAATTACGGGGTTTATGCATGGCTACTCTACGGGTTGACATTGACTGTTTTTTGTCACCACCCGCTTTTTTGCTGCATGTTTTTTTTCATTCCTCCTTGTTATTTGATGACAGCTGTGTTCGACACTGTGTTTTGCATTGTGCGTCCTTGGTTGACAAAAGCTAATCTGTAGTATTGAGTGTAATAGAAGTAATCGAACTATTATGTGTATTGTTTCCAATAGGCATGAACAAACTTTTCAACCGCATTTTGAACAAATCGAGCTTACATGTAGAATTGTTCATACCCTTTAGGAAACAAAGCGCTTTGAAACCACTTTAAAAACACTTTTTAAAATCACATTAGCGCTTTGTTCTCGCTGTAGATAGCGCCTTTTTTAACATTGCCATGTCATTGGGAAAAATACCTTTGCTCTCGCTACGGATGGTGATTCAAAAAACCGCTTTGGTCTCGCTTCAGAAAGTTATTTAAAAAAGGGCTTTGTTTTCGCTTCAAAGAGTGTTCAAAAAAGCGCTTGGCTTTCGCTTCGGAAAGTGAAAAAAGTGTCAAAAAGTGTTAAAAAAGTGCGTTGTTCTCGTTTGACCCTTTTCACATTGGTCAAGAATTGAAAGCAATGCGAATAGAAAAAAAAGTGCCACGAAAAAATTTAAGGTACAGAGACATATGTTCGGAGTTTACAATGCTTTCGCAATAATATGTAGTGTCTTTTCTTTTTTGAAAGTCGGCATCAGTTCTTGGCTCTGCAACTGTCGTACTATATGCCAGGCGATTGTTCTTTTTTTTTGAGCTTCCTGATAGCATTTGTAGCATCCTTTTAAGGAACTATGGCCAACAGTTCCGGAAACAAATGCTCTCGCAGGAGCATCACAAACAAATGCGCATACTTTTATAGACGCCGATCTAACATTGATCTCCACCGTTCTAACATTGATCTCCATTTCCAAAACAAAGCCCAACAAAAAATCATTAATATTTTCCGGCTTCTTACTGCCAAGATACGCTCCAATAAGGAAAGGCTTAATATTGCAGTAGTTTGATAATGCCCCCAAAATTATCCACAATGCTATTGAAGAGCTATTATATAATGGTAAGCCATATACTATTCCAAGGTCTACTTGTAAAATGGTAACATCTTCTGTTAACGTCAAATTGAAAATCTGACAAATATTTTTTTCTAGCCCGTACTGAAAGTAGATTCCCGGACTAACTTCGCGTGTGTAAATAGTGGCATTGGCTTCCGTCTCTGAAAATAATGTTTTATAGACGAGGGCACTTTAAAGCCTGCTGTCTGCAGAATTGCCATCACTTGCGTCTCGTCTAATTTAAAATCTCACTACCCTATTCCTATTCCTATTCCCTATCCCTAAATCTCACTACCTCACTATTCTCCAAACTCTTTTCAAATGTCAAATTCGGACGCAATTTTCAACACTCCTCTTCTTTATTTTCACTATCGGCACTTTGAATGCAGATGGCACCACCAAGGGGGGGATGAAATCTGATGAAATTGCTGTTTCATTTTGCACTACTTCATTACTTTATATATCTGCGCCTGTTGCGCCTTCATCGTTTGCGCCTAAAGGAGCAGCTTCATTATTTATTGCGTCTATCTATCGCTGCTACCAATCTTTTGACGTTTCGAATACCCTAACCACTTGCTACTCATTTTTTAACTTTTTTATAACTTTAAATAATTGTTACCAGTTTCAGTTTATTTTTCCATTTCGCTATTTTTCTATATTTCAGTATTTGTTGAATTTGACAAGATATTCTAAATAACGGCAAGAATTTTTACGACATAGCCAAATCAATCTTTTGAAGCACTAAGAAAAGCGAAAGCAAAGCGCTTTTTTGCAGCTCAGTTTGTGGCGATAGCAAAGAGCTTCTCAAAATCACTATGCCAAGGTAGAATAAAGCCCTTTTTACTTGCTTGTATATAAAGTGTTTTGAAATTTCCAATGGGGGTAGTACAACCTGGAGACTGTAAAACATAGTGTTGGTGGTAGAATAAATAATTTGAAAGTGCGTGTCGTGCAACGGTTTTGGTTCGATATTTTAGATAAAGAACACCTTGACTGGATTTTTGTTTATAATTAAGCAATATCAATATAAAAAGAATTTAACAATTAAACAATTTATAAAAATAACACTGTACAACACGAAAACAACCCCGCCCACTTTCTCAATGGTTTCTTATATTTTTGTGTAAGCAGAACCCGAATATGAAAATTTTTTTTAAGTAGTTTATTTCTTTAAAAAAATTATTTAATATAGAAAATCTTACTATACTATCACAATAAATTTGACATCAAATTAAAGAGAAAAACACAAGAAGCTTAAACAAAATACTAAATGAAAAATTATCTTGAAGAAGGAAATAAAAAATGTCCTATTTATTTGAAAATCCTTAATATCCTTGAAAAAAAAAAATTTTTAACAAAATCGAATATTTTTTTGATCTGTTTATAATTGCACTGCTCATTAATTTTTAATTTAGTTTTACATTTTTCTTATTTTGTTTACGTTTTTCTTAATCCATTGTATTTATCAATTGTTGACGGAAATCTTATATTCTTTTCTGTCCTGTAATCAGCAACTTATAGAATTCGGTCTAGCTAGCGATGGGTAAAATAGGAAACCCCATTTTTATACCCCAACGCGTACTGCGTAAGGGGTATATTAACTTTGTCATTCCGTTTGTAACGCCAAGAGGGAAAAATATATATATATTTTTGATCAGCATCATCTCCTGAGTCGATTTCCGTGTGTCCGTCTGTTGACACTATTACAGCCGCAATTTTAAAGCTATCGCGATGAAATTAAAAATATAAGTTTATTTTTACAAAAGAAAGATCAAGTTCGAAAATGGGCCAAATCGGATGAAAACCACGCCTACTTCCCATACAAAGTGACTTTATATTAGCAGTAAAATGTCTTTAAATCCACTAAAATTAAAGAAATGCCTTTAAATTTGGCAGGTGAGCTTTGCTCTTCAGTCTCATAGTCTGGCTATGAAATTTGGAAAAATCGGATAAAAACCACGCCTACCTCCCATACAAAGTGGCTTTATTTTAAAAGTAAAATCTCTTAAAAATCTGCTCAAATTAAAGAAATGTCTTGAAATTTTGCATATAGGCTTTGATATATAACATAGACAACCACTATAATATTTGGCAAAATCGAATGAAAACCACGCCTACCTCCCATACAAATTGGCTATCTTTTAAACGTTAAATCTCTTAAAAATCCACAAAAATTAATGAAATGTCTTGAAATTTTGCACTTTAGCTTTGATATATATTATGAACCATCTCTTTGAAATATGGCAAAATCGGCGCAAAACCACGCCTACTTCCCATACAAAGTGACGTCGTCAAAATAGGAAAACTTTCGTTAATATATAAAACTGAATGTCATCGTGTATGCCGTGGCTAAAGACTTCAAATATACTACAATATGGCCACGGGGAATATTTTAGCTTCGGTACCCGGCCGAAGCTCCACCCTTACTAGTTCTTACTTATTTTACTTTTTTAATAAGAAGAGTTTTTAGTACACAGCGGTTAGAGCGATAACTCGATAACCGTTATGCAATTGTGTCTCAATTACCCCCTAAACCCGACTAGTATCACATTTATTTATCGATAGAATCAACGTTTTCTTTAGTTTAACTAAAATATGAAAACTGGGTATTAATGTTAAATTCGATTTCGAAATTTCCTTACAACTTTCTGCTTTCAAGGAAATGATTTCTGCCTTTAAGACAATGAAAAATGCACATGTTTTACAACCACCTCGATTTTGCTCCACCAAATACGGAAGCATTATCTGACCAAGATGGAGAGAAGTTCCATCAAGAAATGCTTTAAATGGAGAATCGTTATAAAGGTAAAAGTTTGATAGCAATGATTGCAGAATATTGTTATATTGTTGAAGTATCAAACAAAATGACTTCAAAAATTCCTACTGTCGTTATCCAATAAAACAAAAAAAAAAAAGATAAAATATAAATATGTAGCAGGTTATTCAATAAGTCCGTAGGATAAGTAAGAAAAAAACAAAATTTTGATAAAACTCGATTATATTATTCAACACAGTTGCCTTCGAGAGCGATACAACGAGTATAGCGATTTTCCGACTTTTCGATACCACTTTTATAGTACGATTTCTCTTTCTCGTCAAAATAGGCCTCAGTTTCAGCGATTATTTCATCATTAGACTTGAATTTCTTTTCAGCAAGCATTCTCTTGAGATCTGAAAACAGGAAAAAGTCGCTGGGGGCTAAATCTGGAGAATACGGTGGGTGGGTAAGCAATTTGAAGCCCAATTCATTCAATTTTGCCATCGTTTTCATCGATTTGTGACACGGTGCATTGTCTTGGCGAAACAACACTTCTTTTGCAAATGTGGCCGTTTCTTGGCGATTTCAGCCTTCAATCGATCCAAAAGTGCACATTAATAGTCGCTGTTGTTGGTGGTTCCTTTTTGGAGATAGTCGATGAATATTATTCGTTTTGCATCTCAAACTACAGACGCTATCACCTTACAAGTCGACTGTTGGGTCTTTGCTCGCTTTGGATTCGGTTCGTCGACTGCTGTCCACTCAGCTGACTGTCTTTTGGATTCTGGTGTGTAATAGTAAAGCCATGTTTCATCTATTGTCACATATCGACGATAGAATTTCATTTTATTGCGGTTTAACAGCGCCAAACACTTCTCTGAAGCATCAATTCGTTGTTGTTTTTGGTTGACTGTAAGCTCAGGCGGCACCCACTTTGCACAGAGCTTTAGCATACCCAAATGTTCGTGTGAAATGGTAAAAACACTACTATCTGATATCTTTACAATGTCAGCTAGCTCGTGCACCTTCAATTTGCGATCGTACATAACCAATTTGTGGATTTTTTTGATGTTTGTGGAATAAGAGTCTGATTTGGGCGTCCCGTGCGCTCTGCATCATTTGTACGCAATCCACTTTTCTACCATTTGTCTCGATGGAGCAGAGTCCGGCTAATGTTTATTAAGCCATTGTTTGGTTTACACTGCATTTTTTTTTTTCAACAAAAAGCAATGCTTTATCAAAACTCCAAATTCACTTTTTTCCATTTCTTTTTTCAATACAAATAGTTGCACACAAAATGCTATAACTCACGAACCAATTGTCAGATTGTTATCAAATTTTGACACATATCGCTTGAAGGTTGGTGCTAAATAAAAATCGTAAGGAAAAAATCTACTAACGCCATCTATGTGTCATCCTATGAACTTTTTGAACGTACTGTTGTATGTGCATTAAAAACTAGCATGCGTACAATAGTGTAGATTTCGGTAACGGTAAATGTGAGTGTGCAGAAAAATTGGTTGATATCTAAATAATCGGAGTACTAAGAATTTTCTTGTCCTTTGCTTTCAAAATACACCGTTATTTACAAAACTTGCAGCAAGTCTTTTTTCCACTATTAGACATAGCTAAACGTGCATCAGTAACAAAGATCCCAAACAATGGGGTTGTGAGTGTATTGGTAAGCTTAGGATCATTTTCGATGAAATTTTTTGCATACAATCCGAGCTCAGAATTGATGTATCATGTCAGGATTTTGAGATATTTGAGGTGATGCATATAAAAAATGCCTATTTTTTGAGTTTAGATAGGAGCTGCACATTTTTGTAATTTTGTTCTACTTATTTTATCATGTATCGCTTCGGTAATCGTTTGGTAATCGTTTGGTTATCTTTAATCAGTTGGTTAACGCTTCGGTAATCGGTTAGCAATCACTTCGGCAATTGGTAATCGGTTGAAAATCGCTTCGGTAGTTGGTAATCTGTTGGTAATCGGTTGGTAATTGCTTCGGTAATCGGTAATTGGTTCGCTAATCGGTTGGTAATCACTTCCGTTATTGGTTATTGGTGCGTAATCGCTTCGGTAATCGGTTGGTAATATCTTCGGTAATCTGTAATCGGTTGGCAATCGCTTCGCTAATTGGTTATCGGTTGGTAATCGCTGCGGCAATCGGTAATGGGTTGGTAATCGCATCGGTAATCAGTAATCGGCTTGTAATCGCATCGGTAATCACATCGATAGTTGGTTCGGTAATCGGTTGGCAATCGCTTCGGTAATTGGTTGGTAATCGCTTCAGTAATTGGTTCGGTAATCGTTTGGTAATCGCCTCGGTCATAAAAAAAGCTCATCAAACATGTTTTCCTAGCATAACCACGGCATAAGCAATGATGTACAGTGCAACAGAAATGAACAGCTAAAAGCGTGATGATATCGCTAACAGCGTGATGATATCGCTTACAGCGTGATGATATCTCGAATCTATAATTTTGCTCTCTACCAAAAAGTGCTTAGTTTTCACATCGAAAATATTATTTTTTAGATATTTTTAAAATTACCAAATTTCACCCCTTTAAGAAATTTATAAACAAATATAGTTCCAAGCTCCACCTCCCCCTTTTAATTTTTACTATAATTTTAGTGTTTTCTAATTTTAAAACAAAACAATTTTGTTAGTTCTGCGAGCAGTGGTTCGCTAGGTTCGCCCCCTGTATACAATTACATGTGTGTTTTTAATATCAATAATTTTCACCCTTTTTTTTTAAATTTTCATATGAAAAAGATTACCCGAAAAATTTTTAGAAACGCTTATATGCATTTCAATGAAATTGTTTCGAATTCAAAACGAGTTCGAGATGGTGAATTCGAAATATCGTATTCACCCTAAAGTCGAATCAAATCCGACTTTGTTTTGATGTTTATTGGGAAGAAGCAGGAAACAACACCTACATATTTATGCACATAATCAGAGAGAAATGCAACGAAGCATTCCATTGAAATATATACCCAGTGTGGTGCACAAACGTAGTTAACTTTGGTCAGCTGGTTGCCCTTTTTTAGTATGAACAGTCATTTATACAAATCGACATGTATAAATTTTCATGTGTATTGTATGTATGCACAGGTTTGGGCAAATGTGCTTATGTCTCCATTGATTGCTTCCTGTAGTTGACGTGCGGCATTCATTCGTTTGTCTGAATGTTGAACGTTCTTCTATTCGCTTATGCAGTCAATGCTGCCAATTATTGATAAATTGCCAACGACGACGACG
Organism: Coremacera marginata; assembly: GCA_914767935.1. NCBI lineage: Eukaryota > Metazoa > Arthropoda > Insecta > Diptera > Sciomyzidae > Coremacera > Coremacera marginata. The sequence goes on from OU612047.1 coordinate 143,308,687, forward strand.
AACGACCAGAAGCAACTGCAATTAAAAAAAAAAAAATTGGCAACATGCCGCAAATGGTTGTTGTAATCAATGCTGTTGTTGTTGTTATTGTTGTAGCTCTTGCTGCAATGTACACAAAGTCTGGTCCAATTAGCTAGCTGCTCTTTACAAACGCCTACACCAAATGCTGGCACATAAAGTATTTTTCTCTGATCATCAGCCTGGAATTCGATGAAAAGCTTTGCTTGAGTGCAAAATTAATTTAGTACCTGGGTCGAGTATCCACTCGTGTGTGTATGCAGAACTGAGCAGCTTAAAGCTTTATTAAGCTTATTATTGGTTAAACTTAAGCTGTACTCTTACATAAACTGAAATGGGCCAGGATGAAACCCTCTTACCTTAGCTTTAACTGCTTTAATTAGCAACGCACGAGCTGTTTTTACCAGATTCTGCAGAATTTTTCGCATTTATTATTAATTAAAACTGTATAAAATCTAATTAAATTCGCATTCTGCATTATTATTTTGCAATCTAATAATATCGAATAGAGTTTCCTAGTTACCAACAACACAACAACAACAACAACAACAACAACAATCACAACACCATCATTCAAAAGAAAATTAATTTTATCAGTAGTTCTGACTGATTATTATTTCTTTCATCAGAAAATGATTTGATTTTATTTAATTTGATTTTGTATTTGTTTGTATGCTATATTTTTTCACGATAGAAAAATTAAAGAGAAAAAAAAAATCCTGAAAATTGAAATTTTCAAATTTATCAGAAAACACTTTAAAAAAAAGCATACGAATTATGCTGCAGCAGCAGCCAGTTCAGGCTCAGTTAATACAATAAAAATACGGCATCGAACATCAATTTACATGATTTCGTAATTGGACCCTCATCAGTTGTTGGCATCGATATTAAATATAATTGAACAAATAAAATTCGAATGAAATGCAATTTATGCCAAGTCTCTATCTTTGGAGCCAATAACAGAAGTTATACGAGCAGACCACAAGAGAGTGAAAAAAAAACCACACACACAACAAAAACAAAATATTGATGAGACAAAGTGATGGGACACATTTTTGGCGCTGCGAAATCAGGTCCCAGGAAATATGTTAAAAAAAAAAAACAAAAAAGCGACGAATGAACGAAAATGGAAATCATGTTCTCAAGAAGATTTCCATGGCAATTTTTACTCTCTGAGATTTGCCATTGACTGCAGAGAGATGACGACCGAACAGAAAAATTAATTCAATTGAAAAAACAATCTGTGTCAAATGGGATTTGAACCTGGAGTCTATCGCATACAAGCCACTCACCTCAATCGGTATGTCACGGCCGCCACTAACCGATTAATATATTCAGAGTTTTAGATAAGTAGTTACAACGGTGTCTTCAGATACCGATTAATATATTAACCCTTTCCGTGGATTTGTCGAATATATTTGACAATTCAATAATGTATTCTTTGAACATCACTGACTAACGGTTTATTTGATCTTTATGTTTTCTGTTTCTTTCATACTCATTTCCAAAAATTGTTGTTTATAAAATTGAAAGCGCAGTTAGTTGGAGTTAAAGCTTAGTATTGTTTTTGCAAGAGTTAGTGCAGTTGACTTTAGGAAGCTAAAAACTCTCAAAAACTCTTAATTTTAATTTTATAGCCTTGAAATCACTTGGAAAAAAGTAGTGAGTATTAATACACATGTTATAAGTCGTTCTATGAAAAAAAAAGAAGTGTGAATATAAAATGATTAGATTTGATGACTCATTTATAGTTGTCGAATATATTCGACGTTGACACGCAGAGGTAGTACAAATTTTATTTTACATTGCATCTATTTACATCTATTGATAACTAATTTTCGCGAAAAATGTCGAGGGCAAAACTTTTAACAGAAGATGAGATCTTAAGGATTTTGGATGCTGATTCCGATATTGACGAGGACATATTAGATGAATTACAAATCGAATATGAAGTGCCACAGGTCCAGTGTAAGGATACTGCAGCTGGTGAACATCAAGTGCCCCCTGATCTTGAGGTTATGGATATATTAGTTCCGGACGCCGATGATATCCCGTCTTCAAGTAATTTTCTAGGGACTGACCCAATGAGTTGCACTCCGAAGAAAAGCATTAGTTGGAGAAGACTTTGATCGGGAGATATTCCGGATGAAATAATTTTTAAACCAGTTATAATGACTGAAGATTTCAAAATTGGTACTCCATTTTCATATTTTCAAAGATATTTTTCCAACGATTTTTTCACTGACGCTGCATTTTACACGAATGTATATGCCCAAAGCAAGGGAAATATTTCGTTCAAACCATGCTCTGTAGATGAAGTACGTGTTGTTTTTGCACACCACATAATGATGGGTGTGTTAAAATTTCCTCGAGTAGAAATGTTCTACGAGCCTGCAATTGGAATGACATTTTTCACCGAAAATATGACACTTAAACGCTTCTTTGCTATTCGTAATAATTTGCACCTTGTTGATGAAAACGCTCGGAAAAAAGAATGCAAAGATCGCCTATTCAAAGTGAGACCCAGTATTGAGCTAGTTCGAAGCCATCTTTTAGAGTTACCATTGGAGGAAAACCTGTGTATACCTGGCATGCCTGAAACTGAAACCGGGCACAAATTGTTTTTTGACAATTACTTTCCATCATACCAGCTATTTGAAGTGCTAAAGCAAAGAAAAATATGTGCGGCTGGGACAATAAGAGTTAACCGATTCGCCAAACCCCGATTGCCAGACGAAAAAGCAAATGAAAAAGCAAGTTAGAGGATCATCTGCCGAATGTATCAGCTCCGATGGAAATGTTATAGTAACTCGCTGGTATGACAATAAGGTCATTAATATTGGTTCCAATTTTGTTGGGGTTGGCGTCGAAGATCAAGCTAAACGTTGGGATAAGGATAAAGCTGACTATGTTTTAACAAACCAGCCTCAGGTTGTTCGAATGTGCAATGAAAGCATGGGTGGTGTTGACTTGTTGGACCAAGTCATACAATATTATAGAATAAATATTCGCACCGTAAAGTGGACATTACGAATTATCATGCATGCATTTTGTTGATTTGGCCTTAACAGCAGCTTGGATGGACTGATTCGATGAATTTCCGCATTAGTGTTGGCCGATCTCTGCTCGCTGTCCAGCAATACGAAGCTGCAAATCCAACTAAACCCAAGCGAGGAAGACCGAGTAAAGTTCATGTTGGCATTGGCAAGCCCTCTACGGTGTCTGGTATTAGCGAAAGCGACTCTTCCGATGACTCAGACTACGACGTTCTAAAACCACAATGCTCAAGAAAGAAGGTGTATCAAAAACCGCCACCAAAAGAAGTTCGACAGGATCAAAAAATGCACTTACCATGTTTTTTAGATTCTAAAAGTGCTGGTCGATGCAAAATGGAGGGATGCAACAAAAGTTCATTTGTAATTTGTAAAAAATGCAAAGTAAACCTCTGTGTAAAGCGAGGAAGTAATTGTTTTGAGCAATTTCATACTGAGTCTCAATAATTGTATTAGGATTGTATTAGGAGAATTTTTCATTTTTTTCATCAAAAACAATTGAAAATAAATCCAAAATTTGATGATACCTGCATTTTCTTTGCATACTTTATATGGTAACAATACAAATTTGTACATCCATTGAGATGCTTTGTCGAATATATTTGACAAATCGTAGCACCAAAACGACAAATATCCATGTAAACAAAATATTTTTCCTAGAATCAGAGATCCCAAATTAGCTTGTGTACAAATTTTCAGTTTTTTAGCGCACAAAAAAATATTTTTTCCACGGAAAGGGTTAAGGGAGTATTCCTGGTTGGAAGGCTGTTTTTGGACCCTTTTTGAAAAACTTTTCATTTGAAACGAAAAGAGCTAATTAAATTCTGTTTTTTTATTGTAGTAAGAACATATTAAATTAAATAGAAATTTTTTTTTTCCTTTGTTGTTCAAAAAGTTGTCGGCCTTCAAAGTTGGGCATCGAAAAAAAAGGTATACTGCTTGCGACCCGGATAACTCGACTTCGGATCATTTGAAACGGGGAAAAGTAAACGGCGTTAAATTCAGTACAAATATAATTCTAATCCCTACCTCAATCATAATTTTGCGATTATTTTTAACAAAATGGCGGTCATTGAAAAATGAAATGCCGATTTTGGGTCTTCTTTTTTGTAGTTTAGTGTAAAAAAAAATTGTAAAAAATTATACATACTTATACTTACATATATCAATCTGCAATGCCAGCCTCATAAAGAACTCCTTCCTCTTCTTCAAAAAATGAGAACTCAGCGGCTCTTTGTGCTCTTCGGGCAGTTCTACCTACTTTTGATGCGGCCAGAGCTCTGGCTTCGGACCTTTTCAAACGTTCTTCATTCCGAGACATGGCGAAATCATTTCATTATTTGAAGGTTCATTATTTGAAGTATTGGCAAAAAATCTTCGTTAAATATGACAGTTGCAATATAATTGGCAATCTCAATAGTGCGTGCGCCGGTGTGCATATGCTTCGGTGCGAATGACCACAGCACTGCTTTGAAAGATTCGTTGCTGTTTTGAGTTTCGGAGCCAAGGCATCTGTTCAAGAAATCATCGGTTGACAGTGCTTCGTAAATATTTTTGATTGCTTCCTGGACTCTCTGATTTAGTGGTGCATACGTATGCTTGAAGCTGTCGATTGTCCCTTCTGCTACCGCTTTTTGCCAGGCGCACCAGCTCGACGCACCGGTCGGACAGTTTTTGTACTGTGGAGCTTCATCAGTCGAGATTTTGTGCAAAAACGTTGCTCAAACAGCATTCTGCATGTCAGCAGCCGACTCTGGATGACGACGAATAGCGACGTCAGTTAGTTAGTTAGTTTTGTTAGTTCAGAGATGACTTTATCTGTGAGCTTGCCGCCAATGCCTCTGTTCTCTTTTTTCGCCTTGCGAAGTCTGGTGCCCATTCCTTTTTACACGTGCGATATACATTTTTTTTTTCGACGATTGTGTCGCCATCGTACGGATCGTCGCTTACAATAGCTTTGAATGTTTTTGAGTCGCCATCGCCGATATACTTGCAGTATTTTACGCCATGCTTTTTGAACTGATATGGCGAACATTTCCTTTATCGCATCCACCTCCATCTTCCCAGAGCTTCCTTGATGGTCGGCACGGCATTCCTCTTCGTGGTCTTCAATCCAAATTTCATATGCCAGTGGGTCTTTTTCTTTCTTAGCTTCCCAATACTTGCAACTGTTGCATACGCTGGACTTTACAACAGAGTCGACTATTTTTTTACTAAATTTGTGCCATCACCTGATACGGTAAACATTGTTGGGTCGCACTTTGGATCGGCTGTGACCATGGCATCTTTCTCTTCTTTCGCGTCTTTTGAAAGAGTGTATTCATAGATCGCGCTTGCAGCTGTATGAAAGTTCTCCAGGGCAGTGTAGTATAACGAGTTACCCACACCTTTGCCGATATCCATGAGGCCACAAAACGTGTTAATGCCTGTTGGCCCAATGCATAAAAGCCTCATGGCAAAAATCAAGCGCCAGTTCAACTAATATGATTTGCCAACCAAAGACGACGAAAAAATGTATGTAGTGGTCGCGCAAGCGCAGTGAATACCAATTTTGAAGCCAATTTCATACGGCGATGCTTTTTTAAACTCGATTTTTTCTTCACATTTGGCAAATATCACCAGATTAGCAATCGCCGAGAAAACTGCATAAAATTCTGACCATTATCGTAACTCCGCCAGGTTTCGGCCTGCCTGTCCCAAGCCAGGATAAAGGAGGAGGGTTGGTTATGGGATACGTCCCATGCCGTAAAAAGTTAGAGCCAACCAAGAGCTCGGGGTTTCGCCCATCTTGGTGGCAGATCATTATGTATATCATATTGAAAAAAGCCTGCGATGGAATAGCAATGGTCTATAAAACTTGTTAGCACGGGGATAGTCAAACCCGTCGAAAAAATGAGGTGACCTTATCTATCCACGGCATGGAGACATGGCCTATATGGTCAACAAAAAGACAAAAAATGGTGTCTTAGGGCACAAGGAGTGTCACGTCTGTGGGCACAAAGGCGACCAGTGACGCTGGGCACAGGTCAAATTAAATCGTAGGCACTTCATTTAGGGTATGGTGATAAGCCATGCCTTGTATGGAAGTGCCAGTCAGATACGAAACAGTGCTATGTGCACAGTCAAAAACAAAAGTTCTTATATATGTATTATATATGTATATAAGAATTTTTTGTCTCTTTGCTGGGATGTTGTAGACCCCCCATTTTCGACGGGACCGAGTTGCCCAGGTGACTATCATGGGTTGGCCCTTCGGGGAGACTCGTGCTGGCTGTGGTTTGTGCACAACGCTTGCACAGGTCTAGATTGACCTGCGGGGTCGCGCAGTTGTACGACCGGGCTTTCATACCTGCTTAGTATGCAAGAGATTGGATAGGTCTCGTGGTCTCAACCAGTAGATGGTAATGAAGGTACGCCATCTACCGGTAGCCAAACTGGTACTATTAAGAGCATATGCATCCACGCATATCCTTTTTGGATATGCATTTTTAATACTGCTATATGTTCATTCATGAACTATAACTCCAACGTCTGTGGACCCAGAAGAATTAAGCCTTAACTGGCAGGGGTCTTCTTAAAACACATAATAGAGGACCATTATCATCATATTTTGCTTTTCTATTATAGAAAAGGTAAGAATGTGTCGCAGGTTACTGAAAAAATTTGTAAAGTTTACTGTAACTAGAAAAACAGCAGCGAATTGGTTTGCACGTTTTTGATCTGATAATGATAATGATTTAAAAGATGCACCCATTAAAAGATGAAGTCGGTGAAATCATGGGAAAAAATTTAGCAAGATCAGCACAATTAGGCATTCATCACCAAATAGTTATCAATCATTTGAAGAAAGCTGGACACACAAAGAAACTCGATGTTTGGTTGCCACATAAGCTAGCAGTGAACAATTTAATTGAACGAATATCCATTTGCGAATCACTGCTAAAAAGGAACGAAATCGAACAATTTCTGAAGCGAATGATTAAAGGTGATGAAAAGTACGACACTAATGTGGATCATGGACGAAGCAAGGTGAAGAAGCTTTACAAGCGGAAATTGTTCCTAATAAGCTCTACAAACTGGTCGAACGATTGATTCCGTTCTCTACTGTCAACAATTAATGAGATTGAAGCAAGCAATTCAATTAAAACGGCCAGAATTGATGAATAGAAAAGGTATTGTGTTCGATCATGACAATGTCAGACAGCTTTTTTGCTTTTTTTGCTTTTTTTACGTTTAACAGCAAACCGGTAAGCGAATTTTTTTACAATGTTGAGCTTTTCTGAGTCTTATGTGTTAAAAGTTTGGAGTGATAGATTTGTTGCTATAGCGCTTAGATATCTTACTGCAATCAAAGTGTTTTGTTTGATCTTGTGTGCTAAAATTGGCGGCAATAATTATAATTCTATACTGAAATAAAAAAATTTTGTTCGATTTTAACAATGAACTGTCGCAAAAAGAAATTGCTATCAAGTATTCGATTTATAAATTTACAATTTGTCGTCTTGTTAATAGTGAAAACACTGAAACGCGTCATAAAGGGGGGCGACCACGCAAAACAGCAGTTAGAGAGTATCGTAAAATCATAAATATTATAAAACAAAATCCTCAAATTTCCTCCAAACAAATCAAAAATGTGCTACAGTTGAATGTTGACACTTCAACTATAAGACAAGGGCCTCCTATAGAGGCTGAAGAATGGCTTAGAAACTTTTCATTTCTAAAAACATCTTTTAGCGCGCCTTGAGTTCGCGCGTACTCATTTAAATTGGACTTCAAAGGAATGGACAACGGTCCTATTTTCCGATGAGTAGAAATTTAATTTACATTGGTCAAATAGCCAAATTTAATTAGCCAAAATTTAAAAAAACCAACAGTTAAGAACAGAGGTGGACATGTGATAGTGTGGGGTTACTTTTCGGCAAATGCTGTTGTGCCAATTCATCAAATAACTAATACTACGAGTGCTGAAGATTATTAAAACATACTAAGCACAGTTATGCTTCCATATGCGGAGTGGGAAATGCCACTTGATTGGAGGATACAACATGATAATGACCCCAAGCTCACGTCAAATCTGGTGAAAGCCTGATTAAATGAAAATAGTGCTGATGTTATTATTTGGCCACCGCAATTTCCGGATTTAAGCCCCATCGAGAATCTTTTTGAGATTATACAACGAAGCATAGGCAACAAAACCTTAAGAAAACCTGAAAACTCTTCACAGAAATTCAAAAGCAGTGAAAGGACATTCCAAATACATTTATACATAACCTAAGAGGTTCTATGCCAAAAATATTCAGCCGATCAGCCGTTATAAAAAACAAGAGATAGGCCATTAAATACTAATTTGCATTCTTGTCTTTTTCCCTTTAAGATATTCTTATTATGAGCTGCATATATTTTGCACAGCTGAATTTGTCCTTTTTTTATTTACATTAAAATTTTGTTTTTGTTAATTTAGGAAGTTATGTTTTTGTTATTGGAAAATAAACAACAAAATCTGACGTTTAAGTTAATACTACAAATTTATTTTTATTTTATACGAAAATTTTGACCATTTATATATATGAGATTCCAGTTGCAAATGTTTTGCACAGCCTATATAGTATTAAAATATTATATCGTTTCAGGTATAAGAAGAAAGTGTTTAATTTTTGGTCAAATTTTAACTTTTTCAAATGCCCAATATTTTGCCCAAGTGTGATATACCATTTGAAAGTTTGTTCCTTTAACTACCTAATAACACATGATTATAAAAATTTTTTCGATGATACCGTATTTCTTCATCTACGACTCACTGCTTCTATAGCTCTTTTTTTCGAAATTTCCGTACAGTTTTTGTAGCTCTGATCCCAGCCCGCCACCCCTTTCTTCAATTTTGAAAATACAACAAAATTTTAATTACCAGTTTCTGCTGCTCTATTCTGCAACTCATACAATTTCTTATAAGCAAATTTTTCAATTTAAATGCAAATTACTTTATATTTGTCTTTTCTTCGAAGTGCAACTCAATTTGACTTTGTAGTATTAAGCTTGTGGTATTTGGTGTTCATTTTTTGTTTTGTTTTATTTTATATTTTTTTTTTTTTTTTATTCATGCTCTTGTGAATTGCTTGTGGTTTTCTTGCAACTTGGCTGCTGTTTATTCGTTTACCTCAGAGGCATCAATAAATGAAACAACTGTGTTTGAGGCACAATTATTGTTATGATAGCAACAATAATATGACTGTAAACAGTAGTTGTTGAGAGTAAACATACGCAGTAGAGTGGTGAAGAAAATTACTTATTGCGGAATATATTTGTACAACTATAAAATTTAAAAATAAAAACAATAAAATGTTTGCTACGAATTTAGTGAAAATAAGTTATAAATATTTTTTGAGAATGATTTTCTAAACATAGTTTATTACATATAAATTTTTACATACACAGAAAGTAACAGTACGTTAAAAAGACCATAGGATGACACATAGATGGCGTTACTAGATTTTTTTCCATATGATTTTTATTTAGTACCAACCTTCAAATGATACGTATAAAAATTTGACAGCAATCTGACAATTGATTCGTGAGTTATAGTATTTTGTGTGCAACTATTGTGATTAAAAAATGGAAAAAATTAAAAAAATGGAAAAAAGTGAATTTGGAGTTTTGATAGAGCATTGCTTTTTGATGAAAAAAAAAAATGCAGTGTAAACCAAACAATGGCTTGATAAACATTATCCGGACTCTGCTCCATCGAGACAAATGGTAGAAAAGTGGATTGCTGAACTTAAACGTGGTTGTACCAGCACAAATGATGCAGAGCGCAGTTTACGCCCAAATCAGACTGTTATTCCACAAACATCAAAAAAATCCACAAATTGGTTATGTACGATCGCAAATTGAAGGTGCACGAGCTAGCTGACATTGTAAAGATATCAGATAGTAGTGTTTTTACCATTTCACACGAACATTTGGGTATGCTAAAGCTCTGTGCAAAGTGGGTGCCGCCTGAGCTTACAGTCAACCAAAAACAACAACGAATTGATGCTTCAGAGAAGTGTTTGGCGCTGTTAAACCGCAATAAAATGAAATTCTATCGTCGATATGTGACAATAGATGAAACATGGCTTTACTATTACACACCAGAATCCAAAAGACAGTCAGCTGAGTGGACAGCAGTCGACGAACCGAATCCAAAGCGAGCAAAGACCCAACAGTCGACTTGTAAGGTGATAGCGTCTGTAGTTTGAGATGCAAAACGAATAATATTCATCGACTATCTCCAAAAAGGAACCACCAACAACAGCGACTATTAATGTGCACTTTTGGATCGATTGAAGGCTGAAATCGCCAAGAAACGGCCACATTTGCAAAAGAAGTGTTGTTTCGCCAAGACAATGCACCGTGTCACAAATCGATGAAAACGATGGCAAAATTGAATGAATTGGGCTTCAAATTGCTTACCCACCCACCGTATTCTCCAGATTTAGCCCCCAGCGACTTTTTCCTGTTTTCAGATTGCAAGAGAACGCTTGCTGGAAAGAAATTCAAGCACAATGATGAAGTAAACGCTGAAACTGAGGCCTATTTTGACGAGAAAGAGAAATCGTACTATAAAATTGTATCGAAAAGTTGGAAAATCGCTATACTCGTTGTATCGCTCTCGAAGGCTACTAAGTTGTATAATATAATCGGTTTTTATCAAAATTTTGTTTTTTTCTTACTTATCCTACGGACTTATTGAATGGCCTGTTATGCACAAAAAATTCATTTGATACTTATAAGTGACAAGCTTGCCTTTTATGTATGTGCATATTTTCAGGCTGAACATTTTTCAGAGTATGTTGTAAAAGCACTGTAATAATGGCAAGCAGTAATAACAGTTTGAACGTTAATGCTTACAAACCGTTGTAGGACGGGCTTTTATACTAGTATTCAATAATGCATACCTACCAGAGAACTGCACAAGCCTATTCATTTGCAATTTCAAATACTTGCTAAATTTATAAATACAAGCGCACTTGAACTTGATAATTTTCAATCAAGTTCAAGTATACTTGAAATTAGTCAAGTCAACGTCAGCTTATGAACGCGTGATCTACGACACGATGTAAAAACAAGCGGCAGCAGACTTGAAGCGTACGTCATAGAGATTGTAAAGCTTGAATTGGCTTGTGAATTTTCAACTTACTCAACTTACTTGCTTAAGAAAAGTATAGTTAAAGAAAAATTTGTTGGGCACAAGGTTGTACCCAAATAAATAGTTTTCAAAATAGTTTGTGAAAAATATGGGCCGATGATAAGGGTGGTCCTCAAAAATGTTTTCTTCGTGCTTTTTTTTTTAAATATTTTGTGCTGTAAATCGGGCCAATTATTTGGAATCTCATGTGTTTCGAGGTCCCCCCTAAAAATGTGCAAAATGGGGTACAGACCCCTCTATTTGTTCTCAGAAATGCTTCCCCCCTTAGGAACCCCCAAAAAATAGTTAATTTTTACCTATTTTGCTTCCCCTTCGAGATATGGCATTTTTTTCTATTTTTTCGCAGATTTTTCGAGAATTTTTCGCGGATTTTTCGATATCTTTCGATTTTATGTTGTTCCATATCTCGAAGAGGAAGCAAAATAGGTAAAATATAACCAATTTTTTGGGTTCTCATTTGAGGAAGCATTTTTGAGACACATAAATATTGGGTCTTTTAACCCCCAAACATTCGACATATTTTTAGGGAGCAACCGAAACACGTGTATGACTTATAATTTGACTTTCAGTGGACAGTTAAACACGAATTTTTACGTTCCCTCTAAAAATGTGGAAAATGGGGGAGTGGTAGACCCCCTATTTGTGTCTCTCAAAAATGCTTCCTCCTATAGTAACCCCCAAAAAATGGTTAGATTTTATCTATTTTGCTTTCCCTTCGAGATATGGAACTTTATAATCTCAAAACATCATCTTCATAACATCAGAATCCAAATAATTATCCGACTAAGATTGCAAAAAAGAGCAAAATCTGTCAAAATCACAAAAAAGTATTGTTACGGTCACCCCTAGTGTCCAAACAACATTTTATATTCTGACATCAGTATCACAATCAGCGTCTCCCAAGACAACAAGTTTTCCCAATTTGAACTATTTGGATACTTGCAAGCTTATAAGCTTTTGCCGAACATATCAATCTTTTCAAGTATTTTCCCGGAAAATTCAAGCGCTTCAAGTTTTGCTTTAAGCTTGCGATTGATTACTTTGATACGAAGCTTGCTTTGCTTGGTTTTTTCAAGTTCAAACCAAGTGAATTTTCAAAATCAAGCTTTTTCAAGTACTTGATGCAGGTCTCTGATATCTTCATTTTGACGAACATTTCTGTTTTTAATGCCAAACTCATCACTGACCACAGCTGCATCTATTGTAAATATATTTCTATTTTGCGCATACTGGAGCCAGTTGGAAGCTCCAAGTTTTGTCAGGTTGCCCTTCCAACGGAGATGCGGTCGTCCTCTTCTGCGTTGTCCGCCGCTGGGTACCGAATCGAATATTTTCTTCGCTGGAGCGTCGTCTTCCATCCGCTCAACATGACGCATGATTTTTATGCGCTTTACTATGTCGATGTCGGCGTATAGCTCATACAGCATACCGTTCCATCGTATGCTGTTCATTCGGTACTCGCCATTGATGCGGATTGTTCCGTAGATTTTACCAAGGATCTTTTTCTCGAATGCTCCCAAAATCTTTTCATCAGAGCTGCTCAACGTCCAGGTTTGAGCTGCATATAACAGGACGGGCATGATTAGTGACTTATAGAGCGTGACTTTTGTTCGTCGAGAGATAGCTCTGCTTCTTAATTGTCTACTGAGCCCAAAGCAATACCGGTTGGCAAGAGTTATCCTTCGTTTTCTCTCTCTCTACTGATATCGTTGGTGGAGTTAATGCTGAATCCAGGTAGACGAAGCCCTTCACAACCTCGAAGGAGGTGTTGTCAACAGTGATGTGGGTGCCAAAACGCTGGGGCTGTTTGTTTGTTGACACTAGATATTTCGTTTTCTTTGCATTTACTGCATGACCCATGCGACTCAACTATTTTTCTAATTTGGAGAAAGCTGCACTGACTTCGCGTGTATTATGGCAAATGATATCAATATCATCAGTATACGCTAGCAGCATAACACTCTTATAAAATATGGTGCCGCTTTGTCTCAGATCAGCAGCTCGAATGATCTTCTCCATAATTAGATTAAAAAAGTCGCACGATAATGAATCACCTTGTCTGAACTTCGTTTGGTAAAAAATTGGGAGAATAGGTCCTTCCCGATTTTAACTGCGCTGCTGGTGTTGCTCAGTGTTATCCTGCGTAGACGGAATAATTTTGCTGGTATACCAAATTCAGACATGGTGGATTATAGGTGATTCCCTATTGGACTGTCGGAGGCGGCTTTGTAATCAACAAAAAGATGATGGGTGTCGATTTGTTTCAATAGGGTCTTTTCCAAGATTGTTGTAGCGTGAATATCTGGTCAGTGGTAGATTTTTCAGGTCTGAAGCCATACTGGTAAGGTCCAATCAGTTGGCTTACAATGGGCTTCAGTCTTTTACATAATACGCTTGGCAGCCGGTAGACGGTAGTTGGCGCAAATAGTGGGATTGCAGTGGCAGAGTACACTGAGGTTCCAATCGTTTGGAATGCATTCTTCTGACCATATTCTGCATGGAAGCTCGTGAATGCATTTAAACAAAGCTTCGTCCCGTTCTTAAACAGCTCAGCGGGTAGACCATCGCCTCCCAAGGTTTTGTTGTTCTTAAGCCGTGTTATGGCTGTCAAGACTTCATTATAGTCGGTCAGCTGAACTTTAACACTGTCATCCTTAGTTGGGGTTTCTGGAATATCATCTCTATTGGGGGAAGCATCAGTATACTCTGGATATCTATCACTAGATTCCCGTTTTCATCTTTGCAGGAAGAGGCCCCGGTTCTAAAACCTTCGACGGGGCTTCTTTTGGAAAAAATTGGATAGAGGCAACTTCCCAATTAAGAGTTCGGACATTCCAGGTGCGTATCCGTAAAACATTAGCAGTTTTTCGTTTGCGGTAGTCATCATCAGTTTTGAGGACAATTTTTCTCATATTTCTTAAACTTTTCATTGAAATGGTTTTTTTTACGTGGTGGGCTTCAAACCCCACGCACAACCTATTTAAGGCTAGGTGACCCACCGCTCAAATTAGCCGTGAATCCCAGTTTGCCGTTACCAAGGGAACACCACGAGGAGGTTTGAATTGACTTAAGACGATTTCGACATGGATAATGCTGACCTCGGCAGGTTAAGACGGTCAGACACGTTGCAATGTGAAGGTTCGTCAACTGTTCCTCATAGGTGTGTTACAGCTGCACAAATAATGCATGTAACACATTGGTTACCGAGCCAATACGAACGAGATTTAAGTTCTGAAGTTAAGATCAGCGGGTTACAGGTGCACTTCCCAACTAGAGCTGCCAGGTGGCGACATTTTTCCCGTTTTTCGGGATTTTTCGACTAAAACAGGATGGCCGGGAAAATAGTGATCAAAACGGGGAAATATTTTTTTTTTTAGCTACCTTGTCGAACAAAAATATATCATTTCCTAACTTTAATTCTTTTAAATCGGTTTGACTTCCTAGTTGATAGAAAATTCTAAAAACTCTAAATTTTTGTGGATCTAATCAGTTTTGAAAAAAATAAAATTAATATTAGTTCCGTTGGGCATATTTTGCTTACACGTTATTTCTCAATCAAAATGAAATGATCTTGATAGACAATATAGATCTCTAAGAAAAATTTTTAGTTTTTCGAATTAACTGTTAGAAATCGTCTAAAAATTTTGCAAAAGAATTTTGGACTGATTTGGTTAAAATAGTGAAAAAAATTGTCACCTTAAAACAGGGAAGTGAAAATATTAACATTTTTGTTTTAATCAGCGTTCTGAGTATTCATTTAAATTTTCATAAAAATATATTGTTGTAAAAGTCAATTCAAAAACAAATTCAACATGATATTGAGAGAAAACTATAAAATCCCTACCAAAAATGTTTCTCAATGTCAATCTATGGGTAGTATTCTTTTGTGGCCGATGAAAAATTTTGGGTAACATTTGGTTTACAAATTTTCGAAAAAAAGTGTTCACCAACTTAGTGCATTCACTGTGCCTGTGTAACATGAATACACCCAAAATGCAAAGCAAAATATCGTTTACAGGCATCAAAGCCAGCCAGCAACCAGCCAACAAGCAATCAACCATTTGGCTATGTATAGTAGTAGAGGTAACCACCACTGATAGCTAAGACGACCCAGCCAGTCCAAGTCAGATCAGACCGACACCAAACCAAGTCAAGTTATTCTGGCGAAAATGAAGCATATTAAGACGAGCAAAACAAGAAGCAAAGTTGGAGCACTAGAAGAGGAGCCAGGCAAGCAAAGCGCAATGAAATGATATAGAAATTAATTTTATATTGAAACTAGCTTATACCCGGCGCGCTTCGCTGCGCTCAGCGCTTATCCCCTAAAAGAGGGTGTAGCTTTAGTGAAGCCATACTTTTATAGTAAGTTCGTACCGAGTTTTATTGATGTGTGACTTATTTCGAAAACTATACCGACTATTTGGGGTGCCGAAAAGTACCACGCCCCTCGACCAACGCCCATAAAATGTTACCAGTGGAACGGCATGTGTAAATTGAGGTCGAATACTGAATTCCGAGACTGTGCGACCTACAAAAAAAAACCAAAACTGTTCGATATCGAAAATTTTTGGTGTATTTAAGGAGCCTTTTGCGGTCGGCACCAGACTTCATAGGAACCCTCTCAAGGCTTTGGTATAAAAATTGGCTTAGCGGTTTCGGAGTCCTTAAGTGATATACACATATACCCACATACGTATATACATTAAGTCGCCTCACGCTCCTTAGAAAAAAAAGTTGCTTAGTCCGGGTCTTCAAAATAATCCATGGCTTATGTTACGATGAGCCCCAAAAAATTTCGACTAAAAATATTGCCTGGTATGGTAGTTAAAAAAAAACAAACGGTCAGAAATAAGAGTAATGAAAAAGTTCTTTTGCATCAAAAATCTTAAATTTTTTCCGTTGGACCAAAGATAATGCGGATTTTTATGGATTGGTTTAACTTTTTTCATATTATTTTCACTAAAATTCAAATTAATTTTTTTCCATACTACTTTTAGTCAAATAAATTGTAAAATGTTAAAAAATGTGTACATTTTTTTGTAATTTCATTCAATTTAATTCTTCACTTTACACTATATTTTATCATGAATAGATAATTTATTTGACCAAAAGTAACATGGCAAGACAAAATAACTATTAAGTCTGACCGTTTGTTATTAAGAACATAAGAAGACCGGTCAATGTCCTTTCAAGGTTTGAAATGGCCATTTCGATTTTGTTTTTTTTTTTTCAAACTATTCCAGCTTCTGTCGAAATATTTGGGGGATCATCATAACAAAAAGCGTTATTTTGAGCAACCGACCCAAAAACACCTTTTTTTTTGTGAGGAGCTCTAGTATACGTATACAAACAAACATTTAGGCATGGCAACATTTATATGTATAATGACCGCCACTTGGTCTTATTGCACCTACATATCAAGTTTCACTATCAAAACATGTACAGCTCAGAAATTACAATGATTTCTGAAAAGTCGGCGTAGATAAAGTGCGACTTTTACTGTAAATTTGGATTTATATACTTTCACGGATTTGTGGGCGTGACAAAATTTATATAAAAAGTGACCGCCACTTGGACTTATAGCATCTGCATACCTATCAAATCATTGACTATCAAAACGTTCACATCTCAGGAATTTAAATTATTTCTAACCGATAGCCCTGGCAGCTAGTGCTTACTTAGTTATAATTGTTAAATTGTAATTAACTATAAAACATACATAAATAAATAAATTAAATAAAATGATTGCTGAAGAGTGGGCACAGATATAGTGCTACCATGCACATTTTTGGTAAGCGTATGAACTTAATTACCAAATTTTAGTATTTAACGATGAGAATTGTCTGATTTATAGAAGTTCTATTGATTTGTGGGTAAAAAAAGTGGCGGCCGTGGCGTAGTGGGTAGAGTGTGTGGTCCATATGGGATAGAACCCTGGTTCGAATTCCACCTGACACAGAAAGTTTTTTCAATTGAATTAATTTTTCAGTTCGGCCGTCACCTCTCTGCTGACAATGGCAAACCTCAGAGAGTAAAAACTGCCATGAAAAGCTTCTTGAGAACATAAGCCGTTCGGAATCGGCATAAAACTTGTAGGTCCAGTTCTCGATCATTTCAATTCATCATAAGAAGCTCGGCCAAAGTCCTTTCAAGGGCTGAAATTGGCCATTTCGCGTTACTTTTTTTTATTTGCGGGTGGTACAAGTTGGCGTGGCAAATTTTATATATATATATTGACCGCCACTTAGAGCACCTGCGTATGAAGTGTTACTATCAAAACGCGTACAACGCAGGAATAAGCATGATCTCGAAAAAGTGGGCGTAGATATGGTGCGACCACGCCCATTTTTAATAGTTGCCGATAGTGACCTTATGTACAAAATTACCAATTCTTAGTCTTCTACAAAGCATTTTTACTGATTTGTGGGCGGTTAAAGTGGACGTAACAACATTTGTATATACATAGTGACTGTCACTTGGATCCATAGCACCTGCGTACTAAGATTTCCAATCAAACCGTGTACAACTCAGGAATAAGCATGATTTCGAGAAAGTGGGTGTAGATATAGTGCGGCCATGCCCATTTTTTGTGCATTGGCCGACAGTAATCAAATAAACTAAATTACCAAATCCTAGTCTTCTACTTTTTTACTGATTTGTGGGCGTTGAAAGTGGACGTGACAACATTTATATATAAATAGTGACTGCCACTGGGATCCATAGTACCTGCACACTTAGATTCACTATCAAGTAATGATTAAAACTAAATTACCAAATCTTAGTCTTCTACGGCAAAAGCCGTCTGATATAAAGCATTTTTACTGATTTGTGGGCAGTAAAAGTGGGCGTGACAACGTTTATATTTACATAGTGACTGCCACTTGGCCCCATAGCACCTGCATTCCAAGATTCACTATCAAAACGTGCACTACTCAGGAATAAGCATGATTTCGATCAAGTGGGCGTAGATATAGTGCGGCCATGCCAATTTTTTGTGGATTGGCCGACAGTAACCATACGAACTGAATTACCAAATCTTAGTCTTCTACGGCAAAAGCCGTCTGATATAAAGCATTTTTACTGATTTGTGGGCGGTAGAAGTGGGCGTGACAACGTTTATATTTACATAGTGACTGCCACTTGGACCCATAGCACCTGCATTCCAAGATTGACTATCAAAACGTGTACAGCTCAGGAATAAGCAAGATTTCGATTAAGTGGGCGTAGATATAGTGCGGCCATGCCCATTTTTTGTACATTGGCGGACAGTGACCATACGAACTAAATTACCAAATCTTAGTCTTCTACGGCAAAAGACGTCTGATATAAAGCATTTTTACTGATTTGTGGGCGGTAAAAGTGGGCGTGACAACATTTACATTTACATACTGACTTCCATTTGGATCCATAGCACCTGCATACCAAGATTCACTATCAAAACTTGAACATCTCAGGAATTACAATGATTTCTTAAAAGTGGGCGTAGATATAGTGTGACCACGCCCATTTTTTGCACAGTCACCGGAAGTAACCATCTGAACGAAATTACTAAATTTTAGTTTTATATGATTAAAACCGTTTGATATAAAGCATTTTTTTTGGTTTGTGGGCGATAGAGCCAATTTGGGTTGTATGGGAGGTACCACGCCCCCTTGTCCAATCAACACCAAACTTCACAGGAACACTTCCCGAATGTTGCTTCAGTATCCCTAAAAATTGCATAAAGTTTGGTTCGGTGGTTTTGGAGTCTATACGTGATTTACACACATATCCACATACCCACATACCCACATACCCACATACCCACATACATACATTCATTTTTATATATATAGATTTCCAGTGAAAAAATTTATTACAAGTTAAAGCAGCAGCAACAACAGCAACTGCAGCATGTTGCTGATAGGTTTCGAAGAATTTCAATTTATTTAGCTTGATTTTTTTGTTTTTGGGTTTGTGGCAAGCATTGCATATGCTGCCAGTTAAGAGTGAAACTGTTGGTGCTGTAGTTGTTGTTTTTTTCCGTGTTGCTATATTATTATTTATGTTGTTATTGTTGGTGTTATTGTTGTTGCTAGTTTGTAAACTTTGACAGCAGTGTTCGTCGGTGTTTTGCAATGACCAAACAAACGCAACGCTTCTGGGTATCTGCTGTGGTTTGTTAATAGACTAACTCCAAAGCTCCACTCAATATTGAACTGGAACTACTAACTGGTTGTTGGTGTTAGTGTTGCTGTTGTTGTTTCAATTTGGCTGTTCGATAAAAAGAAAACATTTTGGAATATTAAGACAATGTAACCAATTTTAGCATAACAATAGCTTCTCAATAATTATTGCAATTCACACAAATTTGTAAAGCAAAACAAAAGACCAAAGCGCCCCAAGCAGCAAAAAAGTTTGAAAAACTTTAGTTTAAATTGTTGTTGACAGAGCATATAAAGAGTTAGAAAATCATGTAAACAAATCAAGTCATGTAAACAGAGAGATGAGCAAGAGCTTTAAGAGAAACTTACAAGTTTTGCTATAAAATTAAATTGTAAATAGATGTGAAAAGTAAAAATTATATAAAAAAATTGTTTAATACTTATTAACCAAATAATTGTTTTAAGATACCTGATATTTTTAGATTAAGGGCGCGTTTATAGTACTGGTTACCGTGCCGAGCCGAACCGAGAAGGAAAGCTGGAAAACGCAGCTAGTCTCTTTAAGCTGCCTGGCTTGGCTTTCACTATACGCACTTTGAGCTTATTTCATATGACTGCATGTAACGGCACTTTACGGCTTCCCTTCTCGGCTCGGCTCGGCACAGCAACCAGCCGGCACTATAAATGCGCTCTTAGGCTGCGACTATAGTGAACGCCGGTTCAGACAGGCAGGCAGATCAGATAAAAATACGCATTAGAGCAAAATAGATGCATGACTTGGTTTCTCTATTGCTCCAATGTGAAAATCTGATCTGACCTGCCTGACTGAATCGGAGTTTACTATGTTCGCAACCCTAATCTTTAAAGCTTTTCCTATTCTTCTTCATAAGTTAAATTTGTGAGATCTTAAGAAAATCTACAATTTTTGTGGAATTTAAAACATTAATACATAAAATATTAGGATATAATGATGCATGTAAGATACATGTAACTGATGTAAACATTCTTCAAAAACGCATTTATCTCCTTGTTCTTACTTACGAAAAACTCGGTTCAGGCAAAACAGCATGAAAAAGATTTTGTACTGTTTTGAACAGAAGTATTAATGCTTAAAATTGAAAATTAAACAACTCAACGAATGCTAACTGATTTTAATGAAACAAAACTTGTCGGATTTATAAATAACCAAGCCTTTATATTATAGGTTATAATAAAAGCTATTACCAATCGATTAACGAAGCGATTACCGAACCAATTACCGATTACCGAAGTGATCACCAACCGATTGCCAATTACCAAAGCGATTACCAGCCGATTACCGAAGCTATTACCAACCGATTATCTAAGCGATTACTAACCCATTACCGATTACCGAAGCGATTACCAACCGATTACCGAAGCTATTACCAACTGATTATCTAAGGGATTACCAACCCATTACCTATTACCGAAGCGATTGCCAACTTATTACCGAAGCTATTACCAAACGATTATCTAAGCGATTACCAACCCATTACCGATTACCGAAGCGATTACGAATTACGGAAGCGATTACCAACCGATTACGTAAGCTATTACCAACCGATTATCTAAGCGATTACCAACCCATTACCGATTACCGAAGCGATAACCATCCGATTATCAATTGCAAAAGCGATTACCAACCGATTATCAATTGCCAAAGCGATTACCAACCATTTACCGATTACCGAAGCGATCACCAATCGATTGTCAATTACCAAAGCGATTACCAACCGATTACCAAAGCTATTACCAACCGATTATCTAAGCAATTACCAACTTATTACCGAATACCGAAGCGATTACCAACCGATTATCTAAGCGATTACTAACCCATTACCGATTACCGATGCGATTACCAACTGATTATCAATTGCCAAAGCGATTACCAACCGATTATCAATTGCCAAAGCGATTACCAACCAATTACCGATTACTGAAGCGATCACCAACCGATGGCCAATTACCAAAGCGATTACCAACCGATTACCGAAGCTATTACCAACCGATTATCTAAGCAATTACCAACCCATTACCGATTACCGAAGCGATTACCAACCGATTACCGAAGCTATTACCAACTGATTATCTAAGGGATTACCAACCCATTACCTATTACCGAAGCTATTACCAAACGATTATCTAAGCGATTACCAACCCATTACCGATTACCGAAGCGATTACGAATTACGGAAGCGATTACCAACCGATTACGTAAGCTATTACCAACCGATTATCTAAGCGATTACCAACCCATTACCGATTACCGAAGCGATAACCATCCGATTATCAATTGCCAAAGCGATTACCAACCGATTATCAATTGCCAAAGCGATTACCAACCATTTACCGATTACCGAAGCGATCACCAATCGATTGTCAATTACCAAAGCGATTACCAACCGATTACCAAAGCTATTACCAACCGATTATCTAAGCAATTGCCAACCCATTACCGATTACTGAAGCGATCACCAACCGATTGCCAATTACCAAAGCGATTACAAACCGATTACCGAAGCTATTACCAACCGATTATCTAAGCAATTACCAACCCATTACCGATTACCAAAGCGATAACCATCCGATTATCAATTGCCAAAGCGATTACCAACCGATTATCAATTGCCAAAGCGATTACCAACCATTTACCGATTACCGAAGCGATCACCAATCGATTGTCAATTACCAAAGCGATTACCAACCGATTACCAAAGCTATTACCAACCGATTATCTAAGCAATTGCCAACCCATTACCGATTACCGAAGCGATTACCAACCGATTACCGAAGCTATTACCAACCGATTATCTAAGCGATTACCAACCCATTACCGATTACCGAAGCGATTACCAACTACCGAAGCGATTACTAACCGATTACGTAAGCTATTACCAACCGATTATCTAAGCGATTACCAACCCATTACCGATTTCCGAAGCGATTACCAACAGATTATCAATTGCCAAAGCGATTAACAACCGATTACCGATTACTTAAGCGATTACCAACTGATTACCGAACCTATTACCAACCGATTACCAATTACCGAAGCGATTACCAACCGGTTACCTAGCCAATTACCGGTTTCCCAACCAAAGTAATTGTGTTACAAATAAATTATATACATAAACATTAAAAAATAGCCGTTTATACATTCAATAACGCATACATTGATAAAAAGAGTTAAAAAAGTAGAACGCGTCTGATTTGTCTACTCTAGCTACTTTGGAAATTCATAGCATCTTATTATAACTAACTTAAAGTTATTTTATAGCTTTAAGTTTCCACTTCGGTCGGCAGTCCCAAACTGCTTACTTTTTTGCTATCTATATCTTTACTAATGCATTAAATTGAAGTGGAAATTTTTGTTTCCAGGTAAACCCCAAAAGTACTGGAGTGCCATAGCATAGCATAGGAAACTTTTTTGTTGTACTGTGCTAGCTGAGCATAAAAAGAGAAGAGAAGAGGCCAACATGGAGTGCATTGAAACTCTTGCAACACAAACGCACGTAAAGAAAATTATCTATGAAACGCGTGGCATCGAGGATGATTTCATACAAAAATTTACATTTTAATTAAATATATTTATGTATTATAAAAGTTTCGAAAGGAAAATTACTATACAGTGTTGCAGCACAGTAAAAACTTTTAAACTTTTTTCATATAAATTGGCCCAGTACTTTTGAAGTTTTACAGATATTTGCAGTTCAATTTAATATAATAGTATATTTTACTGCTCATGGGCGTAGTGATGGTAGGGTGGGGGGAAGAAGTGGCCTGCTCCCTCTGAACTCTAGAAAAATAAAAATTTTAGCATTAAATTAAGAAATTCAAAACATTTTTTTTAATAAAAAAAAAAGAATGGAATTTATTAATATTTATAAAAGCTTAATTTATTTTTTATTTCAAACTTACGGCTGACACATTTATCAGTCACATGAGATAAATAATTTCCCCTCCCCCTCTTAACAAAATTCTGGCTACGCCCATGTTGCTGCTAATAGTATATATTTTTTTTGCGTATCGATTTCTACCAGATCACTCCTCCCGCATGCCACGTTAAAGAACTTTGTTCCAAAAAGCATTTGAAGATTACTTGCTTCTTTGCATTTTCCAATTTGCTTGCTGACATAAAAACAATGAGCTGACGTTTGAATGCTGTGAGTTTTACATTCTTACCGTGCGTGGTGAACTTTTATAGTTTTTTTAAAAGTTTCCCACACGCAAAGCCAAATTATTGAATAAACGAAGCTTTTAAAACACTCGCTAAGCAATGAAAAAATAACAATATTTGTCGCTTGTCAAACTACAAATAATTCTATACCGACGACATCAACAAGAACGACAATGTCGTTGAGACATATTCACCAAACTCACCTCTATTAGAAATACATGTACAATAAATTTGAGAGATGTCGTAACGTCGTTGCCGTCGTCAATGTGTTCCATGCATTAACAAGCAGAATAGAACTGTAATTCTATACCGACGACAGCAACATAAGCAACAATATTGTTGAGGCATATTCACCAAACTCACCTCCATAAGATAAACATGGAAGCAAAAATTTGACAGAACGTAGTTGTCGTTGTCGTCGTCAATGTGTTTCATGCATAAATATTAAAAACTTCAGATGATAAAGCATCCACAAGCTTTCTAAATTTACAAAAGTGCATGCACAACTTTTTTAAAGCATGCAACTTTTTAAAAATAATAAAAATCATTTTAGCGCCCTTAGTTTAAAAAATAAATAAAAACTGTTTTGAATTCCTTGAAGAACCACAGCCATTCATTTGAAGAGCAGAAAGCTATTCTTAAAAATATGTATATAAAAAACGCGCGTTTATCAAATGTCAAGAACAGCTTTCAATCAAAGCTTAGAACAAGTATGACTCACTCACTACTAACTACTAAGAATAAAATTCAAAAAAGAATGGAAACAAAGGCACACAATTTCACCATCAGGATTGGAATTTTAACGTTCTGCTTGAACGTACATTTCCCAGAAGATGGTTATTTCAGACGAACCTCTAATTCTGCGAATTCTTCTGCAACTAAAGTCACAACGTTATTCTTTTTTTTTTTTAAGTATTTTGTATGCCATCTTGTTTGCATTTTTTATTTATGCCCTTTTTTGTGCTATTGAAGTCCTGCATAAAATCGATGCTATCTGGCAGTATTTGACTTCCTTTGTTGTTGTGCTGTGTGTGTTATGCTTAAAAAATATGCCTTAAAAAATCAACAAAAACAAAAAGAGTTAAAAAAAAAATACCCACAAATAACAGGAGGCGTCAGTTGGCATCCGTTGTTGTTTGGCTTATGTGTTTCTTCACACATTTGCATGAAATTTGAAACTAACTCGATTCAATTGAATTCGAATTTCTTGGATTTTTTTGGGTTTTTTTTTTCTAACCCCTTTTTTAAGAATTTTTTGTTAACAAACAAATGGTTGTCTGCACCTTCAGAGCCATCTGCAAAATTTTGATAGATTCCTTTGTAGAATTGATTGCTTGGAAACTAGTTGTTGAGAACGATAAAGTTGAATGATGGAGTTGATCATTAAAATTCACTTGATCCATAAAGATTTTTTCAACCTGGTTTTTAAATAAGCTGTGCTTGTTTTTGTGTGTTTCAGTAGAACTTCTAAATTAAGTCTGGGCTTAAAGAATTATATTTATTTATTTATATTCAAAGAACGACAAGAAGAGAGGAAAGGGTTCTTAGTTAATTAAAGCTCAATTAAGTTTTGCAGTATTAGTAGATTTAGTACAGAAAAATTCTACAGCACCATTCAAGCTTCGCATAATTTCCTTGTCTGCTGTAGTTATATTAATTCTATCTGTAGCTATATCTTTACAATCTTTATCTTTACTATTATATAAAATTGAAGTGCAAATTTTTGTTTCCAGGTAAACTAGAAAAGTACTGGGCCGATTTTGATGAAATAAGTTTTAAAATGTCACATTTGTGTTACACCATATTTTCCTTTTGAAATTTGTATAACAAGTATATTAAATTAAAGTGTAACATTTTTTAAGAAATCATCCCCAATGCCACGGATTGCTTGATCGTTTTCTTTACTCGCGTTTGTGTTGCGAGAGTTTCAATAAACTCTATGTTGTTCTCTATTTTTCTCTTATTGTGCTCACCATGCACAGCACAACAAAAAAAAAAAAAACAGATGAGCCTCGAACAAGGCGAAATGTAAGATATGCAAGATACATGCAAAACAAAACAAAATTATTTTATTTCGTTTGAAATGGATTGTCTAAAGGCAATGCACTGACCATCTTCATCGTTTTTAGATCTGACTTACACTGATCAAGACTTGATGTCAATCCTTTGTTATTCCATTTTAAACTTAAAACCACTCACACGTTGATATTCGCGTCACCCATCCACATATACAAGACTTGATCATCCATCCATCACCAATGAAAACCAGGACTTGAGAGATTTTTTATTATATGAAGTTTCTGCGCTCTATCTCTCTCCACACTCATTCAAAGAGTAGAAAAAATGTGTTAGCGCTTTTTATTGATAAAGAGAAAACGTCCGTGGCAAAGCCGCGGACCACTCTGAACTGCTAATTATTACATAAAATCTTTATTTCTTAAAATCTTACGTGGAGATCTATGAATTTAAATTCACTCAATAACTAAAAAAAATCGCTTGAAAATTCCATTCTTATGCGAAAAGTCATAGACAGAGGCATGTCAAATTTTGAATTTGACAAATAAAAATTCAGAAAATTAGATAATTTTCAAAAAAAAAAATCCTTTCATTCGATTTGAACTTTTGCCGTTTGCCGATTTGCCGTTTGAAAGATATTCGAATTAAATTTTAGAACAAATTTATATTTTTCAATTATTTGCACAAAAGTGCCCCAAATTTAATAAAAAAAACTAGGCACTGGGGGCTGCCTACCGAAGTGAAAACTGAAAGCTATGAAATAACATAGCCGTTATGCATTTTCGATGTAGCTAGAGTAGGCAAATCAGACGCGTTCTACTTTTGTATCTCTTTTTATGAATTTATGCGTTATTGGATGTACAAACTGCTATTTTTTAATGCTTATATATAATATATTTGTAATACAATTACTTTGGCTCGGTAATCTGTTGGTAATCGCTTCGGTAATTGGTTGGTAATTGCTTTGGTAAAGGGTTGGTAATCCCTTCTGTAATCGGTAAACGGTTGGTAATCGCTTCGGTAATTGGTTGGTAATCGCTTCGGTAATTGGTTCGGTATCAGTTGGTAATTGCTTCGGTAATCGCTTCGGTATTCGGTAATTGGTTCGGTAGTTGCTTGGTAATCACTTCGTTAATCGGTAATTAGTTCGGTTATTGGTAATTGGTTCGGTAATCGGTTAATAATAGCTTCGGTAATCGGTAATTGGTTCGATAATCGGTTGGTAATCGCTTCGGTAATCGGTAATTGGTTCAGTAGGTGTTTGGTAATCGCTTCGTTAATCGGTAATTAGTTCGGTAATCAGTTGGTTATCGCTTCGGTAATCGGTCTGTTCATCGGTTGGGTAATCGTTTATTGGTTGGAAATCGCTTTGGTAATCGGTACTTTGTTCGGTTATTGGTAATTGGTTTGGTAATCGGTTGGTAATAGCTTCGGCAACCGGTAATTGGCTCGGTTGTCGGTTGGTAATTGCTTCGGTACGCAGTAATTAGTTCGGAAGTTGGTTGGTAATCGCTTCGGTAATCGGATATTAGTTCGGTAATCAGTTGGTAATCGCTAGGATAATCGGTCTTTTAATCGCTTCGGTAATTGGTAATCGTTTAGTAATAGCTTCGGTAATCGGTAATGGTTTTGTAATAGTTTCGGTAATCGGTTGATAAGCCCTTCGGTTATCGGTAATCATTTGGTGATTGGTTCGGTAATCGGTAGCCGGTTGGTAATTGCTTCGGTAATCGGTTCGGTAATCGGTTGGTAGTCACTTTGATAATTGGTCCGGCAACAACGGTGCAAAATAAGTTCGTTTATAATTAAAGTGACACGCCTCCTTTCAATTCCGCCCAATTTTCTAGACTGCTGACTGCTTATTATTCCAAAGAATATATGTGGAAAATTTGGAAGATGTCGGACAAAGGCTATAGAAGGAGTTCGATTAAAATTAAAGTGGCACGCTCCTGTCTAATTCCGCCCCCGCTTTTGTAGGCTTAAAACATCTCATTATTCTAGAAAATATATGTGCGAAATTTGGTTGAAATCGGTGAAACGGGGTAGATGGAAATAGTTTGAAAATAAACTGTTCCGCCCGCTGACTAGTGCCGTCCACTTTTATAAACTACGAACTGATCCTTATGCCAAATAATATGTGTGCAAAATTTGGTTTCAGTCGGACAAACGGTGCAGAGGGAGTTCGATTAGAATTGAATTGACACGCCCCTTGTCTATCCCACTCACTTTTGTAGGCTTAAGGCTGTTCAATATACATAAGAATATATGTACGTAATTTGATTGAAATCGGGC
The DNA here is from genome assembly GCA_914767935.1 of Coremacera marginata. Taxonomy (NCBI): domain Eukaryota; kingdom Metazoa; phylum Arthropoda; class Insecta; order Diptera; family Sciomyzidae; genus Coremacera; species Coremacera marginata. The sequence continues at coordinate 143,336,593 of OU612047.1, forward strand.
AAACGGTATACATGGAGCTAGTTCAAAAATTAAGTATCACGCCCCCTGTCTAGTACCTCCCATTTTTATAAACTTAGCTAATTTAGAACTCAAATTACCAAGGATTATGTGTGCAATGTTTGGTTAAAGTCAAACACAAGTTATAATAGATGTTCGATTAAAAGTAAAATGCCCCACCCACTTTTCTAGTCTAATGACTCCACATCATACCGATGAATATATGTATGGGCTGGATAAACGATGCGGGTGGAATTTGGGCGCATACAGAACTGCCACTCAGTTTTATATATATACGAAAGATTTTCTATATTGATGACGTCACTTTGTGTGGGAGGTAGGCGTGGTTTTCATCCGATTATAATTGCTCCGATCGTCTACAGATAATATAGAGGTATTTCATCTTGTATATCAAAGCGTATGTGCAAAATTTTTAAGAGATTTTATGCTTAAAATAAAGCCGCTTAGTATGGGAAGTAGGCGTGATTTTATCCGATTTTGCCAAATATCTTAGAGATGGTTTATGTTAAATAAGACAGCATATGCTTAAACTTTAAGACATTTCTTAAATTTTTGCAGATTTTTAGGAGATTTTTCGTTAGAAATATAGCTAGTTTGTATGTGAGGTAGGCGTGGTTTTAGTCCGATTTTTATAGATAAAATTTTATATATATATATATATCAAAGCTTATGTGCAAAATTCTAAGACATTTTTGTAATTTGAGCAGATTTTTAAGAGCTTTTAAGCTTAACATAAAGCCACTTTGTATGGGAGATAGGAGTTGTTTTTATCCAATTTTTTCAAATTTCATAGTCAGATCAGACTATCATTTATAGATCAGACAATTTATAAGTCAGAAGATCAAAGCTTACGTGCAAAATTTCAGGGCTTTTCTGTAGTTTAAAATAAAGTCACTCTGCATGGGAGGTAGGCGTGGTTTTCATCCGATATGGCTCATTCTCCAATTTGATAGAAATAAACTTAAATTTTGAATTTCACTGCGATAAATTTAAAATTACGGCTGTCCGACAGACAGATAAACAAGCGGAAATCGAATCAGGTGATGATGCTGATCAAAAATATATATACTTTTCTATACCTGCCACGCCTTCTTATTGGCGTTACAAGCGGAATGACAATGTTAAGAAAAACTCAGTACGCGTTGTGTCTCGGAAAAATTATTACAGGGTCTCTTCCAGGTTTCAAAAATTCTATTCAGCCCCGCTGATCAGTTGCTTCGATCGTAGCTAAATTTCGTGCAAGCGATCGGTGTGGAGTTAGTTTTGAAGATAAGCAACTTGTTTCACTAGCTACTTGAACTTAATTTTTTCCCACTCCAATCAGTACCAAAAAAAAAAAAAAAAATTTAACAAAAACTAGAACTGCAGTCTAGGAACTAGCCTGCCTGCAAGATCATTTTCAACAACTTGCTAGTGATACTTAAAAAATAATGGCATACATCGTGCATTTTATAGCGTCTTGGAATAATTTTGCTGATCATTAAAAAAAAAAAAACTTTTTATCGGAGTCTACAAGTCTTGCTGTGGCTCGACATGATCAGCTACATGAATGACTGCAATTACCATACCCAGTGTAACACGATCAACGAACAACGATCAAGTTGATTGACTTATGACGCGTAAATTAAACATCCGCTGAATGGCAGAACTAATTGACTGGGACTTGAATGTGAGAATCAAGTAATTCATACAAGTATGCAAGGAAAGAAAGAAGTAAGAGACAGCGACAGAAGGAAGAGGTTCAGTACTACGAAGAAAGGCTGGCTGTCAAATGTTATACAATATCAAAGAATAGAACCCAGAAGTATGTATAGCAAGTTTGTGTAGAATGATCGGCGCACTGATCGGGTGACTGATGTTTGTGCCAGATGTAAGCGGATACTAGCAAGTAACGCTTCACTGGCAACCAGTCCCAGACGACGACGACTACGACGACGACAAAGACTATGAGCAGGAAGACAAACACTTCAGCTTGGTGTACAAAGCAAGATCAATGCAGCTTAACGTAACATGATCGGGGAACAAACGAGTTATTGAGCTGACTGACTAGCAAGTGGTTCCCAAGGGTCACAAAAATGGTGCGATGTTTAACAAGCCCGATCATGAGACCGATCTTAGAAGAAGCTGTTGATATTAATCGTCAGGCATGAACGAACGAACGGGCGCTGATTAAGTTGATATTTTATTTAATATGCAGTCAATTCCAGGGATCAGTGGCAGCGACACTTTAGCAGCTAGCTAGAAGTGACATCAAGGGTCACTTTCTTCCTCTGACGCTTTGTGTTTCTTCTCCTTTTTTTTTTGCAAACATGTTTGCATAGCAGATTTAAACCCATGAACCGCAATGCGAGCGAATGTCTGCAATATGGGGCTCATTATGTGTTAACAAGAATTCGCAATTTTTTTTCTGCTAATTTTTTTAATGAATACCCTCAATGGTAAAATATTAAATTTCAGCATTGAAAAAAGTGAGATGATCATCTTCATTTTGGCACAAAATCGATCATTTTGAAGAGCTCAAAGAAAGCCTCAGGTCAAAATAAGCCAAAAAAAAAAAAGAATAACAAAGACTCTACCTTCAAATAAGAAGATAATCGGCCAACAAGAAAAAAAAAATTAGACTCTTGTGATGAGTGGCTATTGTCTTGACACGAAAAATACAGCTAACGAATCCATAATAATGACAGCAACAACAAAGATGCTAAAACAAATATATACAAAGTGTGAATAAAAAATGAGAAACAAGACGCATGAAAGAGAAAACATTAAAAATGGTGGGAACAAAAGAATTTGATGCCCAAGCATTGAACTCTTGATGCCAACATGAACTCTGAACGTTGGCTGGTGGATGGTATAAAGCTAGATAAAAGGTTCCAACATAAATTTTTGTTTCTTTTTTCTTTTATATTTTTTGGTTTACGAAGTGAAAATCATTCAGTCTCTAACGAGCTCATGTTGCGCCCAGGTAACACATGTTGAGTTATGCATGTCAAGACATGTTGGCCACACTGCTGCAAAGAAGATTTGAATTATTGATGGCGAAAAGGTGAAAAAAAAAAATATTTGGCTGCTAAAAAGGCTGTGAAAGAAGGCAGCTTATTGGTGAAACTGATAAGCTGTGGAATATGGGAGGATGTGTGAAGTGAAAAGGGGCGGCAAGAAAAAATTATTTAGAGCGTAGAGACATATGTATGCATGTTTGGAGTTTGGGCAAAGATTTTGGCTTGTCTTTTGTTGAGTCAACGCTAGGTAAAAATGGTTGGATCGGGTGGAGTGGGGTGAGTTGGGGGGAGGGGGGAAAGAAAAAGGTTTCAATAACATTCGAATAAAAGAAAGGATACACCAGACGAACACAAATGAATCATGATTCTTAGAAACTGATAGAGCAGAGGTGCACAAAATAAAATACATATTAACTTAAAAGTTAATATTTTGATTCTCGGAAAATTAAGGAAAAAATAATTCAATGGAATTTTATATATGGGCATTTCCACAGAAAAGTCCACCATGATCAAAAAATTAAAAGTTATTAAAAACTTATCATTTAATGATATTATCTTAGAGAAACATTTAAATTTTGTCCATTTAAGCAATTTTTATGATTATGATCAAATGGCCTGCACTGTTTCACATATGTAATTTTTCTTTTTAGTAAATGTTTAGTAAACTTTTTGTAAGCGAACAATTTTATTTTGTTATAATTGAAAAAAAATTGTCAATTCCATTACAGGAATTGCAATTGGTAATTGAACGTTTCAATTCCTCAGGAATGGAATTGAAAAAAATTGTCAATTCCATTACAGCAATTTTAATTGGTAATTGAACCTTTGAGTGTAGCGGCCGTGGCGCAGTGGGTAGGGTGTGTGGACCATAAGCCAGAGAACCCTGGTTCGAATCCCACCTGACACTGAAAGTTTTTTCAATTGAATTAATTTTTCTGCTCGGCTGTCATCTCTCTGCAGACAATGCCATACCTCAGAGAGAAAAAACTGTCATGAAAAGCTTTTGCGATATATATGATAGGATACGAAAACATTTTATCTACCCTGAGTTGTCTTGGGCATCGGCGTAATGTTGGTTGCCTAAGCCTTTTGTATAGGTTCTACCATGGGAAATGTTCAAGAGAGGTACATGGCCTGACGCCACCAGTTCGTGTATTTCCTAGATCTACTCGGGCAGCTTTCCAAGGCCATCCCTTAACCATTGCATCGGTGCCCAATAGAACCACGTATTACCGAGATAATTCGTTTTTTGGTCGCACGGTAAGATTGTGGAATAATCTCCCAGTGAGCGTGTTCCGCGGCAGTTTTGATCTGTGTCAGTTTAAAGCAAGTCTTCACCGTCACTACTCCTTCTTTCCACCCTCTAACTAACTATCACCCGTCTTCCGAATTAACGCAATGCTTTCGCATTTAAAGGGGGCATCCCCTGAGCGTTGGCTTAGACAAAAAAAAAAAAAAAAAAAAAAAAAAAGCCTTTCGGAATCGGCATAAAACATGTAGGTACTCGATCATTTGTGTTCAAACATTTTCACAACACACACAACACAATTGATCATAAAAGGCTCGGGCAAAGTTTTACGCTGATTATCAGACATCGAGTCACTGCAAGCAAAGCTGCAAGCGAATAAATGTAAACAACAGATCGTGTAGCAACAGGTCGTGTAGCTGAAGAGTATAACTTTTTATTTTTTTTCTGTTCTCTTTTCATACACTTTTGCGCTGAGGTACGCTTGCGATCTACGCGTTGTTTCAGTTATTTCTCTGAGTACTTAATAAACTACACGAATACTCAGGAATCTGCTGCAGTGACCTGAATAAGAATCAAGTATGTTGGTTTTTCCCCGCAATAAGCTTTATGTTATTCTTAATGCATAGTCAGTTTGATGTTGGATAGAGGTGCAATCAAACGTATTTATTTATGATAAAAAGACATTAATATTAACAAAAATATTTCATTCTGAATGGATATTGATGTAGTGACATCATAACATTAAACATTACACCTTTATATATAATACAATACAATATTACATACAATATTGAACCATACAATAACATACAACATACAACATACAATCCTCAACATTTCTCCCGAACACAGCTACCCTGTATCTACCACCCTTCTTTGGCTCCCCATAAAAAAAACACAAAAGCTGTCGAAAATTGTTTATATCAGACGTAGCTGAACTCCTAGTGGGGTCAAATATATGAGTTGCTCCTATTATTTTTTATCCCTCAACATTTCTCCCGAACACACCTACCCCCTATATATTGCCCTTCTTTGGGTCCCAATACAAAAAACATTCGTTGTACAAACGACCGAATAAAAAAATATTTGCTAAATAATCAGGGTATGAACACTGATATTTTTGTTATTTTTTATTGCTTTATTTACTTATCTGAATAAAACAAAGAGAGTGTAAGATCAGGGGCCGAATTACACCATCCGTGAACGAACGAGCTTTCGAATCGAATATAATTTCACTCCGATTATTTTTTCGTATGACAGCATTCGATCGACCATGAGTCGAAATTTTTGTATGAGGGCAATCGATTATGCCATCATCTCTAGCTGTCAAATATTAATTTCTCGATGTAAGTTTCGCTACTTAGTTTGCGCCATTGGTCCAGCAGCAGAAAAGCTTATAGTGCGACGCTGGGAAACACACTTGAGTGCACATTTAATCCCTGAGATGGCCGAAAATGAGACCTGCAGGTTGCATATTTTTGGAGTTGTTAATTGCGTTGAGAAAATTGACCGCTGCTGATTGACGTCGGAGATAATTATGCAACTAAAATTATTCAATGCGGCATTTAAGTGAAAGCAACGCATGAAAAAGCCTTTGGATTTCGTTAAAGTAACTCATATGCATCTAAATATTCCAAGTGGATGTGAGAATAATCCTTTTTTTAACACATCTGCAACAATTTCACTTTTGGAGGAATCAATATCGAACGACACGCATGATACTTGTGAAAACGGTGCTGATATTAGCACAGCCTTTGCTTTCAATGAAGTGGTTTTATTATTTGGATTATTGGACCCAATGATTATTTGGAGTTGCCGATGCATGGTTTAATATTGGAACAGTTAAAGAATTTTAAAGCTAAAAAAAAAATTAAAAAATGTAATTGGTATTTATTGTTCCAAAATTGTGTAAAGGTCAATCACTTAGCTGAGGGACGATCAAAAGCTTGATCCAGATACTTGTACAATACAACGATACAAACAAAATCTTTACCCAGTGATGTTCCTAGCGCTAGGCGTTACTACAAAGTATAAGAAATTCATGGATCCTCGTGGATCTGCCATTAAGAAAGCTGTATTTAAATTATTGGCAATGGAGTTGCTTGGTCTTGTGGCACACACAAAACATTTGTTGCGAAATCCAAGTCAGGTTGCTATAACATGCATACCCTTAATCATCAATTCCATTACTTGTTTATTGTGTGTCGTTTTCAGATCAATTTGGCGAACAATCAGGGGTTGGTGATCTTCTTTTGGGGCGAAGAAAATAACTCTTAGGATACTATTTAATTGTTTACGATAAGATGGAAACTCTGACTAACATAGCAAAGAAGTTATTAAAATTCCAACTTATTTCTTCTACACAATCTTAAACACAGTTTTGTTTCCCTTTTATAGCAAAGCGTTTTTCAATTGAAGGCTAAGGATAATCAAAAAGAACTTACAACTGCAAGCTCTTGAAATGAGCAAGTTTCATTGAAGACGCATATTTCGATGCCTTAGTTCTGATCCAAAATTGAAACCAATGAAAACTATTGGGATACTGATACTCAGTACACAAACCACAGTTAATATATAAATCTCTAATATTTATTAAAAAAAAATTAAAGCTGTTGTTTTTTTTTTTTTAAAGAAATGTAAAAAAAATTGGTGTACCTAGGACGACGGCAACCCGTGCCGACAGGCATCGGTTCATGTCAGTACTTAGTTATTTGGTAAAGAAGTACTAATTTTTTAAAAAAATCCAAATAACTTTTGTATAGTTGTAAATTTCGAAAAGCTGGTTGGCAGTTCCTTTTTTTAATTAAATTTTCTTTAAAAGAAAATCCAACTTGAAAATTGGATTTTTTACTTAGAGTTGTAGAGTACTTAGAGTTTTACCAGAGTTGCGATTTTTTACTTCGAAAAAAAAACTAATTTTTGTTCTTGTTACATAAAAAAAAACTCAAAAATCCAAATTTCAAGAAATTGAAATGGAATCTTGAGGAAATCTTTTCTTAAACTAAACCTAATGCAGATGCAAAAAATTGTATAATTATGTTGAATAACTTTGTCGTTAATAATTTTTTTCTAAAAGTGTACCTTTTTGAAAATTTCGAGTTTCAGTATTTTTAAAAAAAAAATACAACAACTAGCAACAACAACTAGCACAACAAAATCTTTGAGTATTTAGAAAAGCTTTGATCTATATTCGAATAATAGAACATACTTTCCCTGAAAGTATGCTTCACAAATTAGAAGAACTTAAGCTGCTTTCATATCATTTGTGTTCTCGTACCGCAATTCAGGGTAATTTACTAATTGCATTCGTGAAACAAGTAGAAAATTAAGAGCTTAGTGGATCACAGCAAGAATCACGATAAAAGGCTACTGATGAGTTGGTGTAGCGGCCAACGAAACAGCTGTCTAGTCTGCTATGTGATTGATACTCTATAGGGTATTGTTGTTGTTAGTTGTTATTCCTTCAGTTGTTTTCTTCGGAAAGCAACATTGACCTTGAGCTCGATAAAATATAACCTTTAATAATTGAAAAATTATTGAAATTATATAAACACATAACTTAAAAACTTAAAAAAAAAATTCCTAAAAATCTAAACGGAAAATTTGGAAAACAACAAATTAAAAAAGCCTAAATTCGGGAAAAAAGTATACCTGTTAAAACTTGACTTTTTTTTTTAAAAAATATACCTATAGTGCCTTTTTGTAGCAATTCGATCACAAAAAAAAAAAAACAAAAATTATAAAAAGTCTAAAAACCTATATTTCTCACTCGGAGAAACTTTAATAATTCTAGAAAAATGTATATAATACATTCAAATATGAACATGTGATAAAAACTAAAAATTCATTTAAGGTAAAATTAAACATTAAATTAATATATCGAATTAATATATCAAATTTCAAATCAAATTAATACAAACTTAAAATAATTAAACTCATGGAGGCACTTTAAAAGTACTTATTAATGTATGTAACAAAATATTTAAAGAAACTAATAAAAGATCGAGATCACTTGAAAAATAACTAAAAATAAGGAAATTCATCAAACAATCAGCTTTACACACATCAAATTAAACTTTTCAAACTTCAAATTTAATCTACTACATTTTGAAATTAACTTTTTATAAATCAATTTAAACATTTTAAACTTTTCAAACCTAGAATTCAACTATCAAAACATGAGAAAGTCGAAACAGGAAAGAGAAGTAAAATTTTAAGTGATCCAAAATTTGGATTGAAATATTAAAAACTTTAAATTTATTTATAAAAAGGAAAATTCGCAATGAAGTAGGTTGAATTTGAAGTTTAAAACGTTTAATTTGATTTGTTCAAAGTTTAATTTCAAATGTAAATGGTTAAGTTTGAACCCTTTTTGGATCCTCTGCAAGGCGTTAATTTTATTTGCATTGGTCCTGTAAATAAAGCATGTTTTTAGTAATAATGGTTTATAAATTATACAATTTACTCACATTTTTGCGTGCGCACCGAAATAAAGCCAACCCGTCAGCTAGAATGCAATCGAATGGCATTTTGAATGAACCGAATCGAACATATGCTCGTTCACGATAGATATAATACGAAAATTAGATAACTTTTCTTGTTTACAACACCGATTGATCAAAAAACGATAACTTTCACTCGTTCACGAAAGCTGTCATACCAAACTGTATAATCTCGAAAGTAATCATTCGATCACGGATGCTGTAATTCGGCCCCAGGTTTGAGCAAAGCAGAAAAGGCATAGAGGACATTTTTTATTCTATTGCAAAAGAAAATATATTCAGGGAGGCGAAAAAGCATACTCATGCAGGGCTTTAGTCTATACTCAGTTTACTCAAAAATAAGTCGAATTTTTGAGATACATGGTGACTTACAGTTTTTAGACTTTGATCCAGTTTTTCCACTCTAGAAACTAAACTGTTTCATATAAAGCAATCAGTTGTATGTCATCTGTCAGATACTTATAATCTGTCAGATAATATTTCACGACTTTGGCTTACGTTATTGTTTCTAGCAGGAAAACTAACATACACAAAACTTATCTTGATAGCAAAGAAAAGATTCATAAAACTGTAAAAATTTTGAAATCGATGAACTCGTACATTCATTTAAAGAATGCGTTCTTTGGCAGTAAGAAAACGTTAAAAGAAAAGTTAATTCCCTCGAACAATTGTTTGAGTTTTTTTCTTCAGAAGTGTAGTTTCGTTCTTAATTCAAATATAATTTTGTGGAACTCAGAATTTGAAAAAAATAATAGATATAATTTAGATAAAAATCTTGAATAGCTTGGACTACTTTGGTTAATTTATTGCCGTATGACATAAATTGCCGTCTGAATTGAATGTGAACACCATAAAATTTGCAAATCAATACATTTATTTGCATAAAAAGATTCACACAATACTAAAAAAAAAAAAAACTTTTTAAATATGCAAAAATTAATTCAGGTTCCCAGTTAACTTTTTCAAAACAAAGCACATTAAAATCAAACGCTTTAACTTTAAGCAACTCAGATACAAGTATGTAAAAAAATGACGTTAAAAAATTAATTGCTAAAATGTGCTCAAAAATTTAACAAATTTTGTATGCAATGCGTAGGCGACGCTCCATATATTACAATTTTTATTTTTGTGATTATTGATATGAAACTTTTAATGAATACAAAACGAAATTTTGCATTTTTAAAATCGATATGAAAAAATAAATAATTCAAGCATTGATTTGCATACAAAAGCGTGTGAACGAAAAATGTTATATAAAATTAAAAAAAAAAAAAAAAATTAAAATGATATCTCTAAATAAACTAAAATAATTTAAATGTGCACAAAAAAGATACTGATGTTGATTATGTTACTGATAGTAAAAAACAAAACGTGCATAGCAAGTAACTGAATATTTGAACCAAAACGAAAAAGTTAACTTCTAGTAAAACGAACAGACTGTTGTCAGTTAGACTGAGTGGCAGACTAACTGACTGAATGACTGAGGCGGATGCATGTATAGATAGAAGGAAATAAAATGTTGCAACACGATTTTTATTCCCATGGCATTGAAATATGATAAAAACAACAGCTAAAACAACAATATATAACAACAAAAGGCAGCTAAAACCACAACTCCAACAGTTTAAACAACAACAGCAATAATAACAACAACAACAACAAAAACATTCGACATAAACAAATGCAATTTACAATTTTTACATGCAGCACTGAAAAATTCAATGAAACTTGAGCAAGCAGCATGTTGGTAGCAACATTGTTTAGCTGCATGGAAAAAAATGAGTGCTGTTTAGAACGGAGGGACACCAATCAGGGTAGCCACACAGAAAAAAATTTTTCTACCAAATTTCCTAAAAAAAACTACCAAAATGACAAAAAAAATTACCAAAATCTTTTTTTATGTAAAATAAATAACACGGATATATTTTTTAAGTTTTTAAATAAAAGTAATATTTATTACACATTTCATTTATAAAAAAAACTAAACTTAAAAAAACGTTTACAATACGATTAAAAACACATTTTTTTAATATCAGGTTTAACTATATGACTGCCGTTCCAACTGAACACAAATATATAAATTAAAAAAAAAACATTTTTAAACTAGTTTAAAAGTATTTGTTCTTTGTACTAAAAATAAAAAGGAACGCATGGTTTAAATAAATAATTTAAAACTAAAAGTTTAATCTAAAAATTGTTTTTTGGCGACCACACATAATGAGGCATATTTTTTGCTTCGCAAAGTTCTTTGGATATCATAATGCTATTAATGGTACTAGAATGTAACTTGTTCCGAAGCTTTGTTTTAATAAACAAATTCAGAAAACTTTCTTTCTTCTGCGGCTGAGCTGTGAGGTAACGACAATAACTTAAAAACAAAATCAGTTAAATCCTTAAAACAGCTTCTCCCATGCTGTTTTTTGAATATGAAACTTTATTCCAAAAATCTAATACATCCATATCAATAATAACTTCAAGGTTAGAAATACTAAGAAGCTTCCATTGAGTGACAAGATTTTCAGTATCGCCGTCTATTAAATATGAAAAACTTGAGATCATTGGTAATATCGCAATTTGTGATTTTGACAATATAGTACTAGGAGTTGAAATTGATAAGTTTTTTATGTCGTCTCTGCAAAAGTCAAAATTTTGCTGGACTTGCTTCCAAAGTTAGAAATAAAAATTCAAAATGTTTTCTTTTATTTCAATCTTTTGTAATTCTGAAAGTTGGCAGTTTTGTATATATAATTCCGCTTTACTACCGATAAATACATCTTTTGTAGGCATATAAATTTCTTTTGTATATATATTTACAAGCCCATTACTTATAAAGTTACTTAGTATTAGTTTAAAGTTAATTTCCATATGGTTGTATAAATAAGGCAATTGGTCCTTCTCGGACTGAAAATCTTTGTTTAAATCATTTATAATTTTTAATATGTAAGACAAAAATATGAAGTAAACTTTAGTTGAGGGATCGGCCATTAACTCGGCTAAGCCGCCTGTCTTTATTCCATTTACTTCCAAAAGTGATGAAATGAAATATAGCCTTAGAGCTTCACATTGCTCAATTACTCTATTTATTACATTTTGCAAAGCGAACCACCTCGTCAGCGAAAGACCTAGCATTTTATGTGGTTTAATATGACAATAGTCTTGAAATTCCTTAAAATCGTTAATTCTCTTTGAACTGTCCGAAAAAACCTTGTAAATGTTTCGACAAAGCTCTTCGATTTGCATGGGAATTTTTGTACATGCATAGGCAGAACACAAATGCAAGGAATGACAAGAACATTATAAATAAAATAAATCCACATCCTGTTGAAACTTTGCCCTTAAGCCATTAATATGCCCAGCCATAACGCTAGCATCAGTAGCAAGTCCCATAACATTTTTAAGAGGTATATCATTTTCAGAAATTTTTTTTTTATATAATTATACAAAGAAGCAGCATCAGCTTATTTGACTTCTATTAAGCCTAAGAACCTATCTCTTATAATTTGTGCTATCTTATCATAATACCTTACAACAAGCACCAACGACTTCTTTGTGGTGATGTCAGTTACTTCGTCAACAATGAGTGAAAATTTTGTTGTTTGAAGAAATGATATAATTTTTGCTTTTGCCTTATTTTCTAAGATATCTGAAAGTTTTGTTGATTTAGTTCTGGCACTCCTAACACCTGCAGCAATTTTGGAATCAAGGCAGCACTCAACCAGCAGCAGTTAATCCACCAGCAAATAGTTTATCAGTAGAAAAGGCAAGTTGTGATGAATACAAAACATAACAAGTGTCAGCTCTGCAAATTCGACTTGCTTCTGAATCCTTCGGTTGTCTTTTTTGATGCAGTCGTCAAGTTTTACTTGGTGCCCTTGTTTTCGACACTCTGATGTGTTGACGTAGGCTTGCATGCTTTTTAAGATGTGTGAAAAGGTTGATTGGGCTCTTTTCGCAAGCGACGCAAAAACAGGACCCATTTCTATTTTGCAGCCAAGAAAATGCAATTCGTTCAGCCACTCATTCCGAAAATTTCTTTTAGGTTCACTCTTTTTATTTGACACTTTTTTTTAGCACCAGTTTGAGCACCTTTAGAGCTGCAAAGTTTTATTTAAAAGGTACCTTTAAAAATTAATTTTTTCTATTAAAAATTATGGCCTAATGTTAAAAAAATTGCCTCTTTTTAATTTCTTCTTCTCTGGCATCTTATCAAAATGTGTGTTTGGATCTAAAAAAGCTAATAGTGAAAAAATTACGGCCGCTCTCATGTAGTTTAAAAGTTATATTGGGCAGAGCTGTAAAAGAATGCATTCAATTTGATTTTATTTACAAAAATTTGAATCAGTGAATCTATGAAGAATTGATTCATAAATAATATTTTTAAAATACATTTAATTTTTAAAAATTGATTAATTATTCATTTTAATTATTTATTTTCGTTATTCAGAATAATGAATCAATGAATGCTATTCACAAAAAATGCAATTCACAAAGAATTTCAGAATTTTATATATCATTATACCATGACTTAAACAAAATCAGAGGGCACGCCAAATTTTAAGTTGAAATCTTTTGACATTTTGTTTTGCGTTCATTCGCATCACTTGATGATGCGTTCGTAATAATTTAAAAGAGTTACAATTATAAGGGTGATGCTGCACTATAAACGTGATATAAAACATCATTTACATATTATACATAATTATTTATTCAGAATACTGTAGTTATTTCATAAAATGTTCTTGTAAAAAAAATTACCAAAACGATAAAAAATTTACCATTTTACCAAGTCAAAAATTTTTTACCAAAAATGGTAATATATTACCAAACTGGCAACCGTGACACCAATATGTAATCGTAACTCACATGCAATACAAACTTATATGTATAGATTAAGACGAACATTGAAATCAACGCATCATTTAAACACTACAAGTCACAATGCAACAAAAAATAGTATTAATTGCTCAATAACGTGCATGAGTTATGTTCAAATGTTATTTCAAAAATCCTTTACAATCAAAAACGATACCTTTTTCTCATCTTATTTATGGCATCAAAAATTGTTGCCCCAAAAATGCCGATTGTGCGATAACAGATGCTATATATTACACAACCAGCCAGAGCTGTCTGTGCCATTAATATGAAGACCCAAAAAATTGTGGAATTTTAATTTAACCACTACTATGCTCAAAAAATAACACAACAAATTAAATATTTGGCATCAACAACACTTGGACCTAGTATAAGGCAACGATTCAAAAAGAATTCAAAGGCATTTAAACAAGTTGCGCATGCGTGAACTTCGAAAATAAACTGTATCGATCAATCGTTTGTTTTTGTGCGATTCTACTCAAAAATAAATTATCCGAAATAATTTGAAATATTTATTGGTGCAAAACCAATAAATTTAAGAACACAGCCACGTATATATTGTTGAATTATATGACAGGTTAGACAGGCGGACAACAATAACAACAAGTTGATAATGAAAAACATGGTATACGACATTTTTATATAATACTAGCTGAACCCGGCGTGCTTCGCTACCCCCATAGTGATAAAATAAAAAGTATTTAGATATTAATAAAAAGTTATTTATTTGATTATGAATTAATTATTGCTATGCTTTAGGATATACAATGTTTTTAGTCGGTGTAGAGTGTAGCTTCTAGAGGAAAGAAAGGGGCGTGGCCCGCCCACTATTAACATGGCATATAATCCTTTTTAAGAAAACATGATATGTAGCAAATATCATCATTCTATGCCAATTATTGACTGAGATATGAGGATTTTAATTTTTATTATGTAGCCAAGGACTTATTATTTCGTAATAATGTGCTATTGTGAAAAATTCATGTCGACCGGTCCAGTAGTTTAAAAGATATTACAGTTTTTAATTTTTCCAAAAATGGGCGTGGTCCCGCCCCCTTTTTCTTTTGGTACGTATTTCTATTCATGCCAATACTATATGTACCAAATATCATTTCCGTGGGTCCAAAAAGGCCGAAGATATGACGATTTTAAGTTTTGGGTTATATGGGCGGGGCCACGCCCCTTTGTCCAAGCACAACTTTATATAGCCTAATATTCCTTCCAGAGTCATATTACGACGCTGTGATTTCAGGAAAATCGGTCCAGTGGTTTGCCCTCCTATAAAGCACAAACAGACATACAGACATACGAGTACATTCATTTTTATATATATAGATGCGCAAAACCGAGAAAATGTTTGGGAATTTAAACTTTTAAGGCCCTTTAAAAATGTTAATTCAATAAAACTCTTTAGCATTTTATTTGTTACTTAATTCCAACAAACATATCTTACAAAATAGCTTAAAAGATAAATAAAATTATATAAAACTTATGGGAAGTTTTGCACGTTTCACATACATTTGACAACATTTTTGCCACTATACGTTCGACAAAAATGTTTCTCAATTTAATAAAAGCCTGAAATCATTTTGTTGATTTAACAGAACCGCTTTTTTAAATTGATAAACTTATTATCAATATGAACAATGCAGAACACAAAAGACAATAAAAAGTTTTGTTGATTTGATAAAAATTTATTAAATAGTTAAAGTTTGTTTGTCAAATTGATTAAATTTTTGTCAAATTGATAAAAATCTACTATAGGTTTGAGAACAGTTTTGTTAAGTTAACAAAATATTTGCTGATTTATCATATAGTTGTAATAAAATATATTGTTAAATTTACAAAATATTTTGTTGATTCACCCCTACAGTTCTAACAAAAGTATTCGGAAATCAATATTAATTTAAGATTATTTATACAGGGTGTCCCGCAATTGAGTGCAAATATTTAGGGAGGTGAAAGGTTATGTCGAGCTGAGCAAAAAATCGTATCGGAGGGGGGAGGGGGGGGGGCATCTATTTTCACATTCTTAGTATCTACAGGGTTAATAATATTTCTCGACTTTGATTCACGTTATTGTTTCTAGCAGGAAAACTAACTTATATAAAACTTATTATGATAACTCATTGCAAAGGCAATGAAATCACTTTTTTACCGGTATATCAACAAAACCCACCAACTATGCCGTTACCCAGCTGGGCTCGTGTGAAGATGAAATCAATCGGTTCAAACTACGAAATTTCAAGTTTGAGTGCAAATTTCTCAGAATCTTGCGTATAAATGAATTTTTTTTTTTAATAAATTTTGTAACTTTTCAATTTCCTTTTCAATGACAGCAAACACATAAACAGATATTAAAAAATAAAAAAGTTGGCTGTACTAAAAAATTATACTTATTAGAAAATAAAGTACTCTATTAAATATTATTATTTAACGGCCCTATTCTACCAGCTTAACAAAGCTCACCACATTAACAAAATAGTTAATATTAACATTAACAAGTTGTTCCGTATTCTGGAGAAAATTTAAAAGCTCTTTTCTTTACAATTGTGTTAAGCACACAAAGTATCTTGACAACGACAACATAATCTTAAAATTGATGTGTTTAGCTAGAGAATTGTTGTGCAAATATAAAAAATAATATAAATTATAAAATAATATTGAATTAAAATAAATAAGACTGTGAAAAATTAAAGAATTTTCACGTGTTTTTAGTTTTGACAATGAAGAAGATCAAAGAAAGAAAAAAATTGAACCACGGCTCTTTTTAAAACGTCTTCAAAATGAAAATGATTCATTCAATCTATCTCTTTATCTATTTTTTATTTTTATCCAACTCTAAATACAATTAAATACCGAAATGAAAAATCCAAACATAATAATATACATATCCCAGCCAAAATTTGAGGGTGCTGCCGGCATAAATTGTATTCAAACTTTGTTTGGCTATTAAAAAAATTTAAATTTTTGTTTTAAATAAAAAAAAAAATTTGGAGATTAATAATTTCCTTGCATTTTCCATTTTGCTTGCTTATATAATAAACAATCAAATTTCATCGAAAAAACAGCTGGCGTTTGAATGCTGTGAGTTTCACATTCTTACCACGCGTGGTGAACTTTTAAGCTTTTTAGAGCTTTCAAATTGGAAATGATTTTTTAGAATATGAACATTTACATTACATAACAATAATATTAACAAGAGCTCCTTAACAAATCCTTGTTAAGTTAACAAGCAGAATAGAGCTGTAAATATCTTTTAAATAAATAGATAGGTAAAACTTATCTATTTTTTTGGAGCTTATAAGGGGGGTTGCATTTCTGAGACGCACAAATAGAGGGGTCTATCATCCCCCTGTTTACTACATTTTTAGGGGGTCACGTCGAAACCGTGTTTAACTGTCCACTGCAAGTCAAATTGTAAGTCAAACACGTGTTTCGGGACCCCCTTAAAAATATAGCAAATGGGGGGCACATAGACCCCTCTATTTATATTCGGATTCAGCGACGTATTTTTACCTATTGTTCGCTCCAGCACCGAATTCGTAAAAATAAAAAAATTTTTAGGTGGCAGCACTATTAACCATCCTAAATTTTAAAATTCTGACATCAGATTCGAAGTCAGCGACCCCTTAATACTGTTGAATGGTGTTTAAAACTCTTAAAAATACATTTTGGTAGGTGGCAACACCGTTATAAAAAAATTACACAATTTTGAAATTCTGGCAACGGATTCGGACTCAACGACCCATTTTTACCTAGTGTTCGCTCCAGCACCGAATTCGTAAAAATAAAAAAAATGTAGGTGGCAACACTATTAACCATATTGAATTGTAAAATTGTGACATCAGATTCGAAGTCAGCTACCCCCTTATACTTTGAAAACATTAAGTAATACTAAAAACCAAAATAAGAATTATTGGTATCAAATTATTTTTAAAATTTTGGCATAAAATTTGAAATCAGCGGCTATTACAACCAGAACATATACTAAACTTGAAAAATAAAACAAATCATTTTTATAGGTTCAGCCATGAACACAATTAGTATCAACGGTGATTCTATTACTCTAAGTACTTCAATATATTACGAATACTCTAAATCAAAACATAAAAAAATCTAATTCTAATGAGCTTTGAGCTGTTTTGAATGAAACAAATATGAATACTACTTTCGAAACTACGGAGTAAGTGGATCATGATTCAAAAATTTGATTCACTTTGTTTTAAATCAATCACATCCGAATAATGCTTTGGAAACTACTTATACTCATTTATACTCAGTTTTGAGTAAGTGGCTCGTTATTCAATACCGTGATTCACTTTGATTTGAATCAATCACATCCGAATACGGCTTTTTAAACTACTTATACTCATTCATACTCAGTTTTGAGTAAGTGGCGCATTGATTCCAAACTGTGACTCGTTGCAGATCTCTGGTACCTACCCACTGAACCATAAGCGAAGGTTTTGAGTAAGGTGAGAATTTTGCGAACGTTTTTGGTTAGAATTTTTTTTTAATTTTTTCTTTTTTATTATGTCGTTTAAAAGTGCTTGTTATAAAAGATTAAATTCGTGAAAGCTTTTCCCATAAAGAACAATTGTGCATATTTTGCGATATTCATTAAAAACTTATTTTGAGTCGAAAATGAATCATTTTTGTATCATTTCAGTAGGTAAGACTTCCTTGTAAATGAACCATTTTTTCTTCATAAATGAGTTCGGAAATGAATTTATGTTTCTTTTTTGCATTCTGAAATGAGTTCAAAAAAGAATAATTTTTTATCATATCAGTAGGAAACAATTTCTCATTAACGAACCATTTTTTGTTCATAAATGAGTTCACAAATGAATCATAAATGATACTTTTTATATATTATAAAATCAGGTAAATAAAGGAACTTAAAATGAAAATGTTAACCTGCGTACAAACGTCATATGAACTTTTTTTCCATTGCGAGATGGATGTACTGCTACACGTATGAAAATTTTCAACATTTCTATAAAAATTAAAATCAAGCTCAAATAGAATGAAAACCACGAAAACATTCCAAGCAAAAATGTAATCAAATAAATTCCCCAATTAATAACTTAACTATTTTGATATTTCATATATAATTTGGAAGTTTGTCAAATTGGAAAACAATCACGCCTTTTCCCCTTTAAGACATCAATATCATGAACAACACAATGCGTGAATTCCAGCCCAGGTATATTAATCCTATTAACCCAATGATTAATATGATCTCTAATTTTAGTAAGAATCATTTCTTCTTTAACAAAATATCGATATGTAATTATAAATAGTATTATGCAATAATAAAATTTATAATTCAAAAACATTCTTTTTTTTAACTCATTATTGAACAAAAAAAGGTTTGTTTTTGAGAGGCAATTCAGTCCAAAGATTGATACAAAAAGGGTTGAATTTTGTTTCGGTTTCGAGTGCCGAAAAAGAACTTTTGTATGGTTCATTTTTGAACAGTTTGTAAACAGTTTGTTTCTGAGAGGCATTTTCGTCCGGCGATTGATTCAAAAAGGGTTAATTTCCGAGTACCTAAAAAGAACTTTTATGGTTCTTTTTTTAACTCATTTGCGAACAAAATAAGGTTCGTTTTTGAGAGGCATTTTAGTCCGACGAATGATATAAAAATGGTTCATTTATGAGTTAAAAGAACCCTTATAGAATATTAATGAATTTCGCAAAATATGCACAGTTTTTCTTTATGGGAGAAGCTTTCACGAATTTAATCTTTTTTAACAAGCACTTTTAAGCGACAAAATAAAAAAGAAAAAATTAAAAAAAAAATTCTAACCAAAAACGTTCGCAAAACTCTCACCTTACTCAAAACCTTCGCGTATGGTTCAGTGGGTACATCTGTATTATCTATTGTATGAATCTTGTTGAAGATTGACAAAAACAATTACAAACGACAAAACGAAAGCAACTGCTATGCAAATTTTACATACATATTAATAAATACAACAACAACAACAAAAATACGAAACGATTCGCTTCAACAACTAATACGATATTGCGTTCGTGATTTTGGCACGAAAAGAACCGGCAACTATAAGATAAACATAAACTAATAAATTTTCATAAGAAAATGTGAGTTTTTGCTTCTTAGATTTTGCTATTTTGTGACTTTGTTAATCAAGTGACCAAATCAAAATTAAAATATTCGTTTCATTCGTCATGTAACTGATATTTTCGCAGATATTTTCTCTTTGTGTGATAAATATTAAAGACTGTAGGTATACCCAAAAAAGTGAACAAAACGTTGCATGTGTTTGAACAAATTTTCTGAAAAGACCACCCCCAAACAAACTGTTCTGTAAAACATCAAATTCTAACCAACTCATCAGCAGTCTTCTGTCATGTATGCAGTCCACTAACTTTAACACAATCTACACAACATTCGGCAAATCCAATGTGGAATCAAAGGTGTTTTTTTTTAATTAAAAGAAACTTTCTTTGTCAAATCTTTCATTGAAATAAATGTATTGTACACTGAAATCAATGTATTACACATTGAAATCAATGTATTGTACATTCAAATCAATGTATTGTTTATTAATCCAAAGTATGAGTTATTTGGAAGTTAGAACAAACTTTTTCGTGTTAAGAAAATGCGTTCTTAAGTCAATAAATGTGTCCTTTAACATTTGATGTTAGTATTGTGCATTGAAATATATGTATTGTACATTGAAATCAATGTATTGTACATTGAAATCAATGTATTTTGCATTCAAATCAATGTTTTCGACTTTCAAATCAATGTATTTTTCATTGACAAGAATTTGTTCTTTGAGCCAATAAATTATTCATTGAAATCATTTATTGTAAGAACAATATTTGGTTCAGTGTATTTACTATAATTGTATAATTGTGTTATTACATCTAGTACAACATGTGCTCAATTTTTTTGTTTTCTGCAGCTTAATATGAAAACCGACCAATTTAAATTTTAACTAAAACATGACGCGGTGCTGCCTTAATTAACGAAGGCACCTGCAATTAATGCAAGCCAATCAATCAATCCATATTATTAAATCTATTTAACGTTAGTATTTTTGCGCCCAACCGGAATCACACCCACTGCATTTAATGACCAGCTTTTGTATAGTAAAATTATCTATAATTATAAACCGCTTCACTTAAATAGAATTGCAAGTTTTTTTTTTTCTCATCATTGTAAATAGTTGTAAATAATCTATGTAAAATCTATAATGAATGTGTATATAACAGTATTGCGAGAAATTTTAATAACAGCTCAATTAAGATACTGCAGTTAACTGTTAATAAAGCTTAATTAATATGTTGATAGTATTACTATTTCATAGGATTTTTTAGCAAAGTGTGTTTGCCGCAATTGAGCATTTGTAGAGAAAGGTTGAAAAAAAAACAAAATCAATTGAAATTCAGAAATTTTATTTGAGATTCAAAAAATTTCAATTGAAATTCATAATTTCAATTAAAATTAAATATCAATTGAAATTCAGAATTTCATTTAAAATTCGAAAAATATCAATTGAAATTCAGATATAGAAATAGAGTTTCAATTGATATTTTCTAAATATCAATTCACATTTTCTGAATATCAAATAGAATTCTGATTTTCAATTGATTTTTATCAGAATTTCAGATATTTTCTGAATTTCAAATGGAATTCTGACTTTTAATTGATCTTTTCAGAATTTCAATTGATATTTTCTGAGTTTCAATTGATATATTCTGAATTTCAAATGAAATTCTGGATTTTAATTGATATTTTCTAAATTTCAAATAAAATTTCTGAATTTCAATTGATCTTTTTTGAATTTCAGTTAATATTTTCGGAATATCAAATGAAATTACTGAATATGAATTGATACTTTCTGAATTTTAAAAGCAATTTCTGAATATTACAAAATTTTTTCTGAATTTCAGTTGATCTTTTCTGAATTTCAACCCATATTTTCTGGATTTCAAATTTTAGTTGACCTTTCCTGAATTCCAAATGGAATTCTGAATTTCAATTGATATTTTCTGAATTTTAAATGGAGTTCTAGAATTCAATTGACATTTTCTGAATTTCAAATCGAAATTCTGAATTTCAATTGAAATTTTTTAGATTTCAAATGAAATTCGGAATATTAATTGATGTTTTCCGAATTTCAAATAATTTTTCGAAATTTCAATTGGTATTTTCTGAATTTCAAATGAAATTCTGGATTTCAATTGATATTTTCTGAATTTTAAATGGAACTCAGAATTTCAATTCATCTTTTCTGAACTTTGAAGGGAATTACTGAATTTTAATTGATCTTTTCTGAATTACAATTGAAAATGGTGTAGTATAAGTCTATCTGTAAAGTAACGAAATTCAAGTTGGTTTTCACACAATTAAATGAAATTTATTTGTATTCAAATTCTTAATTTTTACCTTGACGCTATGAGGTAAAGAGTCAGTACTGCCACTTTGTGAGGAATTCCTCAAAATGTGAGGAATTTACATTGGCTGTGAGTAAATTTTGAGGAATTTTATTTTGAGGAAATTTTGAGGAATTTGACAATTGTAACCATTTCTTTTATTTTACTCGTTAACGCCCAGAAGGACTGTTTCTGTTTGAAATTTTAAGCAGAAAAATAACGATAAGCCGGGAAAATATTTTAGAAAATACCTATTTCAACTATTTTTGAGGGTGCTTTACACGATACAGTAGTTCAAAATTTTCAAAAATTTGATTTTCCATTTTTTATTAACAATAAAAAAAAATTTCAGTTTTGTAGGTGATGTGAACAGTTATAAATTTTTTTTTTGGTGTCAGAAACACCATTAGGGGCGGTGAGAATGTTTTTATTTTTCAAATCTGGATAATATTTTGATTACGTTTTTTTTCTTCTCACAATGGCGCCCAAATGGAAGACTTACAATTTCTAGCATTTTCCATTACTACCCCGAATGAAATATTAAAGAATTAAATACCAGAAAGCCGAAATAAATAGATTACTAATTTTCTTACATAATTTACTTGATCAAAAATTTTATTCTGCTTAGTCGACTCCATAATATTTTTATCACACTTTTTGAACTGCAATTTGAAGAGAAAAATTTTATTATTTAGAAAACATTTAGAAAATTTAAATGCCTTCCATCTTTTATTATGTTTCCGACTGTAAAAGAAATTTCTTTCTCACTGTAAAATTTTGTTAAAAAAAAAATAAATCCCCCAAAAACTGATTTCTTTTTTTTTTAACTGTCAATTAACAATTTTAAATCAAATTTTCGAGATTATTTAACTATGCATCGTGTAGAGCATACTCGAAAGGTATTTCTAAAATATTTTCGGACTTTGTGTTCAAAGTTTTCTGCTGAAAGTTTCAACGAAAAAGTGTCCTTCTGGGCGTTAACGGGTTAAATAAAGAAAACAATTTGGAGAAATATGCAAAACTGCAGCGTTTATGCCTACTTTTAAAAACTAATACATATCGTATCTTAAATTTTTATTTAGTTAAAGTATACGTTTACACAAATTTTTTCGAGGAATTTTATTTAAATTTGAGGAGTTTTTGGGGAATTTGGGTTTTAAAAAGTGGCAACACTGTAAAAAGTAGAAAAAGGCAAAAAGTGTGTTTCACTAAGGAGAGATTCGTATTAAGGGAAGGATCTCTAAAAAATTGTTATTAAAAATTTTTTAGAAAATATATAAATAAATAAATATTAAAGTTACTTATAATATAGTAGTTGGCAACCCTATTCTGCTTAACAAACTACGAAGTCCAGCGTGAGAGCGAAACTTCAGAGAAATAAACTAAGAGTAAAGGCCTGACTATAATAGCCACATGCTGGCAGACTGATCTGTCAATATAAAAGCGAACCCATGGCAGAATTATAAGGTAGATTCGACTAGGAGAGGAATGGAGTAGAGCGCAGAATAAAGCTACATTGATGTCAAAATCAGCTGTTCATCGCGAATTTCTTTATACTCACGTTCGCAGTTCTTTTTAGGTTAAAACTGTTAGGCCCAAATTAGACGATGTCCGTTTGTCCGATGAAAATGAACACTTTTTACTCTCTTGTCCGCTGGATGGTCACACGACAGAAAATTTAGGGCGGACACATTTGACATTTCATTTAGTTTGAGTACATTTTCTACTGCACTTTATTTTGTGCACTTTGAAAACAATTACTTTTAATAGCAACGTTGCGTAGATACAAAAGTGATTGAAAGTTTTAGAGTTGAAATTGTTATTTTATTGATACGCGGTATTTCTTTATTTTTTATTCAACATGGAAATCGATTACGACTTAGTAGCTTTAAATATAATAAACTCGGCAAATCAATACGCATCAAACATAGTTTTTATGAACAACAAGCACAGGAAGGTTTTGCAGCGATTTGTTCCATTATCATTAAATTAATAAATGAATTCCATTAATATATTTATAATTTTACTTACCAATTCTTCCAACACCACTTTCTTGTCAATATTTTAATAAAATAACCTGCCAAAAGTAAGTGTTTCAAGCAACTATTTTTCCTTTATCTTATAGTAGGATATTAGTACTTTTCCTTAGAAAAAGTACTTTTTAGCTGCTAAAGTGTGGCAAAACTTTTATTTCACCACATCGCCACACTGTTGTGGCCGTTGTCTGCTGACATCAACAGCAGACAAAATGAACATATTTTGTCCGCCTTACAAAAAGTTCATCCGTTCTCAATCTCACTTTTTTTTGACAGTTTCACATTGAAAGGCCCATATTAGACGATGTCCGTTTGTCCGACGAAAATGAACACTTTTTACTCTCTTGTCCGCTGGATGGTCACACGACAGAAAATTTAGAGCGGACACATTTGACATTTCATTTAGTTTGAGTACATTTTCTACTGCACTTTATTTTGTGCACTTTGAAAACAATTACTTTTAATAGCATCGTTGCGTAGATACAAAAGTTATTGAAAGTTTTAGAGTTGAAATTGTTTTTCTATTGTGTTTTTATTGATACGCGGTATTTCTTTATTTTTTATTCAACATGGAAATCGATAACGACTTACAGATCTATTCTGGCAAATTAACAATAGTAAACCAGTATTTTTCATATTTCTATGTGTTTGTTGTAATTTTTTGATTTCAAAACAAAATTTGAAGCTCAAAAATAATAAATTTCGATAAAAATTGTCAGCTGCTTTTCATATATTGACAATTTCATGGACAAATTCTGTTTTTTGTACTTCAAATTTTGTTTTGAAATCAAAAAATTACAACAAACACAAAGAAATATGAAAAATACTGGTTTACTATTGTTAATTTGTCAGAATAGGTCTGTTAGTAGCTTTAAATATAATAAACTCGGCAAATCAATGAGCATCAAACATAGTTTTTATGAACAACAAGCACAGGAAGGTTTTGCAGCGATTTGTACCTGCCAAAAGTAAGTGTTTCAAGCAACTATTTTTCCTTTATCTTATAGTAGGATATTAGTACTTTTCCTAAGAAAAAGTACTTTTTAGCTGCTAAAGTGTAGCAAAACTTTTATTTCACCACATCGCCACACTGTTGTGGCCGTTGTCTGCTGACATCAACAGCAGACAAAATGAACATATTTTGTCCGCCTTACAAAAAGTTCATCCGCTCTCACTCTCACTGTTTTTTGACAGTTTCACATTGAAAGCAACAACAAAGATCGGACAAACGGACATCGTCTAATATGGGCCAAAGCAACAACAAAGATCGGACAAACGGACATCGTCTAATATGGGCCTTACAGGTTTTTTTTGCAATTTTAAGACTTCTTTTACATTTTATAGTTTTTATTACACTTTTTTTATAATATTTTCACTCAAATTAGCACAAATTTAACACCCGCGACCGCACTGTTTGCAAATTGGAAACATAAAATATTTTCTTCATATGCAATTTCTACGAAATTCGTCGTTTTGACATATATGTTGCTTCTCATTATCCACTCTTCGTTGACGCGTGAGAGCACTCAGCGAAACGGCCCTACCAATGTTCATTAATATAGGTTAAGTCACTTCAGAGAAAAGCACTCTTTTTCTGCCTTTGCTCGAACTGTCAAAGTAGCTGTTAGCTAAAAATTGTACAGATTCGTGTTTTTTTTTTTCTTGATTTCCTTTCATCCATTCTGACAGTTCGACCGAGATTCACTCAAGTGACTTAACCTGTATTAATGAACCTTGGGCCCTACCTTATCATTGTATCATGAGCGAGCCCATATTAATATGTGAGCATACCCATAATTGGAATTGATACAGTTTCGTTAAGTTTCGTTAACTTTCATTGGCTTTTTGTAGAGCGATTCAAATTGCTCACAGCATAGGCAAAAGTCAAAAAATTTTTTATTCAAATTTATTAAACAAATGATTGTAGCAAAACAGCAAAGGCTGCGTTTGTTTATTTTTTTTATATTATTTGTGTATAAATTTAAAAAAAAATCGCACAATTAACGCAAACAAAAAAGCAAATTGTATTGTGACACCTCTAACTCCGCCAGGGTTGCGCCTGCCTGTCCCAAGCCAGTATAAAGGAGGAGGGTTATTTGTAGGATACGTCCTGCAAACGTAAAAACTGATAGGGCCAATCAAGAGCTCGGGGTGGCGCCCATCTTGGTAGCAGGTCATATTCGGTATATCGATATGAAACAAGCCCGCGAAGGTATAGTAATTGACCTTAAAACTTGTTAGTACGGGGACAGTCTTTAACCGTCAGATGTGGTAGACCCTATCTATCCACCGCATGGAGACCTTAACTGGGCGTGTTGCAGTTGGGAAGTGTAGGCATGCGTGCATAATAGTGTCGGCTCTTCGGCTTTCCGAAGTGGATTGCTAGTCAAGAGTTTGACTCGCATCCTCAAACTGGTACGGCAGTCACTGAGGGAAGTGTAGAAATGGTTGTGTAAACTAAGGGTTCTCAGACTGAACACGGCAGTCCCTGAGAACAATGGCCAATACTCTATGTCTGGATGGTGAAATCCGAACGGCCAGAGTAAGAGTGGTAATTGCAAAGGTCCTCCAGAGTAGGTACCGGTCATGTGCAATAGTTTCCAGCTGAGTCGGCAACTGCAAATTGTTAGACTAGCCCTTAAGTGCTCATTGAGCACAGTCATGTATAAGAATGCACTTTTTCATAATTGCATTTGTGTATTCTTGGTCTTTTTGCGGGGATGTTGTGGATCCTCATTTGACGGGATCGAGTTGCCCAGATGACTGTCGTGGGCTGGCCCTTCGGGGAGTCTCGTACTGGTTGTGGTTGTGTGAATGCTACACAGGTCTAGATTGACCGGCGGGGTCGCGCAATGGTACGACCGAGCTGGCATATCCGTCTTAATATGCAAGAGATTGGGTAGGTCTCGTCTCCACCAGTAGATGGATGGAAGTACGTCGCTACGGAAGTCTAAACTGGTACTGCTATTACGGGCAGTATGTAATTCAGTATGTAATCAGCAGGGCACTGGGTGATGCTTTGTGTTTGTGAAGCAGCTTCCATGTTCGTGTTGTCACACCGGATGCCCCGTATGTTTTACTTTTTTAAAACATAAACGGATCCGTGTTGTGGTACAACACAAAGTTCATGGTTGTCTGTTTCATGAACTGTTACCCTAGGTTTTGGATAACCCCAGTTACTTAAGCCTTACGGCAGGTGCACTTGACAATTTCAAAATCGTCGTCTGTGACAACACCTCTGAAAGTCAATGCATGGTAATTATGGGTATTTTTTATTCTGATAACAGCCGGCTGACTTTCCGTTTAGTTTTTGGCATTAGAGTATTTCAGCATGTGTCTATTATAGTTAGGCCTTAAGAAACTTAACGAAAGGAAATAATTTAGCCTTAAGGCCTAACTATAATAGACACATGCTGGCATACTCTAATGCGAAAAACTAAACAGAAAGCCAGCCGGCTGTTGTCAGAATAAAAATACCCTATTGCTGTTTGGCTTGAATAATTTCTTCAATCAATTTGTATAAAAAATTTGTTGACTTTTGTCTATGCTGTGAGCGATATGAATCGCTCTACAAAAAGCCAATGAAAATTAATGAAACTTAACGAAACTGTGGCAATTCCAATTAGGGTGATGTTATGCTGGCGGTCAAATGATCTCTGGTCACGTCACTTCTTGCGCTCATTTTTCGTTTGATGAGCTCTGTGCCCAAAGTATGTTATGCTGACGGTCATATGATCCCCAAACATTAGTATACTTTTTGCTACTTTTAGTACTTTATCCGAAAAAAGTATCATCGTTGAACATGGTTGAGTGTTGCAATTAAGCATGATTTATTACTGCTATCATACATTCGCACTGAAATTGTACTATTTTAATGCGAAAATACAAATGCTGTTAATAATTCCACAACGCAACACTGTTTTGATGCCGTGATTTCATATATTTATCGAATTATTTGGTTACCATGGTGGGCAAAATTTATTCTCTCTCTCTCTCGCTCTCAATTTTTCAATTTACATTGAAACAACAACAATGCGTGCCTATGACGTGCCCATGACCGTCAGCATAACATAGTAGGTGTTCACACATCAGTCAAATGATTGAAGTATATCGCGATTTTTTATTCTCTTTAACTCTCTCTGAAAATTTTGATTGACACTTGCTCACACACGATTTTTTTTGATTGAAGCTCCGAAGCAGGCATTTATTACTTTTCTGCTACCTACTATTTTGTGAATTCATATCGTGCTGTGTGCATCACATTATTTGAGTGTTTCTTTTATTAAGTTGTTTTGTGTGCATAAAAATTTAACAATATGGAAACAATAGCGGAAATATAGTTGATCTTTTAGGATTAAAATTGATTACATTAGAAAATCAATACGCCGGAAATTATACCTATTTGAATAACGATCAGATGCAATTCATAAAAAAAGAACAATAAAATTAATGAAATTATGGCAGGAACTGAAGAAACTATACACCTCTTTTTCTTTTGAAAAAACTACCTTTGTTTTCAGTTAACTACTTTTCTTGATATAATTGCCTACTAAAAAGCAGACAAGTAAAATAATGCAACCCTTTGACTGATTGATGCAGGTCTGGAGCTCAATCAAAATTTTGACTGACGAGAGAAGATTTTGGAGTTTAGTTCTGAGATAAAGTTCATTTTTTTTACATAGGAAAGCAACAACAAATTTTGATTGATTCAATCATTTGACTGACGTATCAACACCTCCATAGCCTTTATGGGTATGCTCATATATTTACATGGACTCGGTTTTATTTTGATAGATCAGTCTGCCAGCATGTGGTTATTTAGTCAGCTGGTTTCGAGTTCTAAAGCTACCCGGCATAAAATAATTTTTTTTTCTCGTCCTTTGAAGTTTTAATAAAGCTTCTATTAATAATTTCGAAACAGTCTTACACAAGTTGTTCTTCAAAATTTAATCCATAAAGCCCCTTAAAGCTTCTTTAGAACAATCTAATGTTCGCATTTGAAACCTTTTCAAGTCAGACCCAGCGCTTGTAGCTTCTATGTATAACTAGTTTCTGTAGAGCTTATAGCAAGCATTATAGAAGCTGCTCGAAGCGAAGTTGTCGAAGTTTATGGAATCTGGAAAAAGTTCTCAGTTTTTTTTTTTTTAAATTGATGAAATTAAAGCTTAAACAGAAAGACAAGTTCGATATAATGGTCACCCCTTTTTTTTGTGCAACCCTTCAGCTTTTGATGGAAATTGTAGGAAAGTTGCCAATTTTTTTTTTTCATACTTAAAGAATTTCTTTTAACCCCTTGAATCAATCAAATGCAAACAGGTCACAAAACTTTTTAATTATCTTATAATTAAGCAGCTCTAAGTATTAAGCTATTTTGCAAATAATAAACAGCTAGTTGTTGAACTTTGTTGTGACGCATTCGCTTTCATGCATTTCAATGACAAGCCAAACCATATCAAGCTAGTAATTCTGTAAAAGTCGTCGCACCCAACTCAAGCCCCTGCAGTGTATGACGACAAATGATTCCATGAATTAAAAGTGGTTTTAAGTGGATCGTGCAGTTAGTAAAATGAATGAATAAATGTTGAATGGAGTCGCATTAAATAGGGAGGAGGCCCAGCTGGGTCCGTTGGTTAAGCTGACAATGAGTAAACAACACAGATTGATAAACTACTAAAACATAACAACGACGCTGAAACTTAACAACAGCAGGTGCTGTATGAGTATAAGGCGAGGTGCGGCAATCAGTAAACCAACCAGCCAGCCAAACAGGCAGACACAACACTTCAAAGTCTGCCCCATCCGTAGAACAGGCGCACAAAATCAACAAAGCGCACGCGGCGCATGTTGCAAGTCGCAGAGCTTAAGTTTAGCTGATGGGAAACTTTTTTTTAAACTTTTGCAATAAATCATAAAAACTATCTCAAAAAAAAAAAAAAAAAAAAACCAGCACCAATACCTGTTAAAGATTTAAAGCATAAAGATAGCATTGTTAGTTTAACATTTGTCTGAAAAATTTTTTTTTTGAGAGTTTTGAGTTGAGAGTTTTAACTTTATGGTGTGGCAACCACTTTAACCTCATTACCACGCCTCAGTTGCTATGTAGAGTTTTTATAAAATAAACAAAATTTTTTGTACATATTCAATATGTTTTTTGCAAAAATTAGATTTGAGTAGATAAAAGCTTTCCATGGAATTTTCAACTAAT
The DNA here is from genome assembly GCA_914767935.1 of Coremacera marginata. Lineage (NCBI taxonomy): Eukaryota > Metazoa > Arthropoda > Insecta > Diptera > Sciomyzidae > Coremacera > Coremacera marginata. Next base: position 143,366,892 of record OU612047.1, read on the forward strand.
TGGTAACAAAACAAGTTAATTCTAAGAAGCTACAAAAGTACACACATAGACTGTAGTTATGGGAAAAAAAATAATTATGACTGTATCTACTGTGCAAATGCATTACGTGATATCGAACACACATTTTTACGTAGTTCAATAAAATAGTGGTATTCAATTAACGCCGTATTTGTGGTGTAAATAGCGTATGTGCCGTAACCCAGTGGGCAATTCAGTTAGGCCTCTTGAAAAAAAGGCATGCATTAACTGCTTTTTTTGGCGTCAACACACTTAACAACATCACTGCATCGGTGAGGGCTCCTAAAAGGCCTGCCTGCTAAAAGGAAGGCAAGAAGTTTTCGTTATTTCTCTGTGATGTGACTGCTACACAGGGCAGTACAACAATTATATTTTTCCTACAAAAACTGGTTCTGCTTATATTTCAGGGTTACTTTTTCGTTAAAAGTTAAAATATATGTTAGTTCAAATATACTCAATAATAATCAACGTCATGACTTAGAAATATTCTTATCCGGCAAAAATATGTAAAATAAAATAAAATCACAGAATCACAGAATAAATAGGTAGGTATACATAAAAAGAAATAAAAAACAAATATTTTTTTAATTGTTTTGGTTAACCCCTTCTTTAAGCCATTTTAAAGGAGTGCTTATAGCAGGCCTCTTTAAAGCAGGGAGTGCGGAAGTACTAACAAATTTTCTCGTTTCATACAAACAATAAAAGGGAGCTTACAAGGATTGTGTAAGGCCTATCAAATGCAAATACAGGCCTTTTAAACGGCCTTCGGACTGCTGCATTTGCCCACTGGGAAGTTCATACAACTTACCACACATACGCAGTTTACATCACGAATACGTCGTTCATTGAATACCACTAATATTTCAACGCAACTTTTGAACTTTAATTAAATAAATGCATGTATATATAAAGAGAAATTGCACAGTGGAGCAAATTACTAAAAGTATAAAGTAAAAAACAAAAAATTTTTAAAAAATTTTTAAAAAATCATTAAAACGGATATTTTCAATTTTGATCAGATAAGCTTAAAATTAAAATAGCAATTTTTATTGCTCGGCTTAAAAGCTGTTTCAGCGTAGGTTAAAGAAATCATTCAAAAAACATAAATATCAGTGATTCCATGTCAAATCAGACGCTTTTGTCCAAAAATTGATTTTGACGATTTCAATTTTTTATTCAAATTTTGCACTTCAATAGTACTTCGAAATATAAAAATATTTGCATATTTTGTAAATTTTTTATTTTTGTTTTTGCAAGTTATGCACTGTGGAAAATTAAAAAAAAAAAAAAAATCAAAATATGTGATTCGGACATGTAGTAGAACAACTAATCTTCAAAACCGTTAGTTCTACAAAAAAATGTTAAGGATATATTTAGAGATCTTGAATTGGTCTTCTTTGTGGTTCAGTTTTTTGCCAACACTTTAATGAAAAATTTTCATTTTCTATTCCACTAAAAATTTTATTCACATTTTTCGAGCTATGCTCCCCAACTTTTCTTGTGTTTTGAAAACATTGTCATATTGAGGCATTCGTTCGTAATGTACTCCCAAAATTTTACATTGGAGAATGAATTTTCGAAAACTGCCAACACAATATTAACATACAAAACACTTTCATTCTTAATTAAAAATGGAATTTTTTAAATTTTTTGTACTTTTTTTTTGGATTTTTATATAGTACTCTTCTAAAATTTGACTTGAAAAAACTTACAAACATAGAAGTTATGGATAATTTTTTAGAGCATGTTTTTGCCAAAATGCAAAAATTTTGTATGGGAAAAATATAGTAATTTCCAAAAGTTTAAAACGCAATTAAAAAAAAAAAACCAAACGCATTTTCAATATATTTTTAATTTCAATATGTTTTTAATTGAAGCTTTCTTAATATTTTCTTAAAAAGTTTTGCTGCGACAGCTAAAAATTTAAGAATTTATAGGCAATTTTTTAGAGCATCTTTTTGCCAAAATGTGAAACTTTGTATGGAAAAATGCAAAACTTTCCAAAAGTTTTAAACGCAAAAACCAAAAAATAAAACGCCTTTTTAATCCGTTTTTTTATTTCAATATGATTGCAATGAAAGCTTTCTAAAAATTTTCCGCAAAAGTTTGACTGCGGCAGCTAAAAAATTAAGAAGTTATAGGCAATTTTCTAGAGCATGTTTTGACTAAAATACAAAACAAAATCATAGTGAAAAATAAAGGGTTTTTTCAAATACGTTTAACTGATGGTCATGTAGTTTTGTTTTCATATGGAACTATTTTTTAACCGACTTCAAAAAGGAGGAGGTTCTCAAGTTCGTCGGTTTTTGCTATAAAATATTTATGCATGCCAAATTTTATGGATCTGGGATAGTTTTTTTGGGGAAATATACCAGATAAGCGATTACGGTTATATAGCAGGTAAGCTTTATTCCAACTTTATTCCACAAAATTTCATAATATTGTGGCAACTCCTTATATTTTTGCCCGCGGCTTGTATGGAGCCGCAACACTGTGCATCATCACGACCTTATTTAAGAAGTTAAGAAGCGAAGAACTGTCTAGTGAAAAACTAGTAAGGAATGGAGCTTCGGCAGGGTACCGAAGCTAAAATACCCCCTTCCCCCCCGCGGCCATATTGAAGTATATTCGATGTGCAAAATTTCAAGAATTTAATTTAATAATTTTTGTGGATTTTTAAGAGATTTTACGTTTAAAATAAAGCCACTTTGTATGGGAAGTGGGCGTGATTTTCATCTGATTTTGCCATATATCATAAGATGGTTTATATTAAATATCAAAGCTTATGTGCAAAATTTTAAAACATTTCTTTAATTTTTGCAGATTTTGAAGAGATTTTACGTTTAAAATAAGCCAATTTGTATGTATGTAGCTTTGGGAGGTAGGCGTGGTTTCCATCCGATTTTTTAAAATTTTATAGCCAGGATTAAGACTGAAGAGCAAAGCTTACATGCCAAATTTCAACGCATTTCCTTAATTTTTGTGGATTTTAAAGACATTTTACAGTTAATATAAAGTCACTTTGTATGGGAGGTAGGCGTGGTTTTCATCTTCCTTGATCTTCCTTTTTTTAAAAATAAACTTATATTTTCAATTTCATCGCGATAGCTCTAAAATTGCGGCTGTAATCGTGTCGACAGACGAACAGACGGACAGACAGACGGACACACGGAAATCAACTCAGGAGACGATGCTGATCAAAAATATATATATTTTTCTATACCTGCCACGCCTCCTTCTTGGCGTTACAAACGGAATTACAAAGTTAATATACCCCTTACGCAGTACGCGTTGGGGTATAAATATAAAAATCAACCAACTCATTGCTGAGATCTGATCATTGAAACATTTTTCAATTGAAATGCCACGTCAGAGATTTGAGCGGAGCGCTGCAATTAAATTTATTGTGTTATCATTCTGTTCCATTGTTCTAGTAATGTATATCGATGGTCAGAAGTTGGCACCTCGTAACTCGCAACTCATCAATTTTATAGAAGATGCAAGAAACTTAACAGCTTAATAAGATGGAAGTGTTTAAGTAAATTATAGTTCAATCTGACGAAGACTATAAAGTTGTCTTCGGTTTTTTTAAATAAATAAGAATGTGTCGGATGGACCACACTGGAGGATATGGAGAATTCCAGAAGGGCCGGTGCAATTCGAGGCCGGTTGCCTCATAACGCTTACACTCAAAGAAAAACCTTAACAGAAATTATTTTTTACTTTATACTGACAAAAAATTTATCAACTCAACCTAGAAATTCAGGCTGTCTTTAAGGAAGCTCAAAGCAACTGGATTGAATGTATGTGCAGTGTTTTTCAGCTTTCCTTCTCGTTTCGGCCAGTCGCTTTAAGCTGCCTGCTCGTCTGGCACTATGCGCACTATGAGCTTATTTCATATAATTGTATGTGTAGCGTTTTTCAGCTTTCCTTCTCGGTTCGGATAGTCGCTTTAAGCTGCTTGCTCGGCTGACACTATACACATTTTGAGCTTATTTTATATGATTGTATGTTCAGCGTTTTCAGCTTTTCTTCTTGGTTCCACCAGTCACTTTAAGCTGTCTGCTCATCTGGCACTACACGCACTTTGAGCTTATTTCATATGATTGTATGTGCAACGTTTTTCAGCTTTCCTTTTTGGTTCTGCCACTTTAAGCTGCCTGCTAGTCTAGCACTATATGCACAGTAAGCTAATTTCAGCTTTCCTTCTCGGCTCGGCCAGTCACTCTAAGCTGCTTGCTCGGCTATACTCACTTTGAGCTTATTTCATATGATTGTATGTACAGCGTTTTTTAGCATTACTTCTCGGTTCGGCTCGGCTCGGCACATTAACGAGCGACCACCATTAACGCGCCCTAAGAAATGGTTCGTTTAATAAGTAAATATGATGTGAGTCTCAAAGAATACGTTAAAAACTCAAAGAATCAAGAAAGCTGCTAGCAAATTATAAAGAAAGAGGGTCCTTTATAACGTGGTTGTCAAATTCAACATTCATTATGTAGTATTACCGATACTATTTTCAGCAGGATTAAGAAAACCATAAGTAAAGAATGCCACTATTTTTCAAATCATATCGACGCAAGACAGTATATAACATCTCAAACATTGTTGATTATAGTAAGCTTTTTATCAACAAACGTAAGGTGCGATTTTATTTAAATATTCTTATACTAACTTACTTACTTAAGAGACAAACTTCTAGAATAGATATTTAAGAAAATATTTTGACGAAACTCCTCTTCTTTAAAAGTAATCCATATATATGCGATATAAATTCGAAACAGTTAAATACATAGAATAAACTTTGAATATTATTTTTCAAAATGTTATTTTTCAAAACCTTTCTACTCATTATGTAAAATCACAGGTGCGTCGTTGGACACACGAGAGAAGCGAAGTTTTTTTGCAGTTTCATAGATTTTATAATTTATTGTTTTTTTTTTTTAATAAAATTGCTTTTAAATTAAAAAATTTAATATAACATACAGTAAATTAAAAAACACTCGTTTATATTCACACCAGTAAATTTTATTATATATCATTAATATATTATTTATTTTATTCGGTGCTACATTCATTCTTATTTCAACGCACTTATGGCCAATTGTTAATTTTTGCCGATGCAGATTAGATTTTTCAATCTGCTGCAACATAGTTCAGTTGTGCATTATTAAAACATCGTTGCTGGTGACATCTTGTAGCAAGTGGAACATTTTATGTGGAATGTATTTATACGTAGAAAAGCCAATAAAAAATCCTTCATCTGTTAAGAGATTATTGTGATTTACTGCAAGATACCTTTAGTAATACATACTTGATATTGAATCAACAACCGTGCTTAACAGAGGCTTTTAGATCAGTGCATAGCGTTTTGAACTCCTAATCACAACGATGCGAGTTCGAATCCCAGCGGAAGATCGATGAAATATTTTTAATGTATTGAAAATACATTTTCTTCTTATAATAGACGCAAGGAACAAAGAAACATCTATTTCTAAAAAAAAAAGGATGTAGAAATTAAAAAGTGCCGTTTTTGAGATTTCACTAAAGCAAATCACAGAACGACGCGCAAAAAGCTTCGCTTCAAAATGTTGGCAGTGGAGGGACTGCCAACCGAATTGAAAACGTAAAATTATGAAATAATATAGCTTTTAGCCGAAGTAACAGACGCGTTCTACTTTTTTAACTCTTTTTATCAATTTATGCGCTATTAACTGGTATTTTTTAATGTTTATATATAATATATGTATTTGTAACACAATTACTTTGGTTGTGTAATCGGTAATTGGCTCCGTAATCGGATAGTAATCGCTTGGTAATCGGTAATCGGCTTGTAATCGCTTCGGTTATTGGTTATGGGTTGGTAATCGCTTCGGTAATCGCTTCGGTAATCGGTTGGTAATCTCTTCGGTAATCGGTTATTGGTTCGGTAATCGGCTGGTTATCGCTTTCGTTATTGGTTATCGGTTGGTCATCGCTTCCGCTATTGGTAATCTGTTGGTAATCGGAAATCGATAGGTAGTCGCTTCCGCTATTGGTAATCGGTTGGTAGCCGCTTGGGTAATCGGTAATGGGTTGGTAATAGCTTCGGTTATCGGTAATCCGTTGGTAATCCCTTCGGCAATCGGTTGGTTATCGCTTCGGTAATCGGTTGCTAATCGCGTCGGTAATTGGTTAGTAATCGCTTTGGTAATCGTTTGATAATCGCTTCAGTAATTAGTAATGGGCTGGTAATCACTTTGGTAATCGGTTGGTCATCGCTTCGGTAATTGGTAGGTTACCATTTCGGTAGTTGGTAATCGGTTGGTAATCGGTTGGCAATTGCTTGGGTTGGGTAATCAGTAATGGGTTGGTAATCACTTCGGTAATCGGTAATTGGTTCGGCAGTTGGTTGGTAATTGCTTCGGTAATTGGTAATTGTTTCAGTTATTGGTTGGTATTCGCTTCGGTAATCGGTATTTGGTTCGGTAATCGGTCGGTAATCGCTTCTGTAATCGATAATAAGTTCGGTAATTGGTAGGTAATCGGTAACTGTTTCGGTAATCGGTTGGTATTCGCTTCGGTAATCGGTAATTGGTTCGGTAATTGGTAGGAAATCCCTTCAGTAATCGATAATTGGTTCGGTAATTGGTTGGTAATCGCTTCGGTGATCAGTAATTGCTTCGGTAGTCGGTAATAATAATAAAAAAAAGCTTATGTTTGCCTAGTACAACCACGGCATATGAAATGCTGTACAATGCAACAGAAATGAACAGGTAAAAGCGTGATTATATCGCTAACAGCGTGATGATATCGCTTATCTATGTTATAATTTTGCTCTCTATAAAAAAGTGCTCAACGCACCTAAAGAAGTTTTCACTTCAAAAAGATTTAATATATTGACTTTCATCTTTCAGAAATTGGTCGAAGATTATATTGGCGCGATCACCTAAGCAATATATTTCTTAAAAGCATGTTATTTATAATTTATGCCCACTTTTTACGCCTTTTTTGGCCGGAAAAATGGCATTTGTCGTGTTTTTTTAATTAAAATACCCGTACAATTTTTATTTTAAAATATTGACATAGGTCATTTTTGTGTTTATTGCTGGAACCGTTTACCTTTTTATTTAAGATGAGCAATTTTTTTTTCTGAACTTTAAAAGTATCTTAAAATATTGTAAAATAATTTGAGTATAAACATGATAAGGGTTTCTTGTTAAAAAAATTCCAAAAATCGGTAATTTTTCAGAACAACGCCTTAAGACGAGAGGGCTGGTCAAGTCATTATTTTCCAGATCAAAATTTAGGTCCCAAGTCCACCATTGAATAGATACTTATTCTCTTTTTAATATGATAAAAAATCATCGAAATCAATCGAAAATTCGAAATTTATCTCATTTCCAAAAAAATATAACTTACGAGTTGTTATCAAATGATCATCGATATGAAATAAATCGATCAAAAGAGTAAAATTTTCTGACCACAATTCTGCTATATGCCGCAATTTCCGTTTGATAAAGTTCAGAGATACTTTTTTTCCAAAAAGCATAAAAACATGCACCTGTACAGTCAGCACATTTTATATTTATATTTAATTAAAATCACATTTTAACTTATTTACGCGATAATATTTCTGCTGTCACTTTTATTTTTATTATTCCTATTGTTGTTGTGGTTTTTGAGTGTTGTTAAAGTTATGAGCGTTATAATCAACATGACAAAACAGCTAATAACATTACGCAAATTTAAAACTCTCAACGAGCTGTTGAAGTTTCATGACGAGGGGAAGGGGGAGGATGATGGCACGATACTGCAATTGCCACTCGCGCTTTTGCGCCGTACTTCTACGAAGCTACTGAGTGAATTTAATGGGTTTTCTGGGAATTCTTTGGCAAACCTAACGGCTACACGTTTCGTTCTCCATGGCACAAAAAAAAAAAAAAAAAAGAAGGAAACAAAACAGTTTCACTCGAATCCAGTTTAGCTGGGAAATATTTTGAATTTAGATTTTCTGCAGAATTGAACACATGCGCCGTTGTTACGTAAAGAATCCCAAGAGTTTAAGATTCTAGGCCGTTCTGTTGTTCCAGGAAATTCTGGAATATATTTTATGCGTCGCAATTAAATTGATTGATTATATAAAAAAGAAATTGCAAAATTATGAGATATTTTGTTCAAATGGTAAAAGAAAAATTTTTCGGAATAATTTCACAATATATGGCATTTATGAAAAATTTATATAAAGTTGCCCTATTGTGTGAAACGTGTTTTACTTTTAACGGTTATTTTATACTTTTATCAAAAAATATTTTCTGATTGTAAAAAGTGTTTAAGGATATGACAGAAAGACTTAGAAATACTTTGAAAAAAGGTTTGATCTTAATTATAATTTTGGTTGACATTTATTTAATTTGAATCGCTATTTTTCAAGCATTGTTAGATATTTATATTACATACTTCAATGTTTTTCACTCTTACATCTTTTTCTGCATAGTATAAAGAAATATATTTTGTAATTTGTAATTTCAAGTAAAATATCCAATTCTACTCAAGCTATGCAAACTAGTCACTGATATAACAGTTACATTTCATGTTAGCTGTTTTGAAGATATTTGTTTCCAAGAATATACCTCTGCTGAACAAAGGCGAACGGTGGTGTCATAGCCATGTATTTTCAACAACACATGCAGCCCCATAATTCTATATAAATTTTTTTTTTTTTTTTAGGGGACATGACAGAAACATAATAGTAGCAAAAAAAAAGTTACATAAAGATTAAACAACAAGAAAAATACGTAAGTATTATTTTTTCTATAGTTTTTGTTAGTACGGTAAGATTTTTGGTAGCAATATAATTGTGTCCTTACGCGAAATGAAATGATTAAAAGTAAAGGGGATGATAAACGTAACGTAGAGCACAAATCATGCTCTAAAAGAAAATTTTTGCCAATTTTTTTGAAGTTATAGCTAAGTCAATATATACAGTGGTGGCTAGTAAAATCCACAATCTTGAGTAAAATTCTCCTATTTGTTCTTCTTTTACCAACATTTTCACCAGCTTCCATAATGTGAGCTTACAAATCGGAAAACCAATAATTTCTTTACTTCTTTAGTCGCGTTGAGCACTTTTTGGTAGAGAGCAAAACTACAGATTCGCGATATCATCACGCTGTTAGTGGAACAGAAATTATATCTGTACAGCATTCCTTTTTAGGGATTACCTAGCATCGACCAAGCCGATTACCGAAGCGATTACCAACCAATTACCGAACCAGTTACCGATTACCAAACCAATGACCGATTACCAAAGCGATTACCAACCGATTACCGAAACAATTACCGAAGCGATTACCAACCGATTACTGAAACAATTACCGATTACCGAAGCGAACACCAAGCGATTACCGAAGCAATAACCAACCGACTACCAAAGTGATTACCAACCCATTACCGATAACCGAAGCAATTACCAACAGATTACCAATTACCGAAATGGTTACCAACCAATTACCGAAGCGATTACCAACCGATTACCGAACCAATTAGCGATTACCAACCGATTACCGAAGCAATTACCGATTACCAACCGATTATCGAACCAATCACCGATTACAAAAGCGATTACCAACTGATTACCAAAATAATTATTAATTACCGAAGCGATTACCAACCGATTACTGAAACAATTACCGATTACCGAAGCGATCACCAAGCGATTACCGAAGCAGTAACCAACCGACTACCAAAGTGATAACTAACTCATTACCGATTACCGAAGCGATTACCAACCGATTACCGAACCAATTAGCGATTACTAACCGATTACCGAAACAATTACCGATAACCAACCAATTATCGAATCAATTACCGATTACAAAAGCGATTACCAACTGATTACCAAAATAATTATTAATTACCGAAGCGATTACCAGCCGATTACTGAAACAATTACCGATTACCGAAGCGATCATCAAGCGATTACCGAAGCAATAACCAACCGACTACCGAAGTGATTACCAACCCATTACCGATTACCGATGCAATTACCAACCGATTACCAATTACCGGAATGGCTACCAACCAATTACCGAAGCGATTATCAACTTATTACCGAAACAATTAGCGATTACCGAAGCGATTACCAACCGATCATCGAACCAATTACCGATTACCGAAGCGATTACCAACAGATTACCGAAGCGATCACCAACCGATTACCTAACCAATTACCTTCATCTGGTATCTTCAATGCCAGAGCGTGTTATAATGCTTACTAAGACGATGAGAGGTGCTAAAAAATGTATTTACCGAAGCCTTAGTAAGCACCATAACTCGCTCTGGCTTTGAAGATCAGAAATTCTTCAAAATATCGGTTGAAACTTCTTTTTATCAAGTCTTTTGAATGATTTTTTCCATCCAACTGTCTTAAATTAGTAAGTTACTGTTTCACTACATGTACCATCATAATTTGCCAAAGATTCTGAAGCGGGTTGAGATAAGTACTGTTGTCAGACCATAACAAGGTTTAAGTATCGAGGTCGTTTAGCTATTTTTTAGTTATAAAAAAATAGTAAGAACAAGAATAGAATTGAGTTTTAAGCCAAAGTTTATTTCTAAGTATATATATGTCGTAGTACTGTATGCCTTTCAATATAAAACGGCAAGCGGCGACACTTATGTCAAAGCTTGGGTGGAATCGACTGACTACTGAATAATTTTTGGAAAACAGAAATCAGAAAGATTTGGAAAACTGAAGTGATCAGTAGTGGCGAGATCGAGACTGCCTCGTTTTTATTGTTAAATAAATTATTTAATTGAAATTGAAATAAAATTTGTTTCAAATGGAAGATGATTCGACATCAGAAGTGGGATTGACCCAAGATTTGCTGCAAGTCACAAGCGAAGAAAAATGGCGTCTACTGTTCGAGCAACAAAATCGTAGCTTTTTAGCGCTTGTGGAAGCCATCAAACCATCATCCAGCGTTGATCCATATTTGCCCGAGTTTAACCCAGATAAGGAAAACGTCGACGCACGCGCTTGGGTCGCAATGGCGGATATGTGCATCTCCAAGCAGTCTCCGCGAAGCGCATCTTTGATGAATATCCTAAGTCGGGCTCTCAAGGGACAGGCATCTGTCTGGTTATCCCAAGTCGCATATCCGGAAATGACGTGGCCAGAATTCAAAGATATTTTTTCTGCCCGATATGATTGTCCCGAAACCTCAGCTGCATTTTTGACGAATTTGAACAGTAACAGACCTAAGGACGGCGAGTGCCTTTCAGCATATTCCGCAACTATGATAACATCTTTAATGGCTCGATGGAAAAACTTGTCTACTGAGCAGATAGCTGTATCCACAGTACTAGCCCACATTTCCCAGTTTGATGCTAGAGTTCATCGTTTAACGTTTACTACGGATATTGGTACTAGAAATCTGTTGCAACAAGAACTGAAGGCTTTGTCGTTTTTAAAGAAGAAAGCTGTTACGCAGAATGACATTAGTGGTCCAGATATCAAACGATATAAAGCATCAACACCATCGCCAAACATACAATGTTTTAATTGTGGAAAGCTAGGGCATAAATCAGTGCAATGCCGTTTCAAGAACATCAACACTCACAATTTAAGATTTAGCAACAACGAGAACTCCAAAAATCCAGTCAAGGCGAATGTTACATGTTTCAACTGCCAAGGTGCTGGCCACTACGCATCAAGATGTCCTAAGATTATTCGCAAAGCAGATGCTGCCAGTGATGGAATTTCTTCAACAGATCGTCGAGTTGATTTATGCATTGTTGGTGCACCTGCTGGAACATTGGTTCACTCTGGTGAGGAATTTTTATTTATTTATGATTCTGGCTCAGAATGTTCGTTGATTCAAGAATCAGTGGGTTGTAAATTTCGCGGTAAACGTAGCTATAATGTAGTGATGATGACAGGAATTGGACAGACAAGTGTAAAAAGTACTATTCAAATTTTAACGTCTATTAAAGTAGATGGTATTATTTTCGAAATTCTGTTTCATGTTTTGCCAGATTATTATTTACGTCATAAAATAATGATTGGACGTGAAATCTTAAGCCAAGGTATAGCTGTACATATGACGTCAGACAAAGTATGTTTTGATAAAGTAAGCTTTGTTCATATTTGTGAAGTTATTCTAGCTAAGGATATAGATTTCAATTTAATAGACACCGATATTTCCCAGGATCTAATGCCAAAGTTGTTGGATATTTTACATTCTTTTAAACGAAGTTTTGTAACTGGAATTCCAAATTATCAAGCTGATACTGCACCAATGAAAATAAGACTTAAGGACCCTAACAAAACAGTTAATAGGCGTCCTTATCGACTAAGCACAGAAGAACGTAGTATTGTGCGAGACAGAATTAAGGAACTATTAAGTTGTGGTATTATTCGCCCTAGTTCTTCACCGTTTGCGAGCCCCATACTTCTAGTGAAGAAAAAAGACGGTTCCGATCGAATGTGTGTAGATTATCGCGAATTAAATGATAATACCATTCCCGACAGATTTCCATTACCGCTCATCTCGGATCAAATTGACAGGTTGCAAGGTTCTAATTTTTTCACAAGCTTAGACATGGCTTCAGGGTTTCACCAAATACCAATTCATTCTGACTCGATTGAGTATACAGCTTTTGTAACTCCTGAAGGCCAATATGAATTTCTCACTATGCCATTTGGTCTTCGGAATGCACCATCAGTTTTCCAGCGTGCCGTGATGAATGCTTTAGGTAATTTGGTAAATTCGTTTGTTGTTGTTTACATGGACGATATCCTTATTGTGGCTGCTAATGCTGAAGAGGCATTGGAAAGGCTGGGTATTGTGCTTAAAGTGCTCACAGATAAAGGCTTCTCACTAAATTTGAAAAAGTGTACTTTCTTAAAACAAAAAGTACAGTACCTTGGTTTCGAGGTCAGTGGTGGTAAAATGAAACCGAACCCCAAAAAGATTGAATCTTTGACAGCTCTGCCTCCACCCGAAACCGTTACTCAGCTACGCCAATTTATAGGATTAGCATCTTACTTTAGAAAGTTTGTTCCTAGGATTTCGCAAATTATGGCACCTTTATATACTTTGACATCTAGCAAAAGCAAAATTGATTGGAAACCTATGCACGAATCTGTAAGACAGCATATAATATCCGTTTTAACTTCTGCACCGGTATTAACACTCTTTGATCCTTCATGTCCAATAGAGCTTCACACGGATGCTAGTGCTATTGGTTACGGTGCTGTTTTAATGCAGAAGAAGGACACGAACTCTTTTGTGGTTGCCTATTATAGCAAGCGTACTTCTGCTGCTGAGTCCAAGTACCACTCATATGAGTTGGAAACTCTAGCGGTTGTTAATGCGATTAAGCATTTTAGACATTATTTACATGGACGTAGTTTTATTGTTGTTACTGACTGTAACTCCTTGCAGGCGTCACGAAAAAAACTCGATCTGACTCCTCGAGTGCATAGGTGGTGGGCCTTCTTACAGGCTTTTGAGTTTGAAGTTGTGTACAGAAAAGGAAATCATATGTGTCATGCAGACTTCTTTTCAAGGAACCCACTACCTTCTTGTGCTAAAGTGTTTGAAAAAGTTGAACCCAAGTTTGTTAACTTAACCGAACTGTCAGATAATTGGCTACTGGCAGAGCAACAGCGAGATAGCGAAATCGTGAAACTAACATCTGATATTAATGAGAAAAGGCTTAGTGATGACATTTCTCAGACTTATGAGATTCGCTCAGGCATTCTCTATCGTAAGATACAACGAAATGGAAGATCGCAATGCTTGCCAATAGTTCCCAGGTCACTTAGATGGTCAGTAATTAATAACACCCACGAAGCATTAATGCATTTAGGTTATGAGAAGACCTTAGAGAAAGTGTACGAGCTTTATTGGTTCGACAAAATGTCAAAATTTGTAAGGAAATTTGTAGATAATTGCGTAACGTGTAAAATATCCAAATCTCATTCAGGGAAAATTCAGGCCCAATTACACTCTATACCCAAAGTAGCAATTCCTTGGCACACTCTACATATTGACGCAACTGGAAAACTAAGTGGAAAAAGTGACAGAAAAGAGTATATTTTTGTATTAATCGACGCTTTCACAAAATTCGTTCTCTTGCATCATACTATTAACATAGATAGTCTTAGTAGCATTACAGCTTTAAAGAAAGCTATTTCTTTATTTGGTGCACCGACACGTGTCATAGCTGATCAGGGTCGCTGTTTTACGAGTCGAGAATTTAGTGAATTTTGTAATTCTCACAGTATTAACTTACACTTGATCGCAACAGGCAGCGTTCGTGCAAACGGCCAAGTTGAACGTGTAATGGGTACCTTAAAAAACATGCTTACTGCAGTTGAAACTAGCAACCGCACATGGCAGGATGCTCTTCCTGATGTTCAGCTAGCTTTAAATTGTAGTCAAAATAGAGTCACGAAATTTAGTCCCTTAGAATTGCTTATAGGTAAAGTAGCTAGACCTGCAGAAATATTAGTGTCTGATGCCAATGAACCGCCAATAATCCTTGAAGAGGCTCGAAATAAAGCCATTTGTAATATTGAAAGGAATGCCATTTACGATAAAATGAGATTTGACAGGACTAAAGTCAGACTGGACAAATTTGAGGTAGGAGACTTTGTCCTACTACAAAACGAAGAACGGAACCAAACAAAACTTGACCCAAAATATAAAGGTCCATATAAAGTAATAGAAGTTTTAGATGGTGACCGATATGTGGTAAAATCTTTAAACTGTAACCGGACATACAAGTATGCTCATGATCGTATGAGACGAATGCCTGAAAGTCATGTCCCTATTGAGACTGATGATGATACAGTTGAGTCTGTTGATTTTAATGAAGAGCGAACTAATTGAGTTCGGCTCTTATGAAAATGTAATACGCATTGTTGTGGTCAGAAGTGGTAATATTGTGGTTAGAAAAAAATGTGAAATACCCTAAACACCGGAAAGAGGTGTTTAAGGGTTGCTTGTGCCGGATAGAGGCAGTGGAATATCACTGGATAGAAGTGATTATTCAGTTTAGTAACCGGATAGAGGTTACTGGAAAGATGAAAGCAAAATAATATCACTGGATAGAAGTGATACTTGTTTTTTTTAATCGGATAAAGATTACTGGACTGAACAATGTGTATTAAATTCTAAGTAAATTTAACTTTTTGCTGTTTGTGCGATATCTTATAATCATGAGACATGACATATGACATTTGGATAATAAACCGAATCATTAAATAAGAATTTTGTTGATTTACTTGTAACTTAACTGTAATAGGAAATAAGTTTGTTAATAAATTGTTCATGTGATGGAAAGCTATTTAAATTTTATTTGTTAAATCGATTTGTTTCTGGTCAGAATTGGCCGAGTGGTAGTACAAGATATTGTATAGATTTTTCTTTTTCAGATGTGTCGCACGAGGACGTGCGAAACGGCAGGATGGCCGTGTCGTAGTACTGTATGCCTTTCAATATAAAACGGCAAGCGGCGACACTTATGTCAAAGCTTGAGTGGAATCGACTGACTACTGAATAATTTTTGGAAAACAGAAATCAGAAAGATTTGGAAAACTGAAGTGATCAGTAGTGGCGAGATCGAGACTGCCTCGTTTTTATTGTTAAATAAATTATTTAATTGAAATTGAAATAAAATTTGTTTCTAATGGAAGATGATGCGACATATATAAATAAATAATAAAATATTATTGCTTACCACTTGAGCTGGAAACAGTTTCGTTCTGAAAAACTATATTGTCCGCACGAGAAAAATACTAATTATGATTAGTTCCAGAGTATCAGTTACTTAACGTAGCGTATGTTAAGTAAGCATTTATTTTCATTCACTGATTACTACTTCCTTCAAACGCGGCTAGTTCTAAAATTTTAAGAAAAGCATCTTCAGATAATTAAATCGATAAGATTTTCGATAAATTTAAACTCTTACAAACTAATAGTAGAAATAGTTCTGCATTACTAGTTCCAGGACCAGTCCTTCAAAACTCGTTCCAAGATTAGCCCTTCAGGACTATTTCAGGACTTTGATACTAACTTTCCAGGCGAACTTTTATTTTTTAATGGAAACCAATTTTTTTTTTGTATTGCAGTTATCACAAAAAAATTTCAGACAATAAAGTTACTCGATAAAATTATCGAGAACGAATTCTCAATAGTTAAAACGCTAAAATTATCGAGGAAATATCTTTTTCGATAATTAACACTATAAAAATTGTCTCCGCTTTTTTCTTCAAATATTTTTCATCAAAAAGCAATGCTTTATCAAAACTCGAAATCCACTTTTTCCCCATTTTTTTTTTCAATAACAATAGTTGCACACAAAATGCTATAACTCACGAATCAATTGTCAGAATGTTGTCAAATTTTTATACGTATCGTTTGAAGGATGATACTAAATAAAAATAATATTAAAAAAATCTAGTAACGCCATCTATGTATCATCCTATGGCCTTTTTGAACGTACTGTTATATATGTAAACTGGCTATCTCTGCCCTACCCTCGCTACGCCCATGTATATGTATATATGTTTTTATGTGTATATATGTATAATATAAACATGCATATACATATACATATCAGGAGGGAAACTTCCCTACCCTCGCTACGCCCATGTATATATACAGGGAGTCCCTCAATTGAGTGCAACTATTTACGGAGCTGAAAGGTTATGTCGAGCTGAGCAAAAAATCGTATGGGAGGGTGGATCTATTTTCACATTCTTAGGAGCTACAGGGTTAACTAACATGTCACGGCTTTGGTTCACGTTATTGCTTCTTTTTATATTTTATATTTATGATTTTGAATAAAACACAAATTATTTAGGAAATTATTCTCATTTTTTTTTTATTATGATAATATTAGTATGGTTCAATTATGTATGGAACAAAATATCGGCCAAAGGGCCGCCGCAACCTTGGCGGCACCCCTCCATCCGATGGTCCAAATTTTCGATGACGCTGATTCATAAGTGAGGTTCTATGCCGTTAATGTGCCGATTATCTCATCCTTTAGCTCTAGAATTGTTGCTGGCTTATCGACGTACACCTTTTCTTTCAAATAACCCCAAAGAAAGAAGTCCAACGGTGTCAAATCACATGATCTGGGCGGCCAATTGATATCGACACCATGTGAGATAGCACGGCATTAGCTGTGTGGCAAGTGGCACCGTCCTGTTGAAACTACCTATCGTCCACATTCATTTCTTCCAATTTGGGCCATAAAAAGTTGTTTATCATCTCACGATAGCGAACACCATTCACAGTAACTGCCTGACGGCTCTTCAGCCACACTATCGTGAACAGCAGCAATATTTTCTGCAGTACGAGCTGTACGAGCATGCACTGGTGTTTTTACATCTCCTACAGACCCGGTTTGCACAAATTTTTGCACGATTTTTCCGATTGTACGCACATTTGGACGATTAAATTGACCGAAAAAATCACAAAGTGCACGATATGCATTTTGATTTGAACGCCCATTTTTATAATAAGCCTGAATAAGATTAACGCGTTGCTCGATTGTGTATCTTTCCATGGTTCAAATTGAATTAGTCTGAAATTAAGAAATGTCAAATGAAATGCAGAAAAAACTTGACGTTTAAATGTGGTTCACATTCAACATCGGCCCCTAAATTTTAACCATCCTGTATATATATATATATATATATATAGAGATAAATAAATTCTATACAATATTATATTGTGCAGTAACAAATTGAATGTGTGATAATTTAATAATAACATGTTAGAACTTAAACCACAGCGACATGTTATGGCGACATGTTATTGGAAGGCTCTATCTAGGAACTTAGAAACGCTCTTTCACCCTAGTTGGTCATTCAATGGGTGGCGCCATTGCAGTGTTATGTTCCATAGTTTAACCACTTTTATATTGAATACTCGTATATTATTGAAAATTAAAAAGTCTCTTTGATTTTATCCTAATTTTCTTTTTGCTACGATAATTTGGGGGGCAAAAGGGGTTTAAACCCTAAATTCTCCCTTTGGTTGCGCTTATACTTATATTAAATTAAAGCAACTTCTTTTTAACAATATTATTTATTTTATTGCTTAAATTTTTATTAAAATAAGCCGTTGCTGTGAATTTAATAATTTCAAAACAATCACTCATACGTCCCGATGTGCTGCTTAAATCGATTAATACCACAAGCATGCGCTTAATTATGTATGCATAAATAAACAATAGCGATGCAATCATCATAAATCAATCTCTATTAAGTTTATCATTTTCTTCACTTATTGCTGGTGTTGTTGTTATTATTGTTTCGAAAGTATTGTGCTGTTACTGAGCAGACTGCCAGCGAGCTATTGTTAGAAATTGACCCGCAAGCGTGAACTACTTACTGACAGAAATAATAATAACAACAATAATAATCACCCTAGCCTATACACAGTGTACAAAAAATAATGTATGAACGTGCATTGTATGAGTGTGAATGATTTTTTGGTTGTGCCGCTACAGACGCAAGCATATTAACAGATTTATTGCGAAAACTGTCTAAGCTATTAAATATCCTTTTGTCAATATGTATTTTGTATGTAAATGACATGAATAGCAATGATTTGCGTACAACTTGCCAAGAGGGTTTTTATTTATTTTTATAAAGAGAGTAGGTGTATTTAGCTTGTTGACTCTCAGACAAATTTGTATGAAACCTAAAAACAGACAGATCTACACTTAACATAAAAGAGTACAACAAGATATACAAATTTGCACATATGCAGATATATTTGTGAAGTAAACTCTTACCTGCTATAGACATGGATAACGCAGCGCCGCCTTGTGTTATTGAGTTGAATCAGGCAGTTAATATGTTCACTGCCGTGTGACCCGCCGGCGGGCACAACTTTTTCTCCCTGAGAGAAAAAAAACGCATTATTACCCAATTTTGTCCAAATTTTTTGGGGGTTAATGCGCTAACGCATTTCATTGATACAGTAAACTGCGCTAGAGTTGGTGTATCAGTGCAAAATTTTTTGCTGCGCTACCCATGTCTAGTCTGCTAACGCAAAATATAACCACAATAACATACACACACACACACACACTCGAGCAAATACAACTGACAAATACATTGCTTTGTCGCCAATCACCCAAATGAGTCTTATTCGACTCAGCTTGATGATCTACAAAAACAAAATACATGTCGCAAGTAACAAGATATTGAACAAAGCGTGTGCAAAAGCATATTTTGCTCAGCTGCGCCTTTTTCGTCTAAAAAAACGAAATATATATATCCCGTGTGTGGAAGCATATTTTGATTCTCCAAGCGAGCAAAAACTGACTGATTTGAAACAAACGAAATTTTTTAACGCCATTTCGTTTAGTCTTATCAGTGCGATAAATTTTGAATTAATATATACTTTCAGTTGTCGTCTTAATATTTTTTAAATCCGAATAACAGAATTGCAGCAAAGCGAATCTACTTTGCATTTTATGAAAATTGGAAGCAAATTAGAGTCGTTTTCGCCTATTTTATAATATAAAGCGTGCTCATTTTTCTAATCGAAAAACACTCTTTGTTCGAAAGAAAATGGTACCATGCATGCGACTCTTCTTGAAGAGTCATTTTCGAGTAATTTTTTTATCTTTTTTTGGTTATATTCAAGATCAAAATACGACACAAAAATAACATAATTTTTAATCATTTCTTAGTCATATTCAAGATCAAAAAACGATTCGAAATAGACTCCTCAAGAAGAGTCGCGTATCATTCGCGCACCATTTTCTCCAGAACAAAGAGTAATTTTCATCGCGGAGAATAGTCGAAAACGACTCTTGTATGTTCAAAAATGCTGGCTGGTGACAAACACATTGCTAGCATGGTAGAATTATAAGGTAGGCTCAAGTTGGAGCAAAACGGAAGCTGCATGTCAAAATCGGCTGGTCGAATTTTAGTTTTCTTATTGTTGTTGTTGCCTTTATCATTTGACGTTTAGCGTTCTCACAGCTTTGTTGTTGCAAAACTTGTTGTTTGAGCAGCCATTTAAATGTGAGCCTACCTTATAATTGTATCATGATTGCTAGCAATGTGTAAAAGCTTCGCTTTGCTTGTGTGCTTCATTGACCATCAGGCTCCCAGGCAATAACAGCACGTTAAGCCATCATAACAGACAACAAAAGTAACAACAACAACAACAACAACAACAACAACATCAAAAAAAAAAAAATACCCAAAAGGATGCCACCAAGGTTGATTTATAAGGTTGTCGCAAGGGAGAGAGCGAGTACCCACAATTGTCAAATCGAAGTTGACAGCTCATAGAAAATCTACAAGTGCTCTCTATTATCATCCGTTCTTCTTTCGTAGTCATTCGCAAAATTGGCTGGTTTTGACAATTATGGGTACTGAGAAGAGAGTGCGATCAGCCCTGCGACAACCTTATAAATCAACCTTGGATGCCACCAAACAGAAAGCATAGCCTTTTGTTATTGCTTTGCTTGTATTTTACATTGCTTGTGCCTCTCCGTCTCTCCACCTCTGCTAGTGTTGAAATTCATAGAATTTTAATTTAATGCTCTTCATAATACAAAGTGTTGCATTGCAAAAGCCTAACTGTTCCTACAGTAAAAATGTTTTGGGCCCTCAGGTCATGCTGTTGTTTTTGGTCTCTTCATTTTATTTGATCTTACTTTGAACTTTCTGGAAAAGTCAATATTGAACGCAATTACTGTTCGATTCCTGGAAGAAATCGGACACAGATTGTTGATTTGAGAATTAGTTAAATACATAGGTGTGTGTGTGTGGGTGTAGTTAAGTTTGTATTGCTTTGAAATATTCCAGAATATACAAATGTATGTTAATCAATACAATGCGTATTTTTGATTTGAATCAATTTGAATTTCTTCTTAGTTTGATCGAAAAACAGAAAAGAAATCCCAACCCAAAAGGTTAACCTTTTTCAAGGACTGCTGTTTGTTAGATTTCTCAGTTTTCGTAACTAACATATGGTAGCGAAACTGCTTATGCGTACACAGCCAAGTGTATAGTATATATGTATGTTGTTTGAAACCAGTTCATATGGAATGGAATATTTTACTTACATAACTCATTCTTTGTTAAGATTTAACAAACGAATGTTTGTTTTATATAACATGAGCTGGAAACATCTGATCGCAAAATAAGTTTGATTGAGATGCTTAAAAGTTATGCAAGAATACTGTTGATAAACATATCAGGATTGTTAGATAAGAATAAACAATTTTTAAGCATGTAAGAAATCGTTTGTAAACTACGTTGACACTTTCAGCTTTTTTACTCTCTTAATCTTTTATTGCATTTTTTTTTTTATAAAATTAATTTTGCGAACGAAATTTTTAATTTTGGTCTGTAATTATTTTGAATTTTTGAAAATGAACACAAAAGTAAAAATTTGCCTCACTAAATTTCACTAATACAACAATATCCCCCTACGGGAAAAAGAGGGGGGAATTGAGTCCCGAAAAGTCTCCCCGTGTCCTAAATAAGTAAAAAAATTTAATGTACACACCGTTTAATGTTTTATTGCATAGACCGTGCAAAAGAAATCCCTTAAAACAGGAAAAAGGATTATAACATTCTCATTACATAAACATAAACATAAACATAAACATAAACATAAACATAAACATAAACATAAACATAAACATAAACATAAACATAAACATAAACATAAACATAAACATAAACATAAACATAAACATAAACATAAACATAAACATAAACATAAACATAAACATAAACATAAACATAAACATAAACATAAACATAAACATAAACATAAACATAAACATAAACATAAACATAAACATAAACATAAACATAAACATAAACATAAACATAAACATAAACATAAACATAAACATAAACATAAACATAAACATAAACATAAACATAAACATAAACATAAACATAAACATAAACATAAACATAAACATAAACATAAACATAAACATAAACATAAACATAAACATAAACATAAACATAAACATAAACATAAACATAAACATAAACATAAACATAAACATAAACATAAACATAAACATAAACATAAACATAAACATAAACATAAACATAAACATAAACATAAACATAAACATAAACATAAACATAAACATAAACATAAACATAAACATAAACATAAACATAAACATAAACATAAACATAAACATAAACATAAACATAAACATAAACATAAACATAAACATAAACATAAACATAAACATAAACATAAACATAAACATAAACATAAACATAAACATAAACATAAACATAAACATAAACATAAACATAAACATAAACATAAACATAAACATAAACATAAACATAAACATAAACATAAACATAAACATAAACATAAACATAAACATAAACATAAACATAAACATAAACATAAACATAAACATAAACATAAACATAAACATAAACATAAACATAAACATAAACATAAACATAAACATAAACATAAACATAAACATAAACATAAACATAAACATAAACATAAACATAAACATAAACATAAACATAAACATAAACATAAACATAAACATAAACATAAACATAAACATAAACATAAACATAAACATAAACATAAACATAAACATAAACATAAACATAAACATAAACATAAACATAAACATAAACATAAACATAAACATAAACATAAACATAAACATAAACATAAACATAAACATAAACATAAACATAAACATAAACATAAACATAAACATAAACATAAACATAAACATAAACATAAACATAAACATAAACATAAACATAAACATAAACATAAACATAAACATAAACATAAACATAAACATAAACATAAACATAAACATAAACATAAACATAAACATAAACATAAACATAAACATAAACATAAACATAAACATAAACATAAACATAAACATAAACATAAACATAAACATAAACATAAACATAAACATAAACATAAACATAAACATAAACATAAACATAAACATAAACATAAACATAAACATAAACATAAACATAAACATAAACATAAACATAAACATAAACATAAACATAAACATAAACATAAACATAAACATAAACATAAACATAAACATAAACATAAACATAAACATAAACATAAACATAAACATAAACATAAACATAAACATAAACATAAACATAAACATAAACATAAACATAAACATAAACATAAACATAAACATAAACATAAACATAAACATAAACATAAACATAAACATAAACATAAACATAAACATAAACATAAACATAAACATAAACATAAACATAAACATAAACATAAACATAAACATAAACATAAACATAAACATAAACATAAACATAAACATAAACATAAACATAAACATAAACATAAACATAAACATAAACATAAACATAAACATAAACATAAACATAAACATAAACATAAACATAAACATAAACATAAACATAAACATAAACATAAACATAAACATAAACATAAACATAAACATAAACATAAACATAAACATAAACATAAACATAAACATAAACATAAACATAAACATAAACATAAACATAAACATAAACATAAACATAAACATAAACATAAACATAAACATAAACATAAACATAAACATAAACATAAACATAAACATAAACATAAACATAAACATAAACATAAACATAAACATAAACATAAACATAAACATAAACATAAACATAAACATAAACATAAACATAAACATAAACATGGAATATGAAAAGAGATTTTAATGTTTGGATTGGCGTATATATGATATAATTAGGCAATTCACAAAGTGTTGTAAAGTTGAAAGAATTTCTCATTTTTTTCCTTATTAGTAAAGAGTTTTTTTTTTAAAATGTTGGTTGTATGTTTTATTTATAGTGGTTGTATAATGTGTATGAAATTAGCGTGATCGGACCGGAAGTACGCCTACCTCTCATACAAAGTGATTTATAAAAAATAACCTTGTTTTAATTATAATTTTAGTATTTTCTAATTTTGAAAAAAAATTTTTAGTTCTGCGAGCAATATTTCGCTAGATCCGCCCCTTACCTAGCCAATTCTTTTATTAGCCATTACCTAGTTACTTTTTTTTGGAAAAAATATTTGGAAACTGAGTGTAAATACGTCGTCACAAAATATTATTAATTAATAAAAATCGTTTTTATCATATCATTTTTTTTGAACCTCCCAATAATTATTAATTTTTGAGTTTTCAGTTCTGACTTAGAGATTGAAATAATTTTTATGTACAAAATAGTATTTACACAAAACAAATGATTTTCATGATTTGAAGGCAACTGAAAATAGTTCTGCATTTTGTGTTTTTTTTTTTTTTTTTTTTTTGTATAGCAATACAAAATTTTGGAAAGTTTTAATTTTCTAGTCATATGCCTTATTTTCTTTGTATTTCTTAACTTAACATTAAATTATATTTTTTTATTTCGCATAACAATTTTTGAAATTACATCCATTTTAATTTTGCAATTTTGTCCCCATTCAACGCACTGTGCGACACCATTAAAAAAAAAAAATGGAAAAAACAGTCAACATCCAAGAAACAGCACTCAACCAAACTGAACTCAGTACTTTATATAAGATAACAATTTTGAAAATTTTCCCATATTACAGAGAAAAGCACATGGAACCTTAGGTACTTGTCTCCTTCAGCCCTTAAGGCAAGAAAGTATCAAAGGGCTTTTATCACAAGCTCTTTGTGTTGCAATTAAGCTTCTTCGTATTGTGTGTAAATATGAATTCTAAAAATTCTGAAAAGTTTTCTTATTTCTTCAATGTTGCATAAACTTTGAAACGTGTCGCTAATGCTGGGTCTTGAATATATTTCTGCCTACGTCTCTGTCAATAAATGTTGGAGTCAAATATGAGTAAAGTTTGTCTAACAATGTTAAAAACACTCTTGCTTTTATACGCAACAAATTTAGCTGGAACAGTTCAACAAAATAAATAAAATAACTTTGTGTGAACTCACGGATATTAATTTCTAGGAAATTAGAAGGGAAAATTATTTCTCTATACTAGAAATTTTAAAGCTGAAGGTTATAAAAGAAACGCATAAGCATTGTACACACAAACAATTCGCAGAAAACCTAATTCCAATTTGAGAAGCTGTACGTAAGAAAATTTCTAGAAGTGTCTAAAAATTGAAGACTTTGAGTGCTGGTGGGTAGTGGAAATTTTCAACAAAATGTCGCATTAGTCTGAAACAGTAAATGAGTTTTATATCTATAGGGGCTGGCTTATGTAAGGGAGAATTTAATATGATGCTTTAACATGGAAAAATATCTTCGAACAAGTTAAATATTTAACAATTTTGAAGTTCAATCATCCGATTCTGAATTATAGATTATGAATTATAAAAATTGATAGAAAAGCTTTAAGTAGAAGGCAAATAAAATAGCGAAATTTCCAAATGCCTTAACCATAATTATCGATATCTTCATGCTGATCCACAAAAAGAAAACTTTTGATCGGATAGGTTTAAGAAAATGTTCAGAAAGTTTAAAGACCACCATGCCTATGCTCATGCTCATCATATCAAAACCATAATACTATACTTATCATATTCATATAAGCATCATAATAAAGTCATCATACATAATTCATTATACCATGTCCACCATAACACCCACACTGAACCAAAAACGTACATAAATTAGTTCCATGTACAAGTTTATTGGTTCAATGAATCTCTATTCTTTAATTTTTTGAACTTTTTCTTACTGTCAAAGAAACTATTCTTTATATTACGGTTAAAGTTCTTAATTTCAAAGAATAGATTTATTAAACTAATGCAAATATATTTAAATTAATGTTTGGTACATTAATTTTAAGAATAAGTTCTTCGGGAGTAAGAAAAAGTTAATTGAATCACAGAACGTTTTTCTTTGAACCAATGAACAGAGATTCATTGAATCAATGACTCGTAAATTCGTTTAGTATAGGGTAAAAATCAAAATAACATTTTCTTAAAAAAATCTTTGTTGTTCTATATTAGACCGGAAACTATTTCAACTATTCTAATACCTATCTCACTTTCTTTCCACATCCATTATAACATACCATCACATCATACCACACCTTCAAACAATACCAATCTACTATACCAACATACCATACATCATACTAACCTATCACGCTATCACCATTTCCTACCATACAATAATACCATTTTATTATAATCATCATATCATTCCCATCATAACATAACTATCATACCATACCCAGTATAGGTATCCAACCGTAACATAACTATCATAATCAAATCATCATACCAAAGCCGTTACACCATAACCATCATACCATACCCATCAATCATACCTCACCCATATTATACCATCCCCTTTCTTTTTTAGTAGGCGCACGGTAAGCTGAGCCCATACTAAAGTTGAAATTTGAAAGTTGAAAAAATGAAATTTGTTATGCTTAGCAAGTTTAAGCTACTTCAGAAAAATTTCAAAAATCGTTGAAATCGGTCTGTTTCTAGGGCTCCTCTCTTGAACCCATATCAATTTTTGACATGTTTTTGTATGGGAGGAACATACAAAAGTTGACCGATCTCAAAAAAATCCTTTGAACTACTAGAAAAATAGAGTTACAGATGTGTACAAAAAATGGTTGGAACCGAATAGACCAAGGCCTACCTTCATTGGATCTATATTAAGTTTTTTACATGATTTTGTATGGGCGGACCATACAAAAGTGTGCTAATGTTCGGTTGAAATACTAGAAAAATAGAGTTTTAGATGTGTACTAAAAATTGTTGAAATCGATTAGACCCTAAGGGCACCTCCCTTGGACCTCAGTTACTTTTTACATAATTTTTTTTTTTGAGGGAGGAACATACCAAAGTTGACCGAACTTAACGATATTCGGTTAAAATATTAAAAAAATTGAGTATAGATGTGTACTAAAAATTGTTCAAATCATTCAGTACCCTAGGGACTCCCTTAGATCTATATAAATTTTCTATTTGTACGGGAGGAACAAACAAAAGTTGAGCGATCTCAACGAAATTCTGTTGAAATGCTAGAAAAATTGAGTTATAGATGTGTACTAAAAATGGTTTAAATCGGTTAGATCATAGGGGCACCTCTCTTGGACCTCTATTAATTTCTTACATGATTTTGTATGGGAGCAACATACAAAAGTTGACCGATCTCAACGAAATTGGGTTGAAATACTAGAAAAATAAAGTTATAGATGTGTACTAAAAATAGTTGAAATGGGTTAGATCTTAGGGGCACCTCTCTTAGACCTATATTAATTTTTTTTACATGTTTTTGTATGGGAGGAACATACAAAAGTTGACCGATTTCAACTGAATTGGGTTGAAATACTAGAAAAATAGAGTTATAGATATGTAGTAAAAATTGTTGAAATCGATTAGACCATAAGGGTACCTCCCTTGGACCTGAGTTACTTTTTACATAATTTTTTTTGGGAGGAACATACCAAAGTTGACCAATCTTAACGAAACTCGGTTAAAATATTAAAAAAATAGTGTATAGATGTGTACTAAAAATGGTTCAAATTATTCAGTCCCTAGGGTAACCTCCCTAAGATCTATATAAATTTTGTACATGTTTTTGTACGGAAGGATCAAACAAAAGTTGAGCGATCTCAACGAAATTCTTTTCAAATTCTGGAAAAATAGATTTACAGATGTGTACCAAAAATGTTCGAAATCGGTTAGACCCTAGGGGCACCTCCCTTGGTCATATATTAATTTTTTTCATGTTTTTGTATAGTAGCAACATACAAAATTTGACTGATCTTAACGAAATTTTTTACAAGTTTTTGTATAGGGGCAAACATACAAAAGTTGTCCGATCTCAACGAAATTCGCTTGAAGTACTAGCGAAATAGATTTACAGATGTGTACTTAAAAATAGTTGAAATCGGTTGGACCCTAAGGACACCTCCCTTCGACCTATATTCATTTTCGACATGTTTTTGTATGGGCGGAACATAAAAAAGTTGACCGATCTCAACGAAATTCGGTTGAAATGCTATAAAAATAGAGTTAGAGATGTGTACTAAAAATTGTTTGAATCGGTTAGACCCTAGGGGCACCTCTCTTGGACCTGTATTAATTTTTTACATGTTTTTGTATGGGAGGAAAATAAAAAAGTTGACCGATCTCAACAAAATTCGTTTGAAATACTAGGAAAATAGAGTTTTGGATGTGTACTAAAAATGGTTCAAATCGGTTAGACCCTAGAGGCACCCCCCTTGGACCAATATTAATTTTTTACATGATTTTGTATGGGAGGAACACACAAAAGTTGACCGATCTCAACAAAATTCGTTTGAAATACTAGAAAAATAGAGTTATAGATGTGTACTAAAAATTGTTCAAATCGGTTAGATCCTAGAGGCACCTCCCTTGGACCTATATGAGGAACACACCAAAATTTACTGATCTCAACTAAACTCGTTGGAAATACTAAAAAAAAATAGAGCTAAAGATGTGTACTAAAAATAGTTCAAACCATTCAGTCCCTAGGGTTACCTCCCCTGGACCTATGTATATCAATTTTGTACATGGATTTGTATAGAAGGAACATACTAAATTTCACCGATCTTAACGAAACTCGGTCAAAATACTAGAAAAGTAGAGCCTGCACTAAAAATGGTCGAAATCTGTCTGTGAAATAGCAATTTTAAACAATTTGTTGTTTTGGGAAGATTTTATGTGAAATAGCAATTTTGGGTAATTTTACGAAATAAGATTTCACAAGGAATCAGTAAAACTCTGTGAATTATTTACAGATTCTGAAAGATAATGAACCATATTTACGATATTTGTCAGTCCCTAAGCCGGACTCAGCGGAACTTAGTAATACTTATCTAATAAAGTTAAAAAACATGTTAAACTTTACCCGGTGTACAGAAGCAACACGGCACAAAAGAAAAATTTAAATGTACCAGCATACTTTTCAGCAACAATGCATGGAAGTAATGGATGGTATAGAGCAGTGATGCACAGCGTTGGCTGAGCTTCCAATACTTGCGCAACATTTCTTGTCTTAGTATGTGTGTACGAGCAGAACATTAAAAAAAACCCTTCGCGCAAGAGATGTTTACTGCTTGAAGTACAAACAAGAACTGATTCTCTGCTAGCGTCGCAGAACTTCGGTAGCTTCGCACACACGAGTTGTATGTGAAAGCCGAGTGGATCCGTAAAGCTCCCGTGTGCATCACTGGTATATGGCGACACACATGTCAGGTTATGCATCCACGAGTCGTTTTATAATTCCTGAGTTGTACATCTTGTGATAATGCGACTTGGTGTGTAGGTGCTAAGATCCTAAGAGACGATCACGCTATATATAAATGCTACAGCGCCTTCTTTTGTCGCCTTTCTTTTTATATAGAATCGTTCGTGTGGTGTCTCTTAACATGAACTGTAACACCGGTAACGGCCACCAAACTTACAATATCTGTTATTAATAAAAAATAAGTTGCTACACCCCCTTTTACCACCCACAAACAGATTAAAATGCTATATTTCAAACGATTTTGGTTGTAAAAGACAACAATTTTGCAAATTAGTTTGTATGATTACTGTCAGAAACAGCATTTCAAATGGGCGTGGTACACTATAAATACGCCCACTTTTCAGAAATCATTGCTCATCACAGCTCAGGGATGGAGCTGTGCATGTTTTGATAGTGAAACTTGATAGATCGTGAGTAATTTTTTCGCCCGGAAACGGAAAAGGGAATTTCCGTTTCTTAAGATAAAGCTCAAGAAATTTTGGAAATTTTGAATGCAAATTTGTTCATCAACCGTCAATATTCATGAGTGTAAAAAATGAAAAAGTGAAGTCTTACCTGATATCTTAAAAGCGGAAATTCCCTTTTTCGATTCCGGGCGAAAATATTACTCACGATCGGCCTGATATTCTTTAGTATAGTGAGCAGTTTTTATAAAAGAAAAGTTTCTTAATTCTTTCTTTTCAACATTTTTATAAATTTTGAATTAAATCCAACATATGGTTATATATGCTGAAATTGTAATATTTTAAAAAATTTTGCTAAAATATCGGATCACATGGGATTCAAGATCGAAAAGTGTAAAAAATCCGAAACTTCGAAACCTTTGGAAACATTACTAGTATTATATAAATGAAATCGATTTTTTTTCTTTTAAATTTTTTGCTCATATAATTGCCATTACAAGCTTTGGTAGGAAAATGTGTATGCCAAAGAACTCGACGATGGCAACACTAGCTGGTCAAAAATTTTTCTTTGCTCCAATGCCAGAGCGCAGCCGCTTACTCTTTGGCTCTCACTTGTACTATTTCATGTTGTTCAGTGCGCTCTTTCAATTTATTTATTAATTAAATTTCTGATTCTTCATCACACAGATACTCTCTCATACATACACAGAGAGACACACACGCAATGACGTTGTAATGTTGCTACCAGCTCTTTTAATAAACAGCCAGTCAGTTTCTGTGGAAAACCAGTTAAACCAGCAGAATTGTATACAAAAATTCGTAGAAACACAAACGTCAAATTCAGGTCATTTACAACAACCACAAATATTGACACAAAACATCTTGCTTCATACTCTTGCTGGTGCTGGTTTGTCTTCGCAGAATCAACTCAACGTCTAACATATTTGTTGGGCATTAAAGGCACTCCTCAAAGAATAAGCAGTGCAAGTCGAAGATGTTGTTGAGGTAGTTGAAGAAGATGTTGGCAAAGTTCAATTAAAAAAAAAAATAAAAAGTGCAAATGCCAAAATGACAGCTGAAGGAGTCAGTTGTTAGTCGTTCGTTGATTCTTCTTAACCACCACCCTAACGTACGGATGCATAAACGATCGTATCGAGTGGCGGTTGTTTGTTGCAGGATGCAGCCGCCAGCAACATCATCAAATGTCAAGCTAGTTATGGAAACTAGTTTATAACCAGACAGATGGTTGTCGCTTAGTTTTTTCATTTTTTTTTTGTTTTGTTTTAATTCTGTCCCTGTTGGGTTCAATTTACTTGGCGCAAGCCGGCTGTTGAGGGTCAGGGTAACTAGAGAATAGTCGTCCTGTGCTTTAGGGCTGGAACAACCCTGAGTTTTGGTTTTTTTTTTTTTTCTTATTAATAACATTCATATTAATTTCAATGCTCTATTATGCCTCGAGTACAAATATCGTGGTTGTTTTTCTTTCTAATTAATGGTTTTTTCAAAGAATTCGCAGAATTCTACCGCAATATCAATAATGATATGATGTATGAAGTGCTTTCAACAGCTTAATAAAGTTGCGAAAAGGTTTTTGAACTTCGAATTTTAAATGGTTGAATTTTCAAGGACGCTTTTATCGATATTATCATTTACGAATTCTTGTTAAATTCCCATAATTTTGATAGTATTGTAATATTAATATTGACGATAATAGTCACGATAGGCGATAAGGTCTCCACATAAAAATTAATCCCACTCTATCTCTGTCTATGTCTCTGTCTCTGTCTCTGTCTCTGTCTCTGTCGCTATCTCTATCTCTATCTTTTTCTCTATCTCTATCTCTATCTCTATCTCTATCCCTATCTCTATCTCTATCTCTATCTCTATCTCTATCTCTATCTCTATCTCTATCTCTATCTCTATCTCTATCTCTATCTCTATCTCTATCTCTATCTCTATCTCTATCTCTATCTCTATCTCTATCTCTATCTCTATCTCTATCTCTATCTCTATCTCTATCTCTATCTCTATCTCTATCTCTATCTCTATCTCTATCTCTATCTCTATCTCTATCTCTATCTCTATCTCTATCTCTATCTCTATCTCTATCTCTATCTCTATCTCTATCTCTATCTCTATCTCTATCTCTATCTCTATCTCTATCTCTATCTCTATCTCTATCTCTATCTCTATCTCTATCTCTATCTCTATCTCTATCTCTATCTCTATCTCTATCTCTATCTCTATCTCTATCTCTATCTCTATCTCTATCTCTATCTCTATCTCTATCTCTATCTCTATCTCTATCTCTATCTCTATCTCTATCTCTATCTCTATCTCTATCTCTATCTCTATCTCTATCTCTATCTCTATCTCTATCTCTATCTCTATCTCTATCTCTATCTCTATCTCTATCTCTATCTCTA
Source organism: Coremacera marginata (assembly GCA_914767935.1). Taxonomy (NCBI): domain Eukaryota; kingdom Metazoa; phylum Arthropoda; class Insecta; order Diptera; family Sciomyzidae; genus Coremacera; species Coremacera marginata. The sequence continues at coordinate 143,399,075 of OU612047.1, forward strand.
TCTCTATCTCTATCTCTATCTCTATCTCTATCTCTATCTCTATCTCTATCTCTATCTCTATCTCTATCTCTATCTCTATCTCTATCTCTATCTCTATCTCTATCTCTATCTCTATCTCTATCTCTATCTCTATCTCTATCTCTATCTCTATCTCTATCTCTATCTCTATCTCTATCTCTATCTCTATCTCTATCTCTATCTCTATCTCTATCTCTATCTCTATCTCTATCTCTATCTCTATCTCTATCTCTATCTCTATCTCTATCTCTATCTCTATCTCTATCTCTATCTCTATCTCTATCTCTATCTCTATCTCTATCTCTATCTCTATCTCTATCTCTATCTCTATCTCTATCTCTATCTCTATCTCTATCTCTATCTCTATCTCTATCTCTATCTCTATCTCTATCTCTATCTCTATCTCTATCTCTATCTCTATCTCTATCTCTATCTCTATCTCTATCTCTATCTCTATCTCTATCTCTATCTCTATATCTATCTCTATCTCTATCTCTACTTCTACTTCTACTTCTACTTCTACTTCTACTTCTACTTCTACTTCTACTTCTACTTCTACTTCTACTTCTACTTCTACCTCTACTTCTACTTCTACTTCTACTTCTGCTTCTACGAGTACTTCTACCTCTACCTCTACTCAACAACTGTCGTGCAGCCCAAGACCTCCTAGCGCAAACTATAAGAGACCAGTGTATCGATATGGCAGTACTGGGTGAACCATACACCAGTAAAACCCTAGGAGTCTGGGTCTCCGACATCGCTGGGAAACCGCCATATGGACCTGTGGTAAAGCTCCTTCCTACATGCGACAGCATACTCGCTCAAATAGCCTAGTTCGGGCTAAAGTAGAAGGCATACAAGCCGTAAATTGCTACTTAGTGCTATCAAGTTTGTCTATCCAAGATTTCACGGAAACACTAGACGCGATAGTTGAGAATGAGAGACGCCTTCAACCAATCCTTATCGCAAGTGACTTCAGCGCATGGGCTGTAGACTGGGGCAGTTGGAATACAAACCAGCTCGTACTCCTAGAGGTGTTCGCCTCACTAAACGTGGTCCTACTAAACACTGGAACCCAACAAAAATTTACCAGTGCAGGCAGAAGTTTCATAATCGGTCTGACACTCTCCAGTAGCGTGCTAAGTAGTCAAGCAGAGTGGCATATAAGCGAGGTTTACACTCACAGCGATCACCAAGCTTTTATTTGTAGGCTGAATACACAACTCCACAGTCGAGCAAGCATTCGAATTTACAGCAGAGCTCTTACAGAACTAGTAGAAATCTAGTGCTCCTACCGAAAGGTAGTGGCTAAAGGATGCCCCGCCAGGTTACAGACCGATATACCTGCTCGACACAATAGGGAAGATCTTCGAGCGAGTAATGTGTTACCGCCTAGAAAAGACTATTCAAGAAGGAGGAAGATTTTCAACCCAACTGTTTGGGTTCCGAAAGTTACGAGCATCGCACAGAAAGCAAGTGAAGGTACAAGCTGGAGAACGGGAGTAAAGCAGTACTACCTTGTGGCAAAGCTCGATGTACAAAATGCTTTCAACTTGGCTAACTGGAGCCAAATCTTGACAGCACTTACATATTTTGGAGTGCCACCATACCTCATGAAGATCATAGCAAATTATTTTAGCGAAAGAGTTCTTCGCTATGAAACAGAAGAAGGAACGATGACTTACAATGTCTCCGGTGGAGTCCCTCTGGGGTCAGTTCTGGACCCTCTGGAGTGGAACATCATGTACGATGGTGTTCATAGGCTTATTGTACCAACAGGCGTCAAGATCGTCGGCATTGCGGACAACCTAGCGATTGTGGAGACAGCAAAACACCTGGAAGAAGTCGAGGCCCTCTTTAGTGTTACTATCTGCACTATCCATGATTGGCTGGCTGAGGTCAGTGGGTCTTAATCTGGTAGAGCACAAGACTGAAATTGAAGAAGACTGAAATGAAGAAATAAGAAACCGTTAGTATTAGTTTTCGCGGAACTGTAATGAAATCGAAGCCGTTTATAAAATATCTCGAAGTAATGATCCACCCTCGACTATTATTCAAGCAGCATCTGCAATATACACACAAAATGCAGCCGAAGCATGATTGCGCTGTCGAGAATAATGCCGAACACGAGAGGTCCCAAACAAGCGCGCAGAACACTGCTGCTCAACGTAGTGTGGTCCATCATTATGTACCGCGCGACCGTATGGGCCATAGCGATGAAGACGAAGCCCTACCGACTTGGCGTTGAGTCGATCTAGAGACTCGGCGCACTTAGAGCCTGCTGTGGTTTTAGAACAGTCTCCGAAGACGTAGCACTAGCTCTAGCCAGCTCAATACCTATCGACCTTCTCGTAGACGAAATGTTGTTCGAAGCTAATAACGAAAGCACAAAAAAATCTCACGGGAGAGAAGCTTGCTAAATTGGCAGGACCACTGAGATAGTTCAATCAAGAGTTGGTGGACTCATCAGCTCATCCCGATTGGTTGCCGATTGGTGTAATAGAACCCACGGCTCCGTGAACTTCAACACTACGCAGATTTTAAACGTGCACAGTTGCTTCGAAGCATATCTGCACAAATACAGGCAGGCAGCAGACTCCTACTGTACCCACCGCTTCAGAAATACACCAGAAGATGCGGCCCATGTGCTCTTCGACTGCCCCAAGTTTCATAATGCCAAACTTAGGGCTTCGGACAGTCTCGGCAAAACGGTGACGGAGCAAAACTTAATTACACTTATGCTGAAGAATGAAGTGAACTGGTCAGTGGTTAGCATCCTGGCATGACTGCTTATCGAAGAACTGAGAAGACCTAAGCGCTCGCAAACAGATAAGGTTGAGATTATAGACAAGCCCATGACCAAAATCCTATAGAATACGAATAACGGTCAGACAGTTTCCAGTTCAGTTCCCATACTCCACGAAGTCATGCTTTACGGTGGATCCACGTGACTTATACAGGGACGAAGATTCAAGGCGGGAGGTTAGGCTTAGTGCGTAAGAATCGCACGCTCCCAGCTGTACGGTGGCGCTTTTTGAAGGTTCTCCCTTCGCAAATAAAATAAAAAATCTCTACCTCTTATATGGTTCATTAAAGTGTCAAAGTGTACAATAATATTTACAGGTGATCGCTGGTTTTCTTGTTCTGCAGTACTAGGCAAGTGGCAATAGCGCAGTCTTTCCTATTAAAAACCAATTTAATATCTAAATTGACGTAAATGCATTCCCGTTCTTCTGAAAGTGGTGGAAATTATCGTTTTTGCGCTGACGAAAACTACTCTGTAGCACTCGATATCATGCCCTACTCCGATATTGTGACAATTTCTCTCAACGATTTTCTGTTCGTTGACGCGAGTGCTAAGGAGAAAGCCTAAATAAAAATCGTCGTAATTATGCGACTTTTCTTCGTGCTAACTCCACACATCAACAAAAAGGTGATCGTCATTGTGTCTTGAATTTCTAACCATGAAAAAGTTCAGCAAAAGAAAATAAAAGAAAGCGGGGAAAGACATAGTCGCACATTGATTTCTAGACTTCAAGTTTTGAAAATAACATTGATTTTGAAGTCAATTGCTTTCAAAGCCAATTGGTGAAGATTTTTTGTTGAAGTCTTTTGATTCATTCACTGTGATTGAAGTTATGCTCCTTGAATTCAACGATTGCATTCGATTGTTATCAATTTGAAGTCAATGAAATCATTAGAAGGCAGTTGAAGTCATGTTTTGAATCACTGCAATTGTGAAATAACTTGAAGTCAATGGAAGTCTTTTGATGGCATTGAAAAATGTTTGAAAACATTTTGTATGCAGAATAAATTGTTGCTTAATCAAGCAATACAATACAGCCCAATTCTGAATGAAATCTCCCCGGGGATTGAAAAAAGGAATTTTTTGCTTACATGTTTACAGAATTTTTGAAAAATTTGAATGCAAATATTTGCATTCATGGTCAATATTTAAGATTACAAGAAAAACATCTTTAAAAGTATTATATCCTGTCTAAAAAATTAAAACTTTCTTTATCAGTTCCCGGGGAGATTTTATTCAGAATTGGGCTGATAATTTAATTAGTTTTGAAAAATTTCAATCATTTGACTTCAAAGATTTCAAATTGATTTCAAAGACTTCAACAAAATTTTAAGTTTTGCAATTATGACTGAGATTTGAACTTGAATGAAGTCATTTGAATTTTTTTTTTTTTTTGCATTCAATAATTCAATAATGATTTCAGGACTTCTTGCGTTGAACTCATTGCAATCAAAAATGATTTAAAGATTGCAATCATAACCAGAAATCATTGGCTATGATGTCACTGATTGCAATACAAAATGATTGAAATCTTTTAAAACTCTAATTAGAATGCATATAAAGTACCTAAATTTACTACTTTTCTACAAATTTTTTTTTTTTTTTTTTTTGAAAAATATACTATTTTGCTTATATAATAAAAAAGTGCTATCAACTTTTTTTATCTACTACACTCCAAAAGAACAACCCTGGTTGCTACGTTTTTTCTTTAAAAAGCACCATTACCCATACAAAAAACTCTCCGTATCTGTATCTGTGTGTGTCTGTCACAGTAATTGCAACGCATATTCAGCCAGAGCCTGAAATGTATCTGTGTGACTAACACAAAGTATCTGTGTACCGTTTTTGGGCAGGTATGCTAAATGTTAGTATTGGTGCATATTGCTCTCACAAAGTATCTCGCCATGCAGCCAAATCAACTCGAATTCGTGTAAATATCTCAAAGTATTTCATAAAATGTTTAGTCTTCAATCAAATTTCGTGGCGTGCGAACGTGTAGCGCGTCATTTAAGTTGAATAAAAGAGGCACTACAGTGACTCCAAAAACAACATTAACTACATTAGTTGTATTATTTTCAATTGAAATCTTCTCTTATTTCGTATTCGTGGAATTTCATTGAGTTCTTGGAATTTCGCCTAAAACTGAAATAAGGCAGCAACAAAAATGAGTGAGCTACGTAAAAGTAGTAGAAAAAGATAAAGGAAAAGCAAAATGAAAAGAAAAAATAAATAAATAAAAACAACAACATAACTTTGTATTGAAACACCAAATCGTAAACGACAAATTTCGAGGAAAAAAATAATTAAATTTCATTTCGTTACATTAACAAGAAAAGAAAATAAAAAAATAGTTTAATATGAAGTATCGCAACAAAGCATAAAAATAGCGCTCCGATATGTATGTCAGTGTTGTGTGTGTGAACTTAGTGAGAAAAATTAAGTAAAATTAAAAATAAAAAAAAATTAATGTCATGATTTACAAAACCACAACTAAAAAAAATATGCTTGTGTGTTATAATCAGAAATCGGCTAAAAATAAAGCATTTACTTGAAAAATCTGCAATAACAGCAACAACCTAAAAAGTAGCAATAAAAAAAAAACTAAAATATTAAGTGAAAAAAATTGATCGCATTCTAGACGGATTAAAATTGCATCAAACTCAGCAAAAATCTAGAAATAAAAACCTATAAAATACAACAAGACAGCTGGACGGACAGCTAGCAGACCAGAGCAATTTTAGAACGACAGACAGACAGTCGAATAGATAGCAAACATCTGCTCGTCTAGTTTGAAGTCAGCGTCTTCTACTTCTGTCGATTTTATAAAATTGTGAGTATTTTTATTCTTCTTTTGTCGTTTTATAAAATTGTGAGTATTATTTTTTTCTTCGGTTGCACGTTATAAACTGCATTACTATCAGTAGTACAGGGCCCTGCAGGGGTGCGAATGTGGAACTGACGACCAACGCTTGGTTATCTCTTCTTCTTTGTTGGAGACCGACCGACCGACGGTGTGTGTGGAATCTGCAGTTATTTATAAGAGCACATGTACGGTACGACTTTTCGTAGCGCTGCATGTGTGCTTGTTTTTGTTCTCTTTAAATCTTTTTTTTTCGGTTTGTTTGTTGTTTTCACACAATGTACTCAAATTTAGCTACGGGATTTATTCTTGATGTGAGCTAAAATATTTGTTGGTTTCTATTCTACTACTTTTTTCATTAAAGTCAAAGTTTTGATTGACTTTAACTTATTTACAATAAATAACAATCTTTTTTTATGCTCTAAGAATAATACAAATCACCTTGTTATTAACACTAGTTAAAAGTACATAGAACTAAAATTGTGAAAAAATATTACGGAATTTCCTCAGTGTTAGGCAAGCCGAAGCTTATTTACGCTTTTACCTAAAGCAGCTTTTTTGAGCTTATTGTGTTCATAGTGCGCGCTTATTGCTTAGGACGTGCTTACAGTGAACGCTTATCTGAGCTTAAAAATGCATTAATAAGTAGTTCTAAGCTTGGAATAAGCTTGCACTACTAACACTTTCAGCTTTTCCATATGATTATATATGAAGCGTTAAAATATAGATTTTTCACTTTATAAAAGACAAATTTTCCAGGTTTTTTTTTAAACTCAACTTTTTTTCCCACACATGAAAATTGTTTTATTTTATGAGTCACAGGTTGCGAAGCAACCTATGGGCGCATTTATAGTACGGGATAGTTGCTGCGCCGAGCTAAACGGATAAGGAAAGCTGAAAAACTCTACACATACAATCAAATGAAATAAGCTCAGAGTGCGAATGGTGCCCAGCCAGCCACTTTAAGCTCGGCTGGCACTTTGAGCTTGTTTCACTTGCCATTATTACGCGTACTGCGTAAGGGGTATATTAACTTTATCATTCCGTTTGTAACGCCAAGAAGGAGGCGTGGCAGGTATAGAAAAATGTATATATTTTTAATCAGCCTCATCTCCTGAGTCGATTTCCGTGTGTCCGTCTGTCTGTCGACACGATAAGAGCCGCAATTTTAAAGCTATCGGGATGAAATTCAAAATATAAGTTCATTTTTAAAATGGGCCAAATCGGATGAAAACTACGCACTACCTCCTATACAAAGTGACTTTATATTAACCGTAAAATATCCTTAAAATTCACAAAAATTAAAGAAATGCCTTGAAATTTGGCAGGTGAGCTTTGCTCTTCAGCCTTAAGCCTGGCTATGGATTTTGCACTTAAGCTTTGATGTATAATATGAACTATCTCTATGATATATGGCAACATCGGATCAAAACCACGCCTACTTCCTTTAAATATAAACTTTCGCTAATATATAAAACTGAATGCCATCGTGTATGTCATGGCTAAAGACTTCGAATATACTTCAATATGGCAGTGGGGGATATTTTAGCTTCGGTACCCCGCAGAAGCTCCACCCTTACTAGTTTGTTTTCCATTTAATCATTTTTTAATAAATTTTTAGTTTTGTATATTTTATTCAAGCTTGATTTGAAAAAAGATTTTTCTGCACTTGAAAAAGTTGAATTTGATGGGTAATATGTTGAATATAATGTGTTAAAATTTGAATACGATTTATAGAAAGTTCAATTTTAAATGTAAAATGTTGAATTGAAAGTTAACAACTTGTATCGTCTCGTCACACTGATAAATTATTGCTATCTTAAGAGAATTCGAATATCAAGCATTTCACTTTTCTCATTTTTTTTTTTTTTTTATTAATTCAATTTTTTTCCCCACACATGACAATAATTTCATCTTATGTGGCTTAGGGCGCATTTATAGTGCCGAAAAATTGCTGTTCCAAGCTGAACCGAGAAGGAAATTTGAAAAGCTCTGCACATACAATGATATGAAATAAGCTGAAAGTGCTTATGGTGCCAGCCAGTCACTTTAAGCTGCTTACTCGGCTGGCCCTTTGGGCTTATTTCATATGTCATATCTTCTTTTAAATATATTTTTTCATTTCATTTTTAATTTTGTACTTTTTTATTCAAGCTTGATTTGTAAAAAGTTTTTTCTGTACCAGAAAAATTGCATCATCTCTGTAAAATCTCTGGCATGTGTTACTTACTTACTTATGTGGCGCTTACAACCGTAAGTCGGCTCATCGTTCCATCGTATTTGGTACTCAATTTGGTTGCGCGTCTTTTGGTCAGGGGACAGCCAGGTGGTTTTATGAATATTGAATATTGCTGCGGCGAAGTCAATCAGCCTCATTCCGTCATCGCATGTGTTGTCGTGGAGGCTGAACTTTCCGGCTGTTGGACCATAGATGGTTTCCGTGCCCACCTTAGCGATGAAAACTCCAAACGCAATGTTCATGTCGTGAGGGGGGAAGCGCTCGTAAGCGTCTACAAGGCGATCGTAGAAAGTTTCTTTGATTTCATCGTTCTTGTCCTCTGTAGGAGCATGCGCACATATTAGGCTTATATGAAAGAATTTAGCCTTGGTGCGACTTATGACAAGTCGTTCGTTCAGAGGTGTGAATCGCAGGATGTGATGCCGAGAGAGCAGCCCTGTCCCTTCCATCGTAATTCTTGGATTGTAGTGACATCGCCTTTGTATCTTTCCAAGATATTAATCAGTTGGATAGATGCACCTTCCCAATTAAGAGTACGGATAGTCCAGGTGCATATCAGTATCAATTCTTCGTGTGCGGTAGTCGTCATCAGATTTGGGGATCATTTTTCTCAGTTTTCTTATACTTATATAAACATTAAAATAGTTTTTTTACGTGGTGGACTTCAAACCCGACACACAACCTATTTAAGGCCAGATAACCCGCCGCTCAAATTAGCCGTCAATCTAACATATGCCAATTTGCCGTTGCCCAGGGAACACCAAGAGGAGTTTTGAGTCAACTTGGGACAATTTCAACATACATAATGCTGGCTTCCCCAGGTTGAGGCAGTCAGACACGTTTCCATGTGAAGGTTCGTTCCCTGTTCCCCATGCGTTTACAGAGTCATTTTCGCCTACCAATCTGTTAACCTCTGTTAACACATGTTAGAGACTAAGCAGAGTTTATGTAATCTCTATATTATTTATACTCTCTGCTTAAGGTATAAATTTAAAAGTTCTAAAGTTCGATTTTCCGATATTCTAATAACTCTTATGTACATATTGCAAGAGCTTTTTAAGTACTTTTTAATGGCGACTTATCTGGCGCTGTGAAAAGTTTGAGCATTTTATTGGCTGCTCCAGATAAAACTTTGAGAAGTTCTACAACAACTACTTTACTGTTGTGCAATGGCAACCCTTAAAGTATTCCACACTTTCATTGAGTTCATTGCACTGTTGCAACACATAGCAATATTATTGTTGAAGTCACGTGTTTTTGCCGACAATTCCCTCTCCTCCCCCGCCCCTCCCCCTTTTTACTTTAATCAATTTTCATCAGTAAAAAAACAAAGAACAAAAAATACAAATAAAAACTTTCAACGCTGGTTATCGATCAATATTGCCTGATTGTGCTGATAAAGCAGCAGTACCAAAAACAACAACAACAACTACAACAATTAACATTGTGCTACTTTTTTTCATTGTTCGCATTCATGCTTATGAATGAAATTTATTTTTTTTTTCAAGTCATAAATAAAACAACAAAATAATCTTAAAAAGAAAACACAGACACAATTACTACTTTTATGGCGTAAACAAAGGAAGCGAAAAAGCTTTCAAAGTTATCACTAAGCGTAAAAATAAAACAGCTTTTACGAAAGCACACACATGCACACAAATGAAAGGTGATTAGAAAAAAAAGGTGCTATAAAAATTCAAGTGCTTAAATGTTACAAAAGTAATTTGTTTCATGATTACACTAGTAGACAAAATCATGTTGCTGTCACTTTTTTAAAATAAATAATAAATAGACCTGTAGTGGGTTGATGTGTAACACGCTTTTATTTACTGCAATGAAAGTAGAATAAACATTTCTAATATAGTTTTTTTTTGTCTTTTTTAAATCGGTGGGTGATGTGTAACACCAACAAAATGTTGGTTTAAAGACCAGGTACATTAATTTTTAGGTTTATTTTGACTTTTTATGTTTAGTAAATGTGTTAAGATATAATAGCAATATCTTGTATGTATATCTGATTCTCAATGCACACACACACACATACGTGGTAATTAAAAAAAAAAAGGTTCGTTAACTGCAATAAAATATATATGTATAGCTTTATAAATTAAAAAAAAAAAACACATTTCAAATGTAAAATAATTATTTTTGGAAATATGCACAACGGAGTGACAATTCTCACAAAAAAATGGCTCACAAACAGATAAAAAGGGGCTTGCATTTGTTGCATTCAAGTAAATTTTTGTGCTATAAATTTTTTGGCAAAAAATCGCAACAAATCATGCAAAAATATCGATTTTCTTTGGATGACGACGAAGACCGTCGGTTTTGCGGCCGAGCACCTGTAGCTTTCTTTGTCGTTTGTTTGGTTTTCTTTTCCATATTTTTTTTTTTTTTTTTTCTAGCTACTGCAGCTGTAAACGTTTCTGTGTCGTTGTTTCTACTACGATTGGATTTTGGTCTGGACTGAATAGTATGAATTGGGCTGATATCTTTTAAAGCCGTCGTTGTGCTTGCATTTCAGAGTTTGAGGTTGTTGCCTCTTTAATGGCAATTATAATGTGTAAGGTGTGTTACACATCACCCTACCGCCAGTGTTACACATCACCCCAATGTAAGTCACTTTTTTTCTCATTGACGAAAATTTATAAAAATGTGAAAAAAATGTAAAATCTTTTGTTATATTTAAAGATATTTAACAATAACACATTATACATCTAATCTCTTTTAAAATTTGTAGAATATTTTAACCGATGCAATATTTTTTGTAAATTTTAAAAAAAAACTTTTTAACAAACATTTTTCATGCTTTTTAAGAACTCTAATGAAATGTATTTCAGCCTACTTTCAACATTTATGAAAAACTAGATGCTGTCAAAAGAAACATATCACAATTTTTCATTTACTCTTAACATATGTTAACATTTCGTACAAAAATCGCCGTGTTACACATTACCCCACCTCAGCCTACTTAAATAAATATTACTTCCAAAAATAAATTTTCAAAAAGTCTTTAAAAAAGTAATAAGAAAATGTGGCATCTATTTCACTGGTTTAATTTGGAAAAAATATGTTGCTGTCACTTTTTGAAATAAATAATAATACTTAAATAAAAACTTACCACTTTTAAATAAATTTTTAAAATCATAAAAAAAAAATAATGAGAAAAACGAGCATATATTTTGTTGGCTAGAGTAACTATTTCCATAAATTAACCACAGACCTACACTGAGAAAAAAACATCCTAAGATCAAAGAAAATTTAGTAAGTTTCAAAGAAAAAAAAAAATTGTTTTTGAAGAAAACGAAGTATTTTAGATTCAAAAATTGTTTCTTATAAATTGAATATATCAAACAAATCTCACTCCCAATCAAGTCAGTGGTAGTGTTGTGTCCCTATAAATTTGGCAAAAAGTTTAAAAATTATTATTTATATTTAATTTGAAATTTATTGCAGCGTGAATCGCACCCTCGCCTCTCACGTTGTAGTCTTAGGTAAAGTTAGATATTCGTTTCATTCGCCACATAGCTAATATTTTGACATAACTTTTAGCTTTGTACGAAGAATATTAAAGGCCGTAGGTATACCCTAAAGTGTAAACGAAAACGTTGCATGCGCTTGAAAATTTTGTGAAAAGACGCCCAAGAAAACTACGCTGCAAGACGTTTTCTATTTTTTCTATAATTCTACGTCGAAATAAAAAAATCTCCCACAACGCTGTTCGAATTCACAATCTCAATGACAAGGGTCTGACGTTTTAAGCTCAAGAGTCTAGACAAACATATAGCAGTATTGTTGGCAAGTAAGCAACCAATCAATAAGTCAAATCAGCTATTTCTCTCTTGCTCAAAAAACTTATTAAAAAAAAATACAATTAAATACAAAAATACAAAAACAAGACTATTGTGTATTTCATATAAATTTTCATATAACTATGAAAGTTTTAAATTTTCAAAACTAAAAACTGTTAGTTTCTGTTTTCAAAAACTCGATTTTTGAAGTAAAAACTTTTTGTACGCGTTAAGCACTTTTTGGTTAAGAGCAAAACTATAGATTCGTGATATCATCACGCTGTTAGCGATATCATCACGCTGTTAGCATAACAGAAATTATTGCTGTACAGCATTCCTTTTTAGGGTATTCCTAGCTTCGACCAAGCCGAAGACCGAAGTGATTACCGGCCGATTCCTGATTACCAGGCCGATTACCAACCCATTACTGATTACCGAAGCGATTAAAAACCGATTACCGAACCAATTACCTAATACTGAAGCGATAACCAACCAATTACCAATCACCGAAGCAAATATCAACCGATTACCGAAGCGATTATCAACCGATTACCGAAGAGATTACCAACCGATTATCGATTACCGAAGCGATTACCAGCCCATTACCCAACCAATTACCGATTACTAATGCGATTACCAACCGATTACCGAAGCGATTAAAAATCTAATACCGAACCAATTACCTATTACCGAAGCGATTACCAACCGATTACCAATTACTGAAGCAAATACCAACCGATTACCCAAGCGATTATCAACCGATTACCGATTAAAGAAGCGATTACCAACCGATTATCGTCTACCGAAGCGATTACCAATCCATCACCGTTTACCGAAGCGCTTTATAACCAATTATCGAAGCGATTACCAACCGATTACCGATCATAGAAGTAATTACCAACCAATTACCGATGCAATTACCAACCGATTACCAATTACCAAAGCGATTACCAAGCCAATTACCGATAACCCACCCAAAGTTATTGTGTTACAAATATATTATACATAAACTCTCTTAATTAATAATTGAAAAATTATTAGAGTTTAATAATTATACATAAACATTAAAAAATAGTAATTTATACACTCAATAACGCATATATTAATAAAAAGAGTTAAAAAAGTAGAACGCGTCTGATTTGCCAACTCTAGCTACTTCGGAAGTTCACAACAACTATGTTATTTCATAGCTTTAAGTTTTCACTTCGGTCGACAGACCCCCCCACTGTCTACATTTTCTCTGCTTGTAAATAAGGCTACGCGTCACGTGTTGCTTTTAATAAATACTGAAAATACGTCAAGAATTTTTAATTTTATTTCCGTTTTTTTTTCTCTCTTGCCTAAAAATTTTTTACTCAGAAAATTTTAGTACAGAAATAGAATCTTCGCCGAAAATATTGTTTAAAAATAGAAATTCACATGAAAAACACAAAAAAGACGCAATATATATTGAGTAGGTGGTTGAAATAAATAAAGAAATAAAAGCAGCTTTATTGCTTGCTTTTCATTGAAATAACATAAAAAGGTTATTCACTGCAGATGTATGTAGGTTTACACCAACTGTTACTAATTAGTTTGAGAAACTATTATGTCATATTTTTTTTTATTTTACTTTCGCTGTTTTTGATTAGACGAAAGTTATTTTTTTTTTAGAGAATTACTATTCTCATTGCTAACTGTTGCCGCAAAGCTTATCATGTTTTTGGAAATTAAATAAACTAATCATAATCTCACGTTATTCTTACCGCATACTTAGATACTGACGTCAACCTTATCATTAAATACGCTGCAAATTGTTGATTCTGTAGTACTATATTTTTTTTAACATAGACAAGATTGTGAATTTCTAATGAATTTTAAGTTAGGCTTATCTTTAGAGCAGCAGATTTGCAAGTTAGTTTTAAATTGCTTTAATTTTACTACGTCATATAATCTGTCAGAAGTTGCTTTGCAAAAAGTTGCAATCGAAGAGAATAATAGCTGAGAGCTGCAGGAAAACTGCAAAATCATTTTACTTAAAAATTTGCTTAAATATTTAAATAAATAAAAGATGTTTTAAGAAGTGACTTTTTAAAATTTGCTATTGACTTAAAATGTCACTTTTGGCGTCTCAAATATAGATTAAATTTCAATGCTTCAAATAAAATTTTTACAGTGTAATTTCAGGTTTAAAAAGTTGTACTCGTATTTGTTCTGTTATATTGAATTTGAAGCATAAAGAGTTAGTTAAGACTAGATGAGAGAGACTATGCAACTTTAAGTTGCAAACGCGGTTGTCTATTGATCCATTATACCGAGAAAAAAAAACCATAGTAAGATTGTTCATGTTGACTTTTGTGAAAAACTAATGTGCAATCTTTTAAGTTCTTGTGTCAGCTAAACATTGTTTCAGTATTAAAACACACGGTAAACATTTCCTTGGCATTTGGAAAAGCATCTTCATTGCCAAAGCTGTGTAAAATTGCAATCATTTGGAGCTGCATTCTTTTGAAGTCGCAATCAATGAGTAAAAATTTTGATTGCAGTATTTATTTAATTTCGTGAATAAGACTTGAAAAAATTATTTCACCAATTATTTTGAATGATTTTGATTTATTAATCATTTTGTGCAATCTTGACTTGATTTCATTGTCTCACCATTCCCAATCAATTGTGTTTTTACTTGTGATTGCATTCAATTAGCACATATATAAAAGTTTCTACCCAATTTTTTCTACCAAATTTTGTGCTGATTCTAAATCCGGTTTTCGTTTCTTTCCACCCCGCCCAGTTTTTCAGATATTTACTTAAATATGAGAGTAATATAGCTTTGCTTCTCCCATGTGGCCGACGATGCATATGTGTTTTTTACGTTTTCTTTTTTTTTATTGGAATTATGAATAACAATAATTTCGATATTCATTCTGCGTTTCACGAGGCCTGGCAAACATATGGCTGTAATTTTTTCGCATTTTTCTTTTTAGTGTTAATAATCAATTAAAAAAACAATTTCAATCAAGGGATTTGAAGTCCCAGCTGACTTGAAATGACTTGAATGCAATCAATTGAAAAATAAGTGAATGCGAGACTGCAATCAAATTATGACAAATTATTGTGAAATCATATTGAATAAAATTCTTCAATTTCGCAAAATTTTCTTCAATCCGACGAAACTGATTCTTCAAGTTAATAAAATATTCTCTAATATGGCGAATTCTTTATTAATTTTAACAAAATATCTTCAAAAAGACCAATTATTTTCTTCATATTAACACACTATTCTTGAATATAACCTAATTCATTCCTCATATTACCAAAATATTCATTCTTCATGTTAACATAAATATGACTAAATTTTTTATTTATATTGACAAAATATTCTTCAATATGACTAATTTTTTCCTTTATATTAACAATTTCATTCATTATAAATAAATTTATTCTTCGTATGAATAAAATATTCTTCAATATGACTATATTTATTCTTCATATTGAGAAAATGTGCGTCATCGATCGCACTACCACTTTCACTAATCCTTGCTAAATCTTTATCATCAGGAGTTTTCCTCGATACTTGGAAATTATCCCACATAGTACCTATCCATAAATCTGGCCCTTAACACGATCTCGTAAATTATAGACCTATCTGCAAATTAGCCGCTATTCCGAAACTGTTTGAAAAAATAGTTAATTGCAAATTAGCTTTCCTTGTTAAAAATATTATGTCCCCCTTCCAACATGGCTTCATGTGCGGGAGATCCGCAACCACCAACATGGTTCTCTTCTTAAATAATATTATTCATAATATGGAGAATCACTTACAAACAGAAGTAATCTTTACAGATTTTGCTAAAGCCTTTGATAAAGTAAACCACACCATTTTATTATCAAAACATTCGGCTATCGGAATCCATTCCAACATGCTAAACTGGATAAAATCTTACTTACTTAATCGTCGTCAACGCATTCAAATCAACTGTATTACATCTAACCTAATTAATGTAACTTCTAGTGTGCCGCAGGGTAGTCACCTTGGCCCGTTACTATTACTGTTGTTTATTAATGATCTCCCGCAAGTTATTAAATACTCCCGTTGTCTTATCTTTGCAGACGATCTTAAATTATTTCGCAAAATTAGCTCAGAGCTTGACCGTTCCCTCCTTCAAGATGATCTAAACGCAATATTTGCTTGGTGTGAAACAGACCAATTGCCTCTTAACATCTCAAAATGTAATTATTTAGTTTTTGCGAGAATTTTTACCCTTCTTGTGGGCAGCTAACACATTAACTCTATACTGCTAAGAAGAATTTTCACTAAAAAAGATTTGGGAATTATTTTAGACCCGCATCTTAACTTTGGTGATCATATTGATTGCATTGTAAATAAGGCAAATGCCATGCTCGGTTTTCTTATTAGAAATAGCAAGGAGTTTAACGACCCGTACACTCTAAAATCGCTTTTTTCATCGCTTGTAAGGCCGCACTTGGAATATTGCTCCATTATCTGGAACCATTCAACAACCTTACATTCTGAGCGTATCGAAAAAGTTCAACGTAAGTTCTCCCGATTTATGTTCAATCAACTAAGATGGAATCTGCCTACCTTTCCTCCGTACAATACAAGATGTGCCTTAATTGGATTAAGCACTCTTAGCTGTAGAAGAAGGGCATCTTCAATAATTTTTCTCAGAGACATTCTTCACCATATCTTAGAGATATAAGCTCAACCTCCACATACCCTCGAGATTTCTTCGAAGTCACTTCCACTTTTATGAAACTTTTCATAGAACTGTCTATGCATAAAATAAACCCCTGTCACGTTGTATCAGAGAAGTTAACAAGCTCATAAGCTTAATTGATATATTCGTAGATAATTCTAAAGATATATTTAAGATTTCATTAATAATGTTCTTAGGTGCCAAGTCACGTAATCTAACTACTGTATTTCTCATACTCATGTAAAAATAATCTGCTTTGTATTATATCCGCAACATCAACATTAATTGATTTGAATTCAACTCTGGCCTTGTGATTTAAGATAAGACTTTATTTTTTAATTGTAAATATTATAGTAGTCTATAAGAGCTTGTACTCTGCTTGATGAAATGAAATAAATAACTAATAGTATTATTAAATATGACTAATTATTTTCCTTATATTACCAAAATATTCTCGAATATGACTAAATTTATTCATCGTATGAATAAAATATTCTTCAATATAACTAATTTTTTTCTTCATATTAACAAACTATTCTTCAATGTGACTAAACTATTCTTCTTATGAACAAAATATTCTTCAATATGACTAAATTTATTCTTCGTATGAAAAAAATATTCTTCAATATGCCTATATTTATTCTTCATATTAGGAAAATATTATTCAATATGACTAATTCTTAGTCATTTATATTCTTCAATTCTTATTCTTCAATATGACTTAATTTATTCTTCGTATAAAATATTATTCAATTCGACTAATTTTCTTTTTTCAAATTAACATACTACTCTTCAATATGACTAAATTTATTCTTCGTATGAACAAAATATTCTTCAATATGACTAAATTTATTCTTTGCTTGAACAAAATATTCTTCAATATGGCTAAATTTATTCTTCATATTGTGAAAATATTATTCAATATGACTAATTTTTTTTATATTAACAAAATATTATTCAACATGACAAAATTTATTCTTCGCATGAACAAAATATTCTTCAATATGACTAAATTGATTCTTCATATTGGGAAAATATTCAATACAACTAATTTTTTTCTTTAAATTAAAAAAAAAAGACTAAATTTATTATTCATATCGACAAAATATTCTTCAATTTGACTAATTTTTTTCTTCATATTATCAAACTATTCTTCAATATGACTAAATTTATTCTTCGTATGAACAAAATATTCTTCAATATGACTAAATTCATTCTTCGTATAAATTATTCTTCAATTCAACTAATTTTCTTTATTCAAATTAACTAACTATTCTTCAATATGACTAAATTTATTCTTCGTATGCACAAAATATTCTTCAATATTACTAACTTTATTTTTGAGATTGACAAAATATTCTTTAATATGACTACATTTATTGTATGAACAAAATGCTCTTCAATATGACTAAATTTATTCTTCTTGTGAACAAAATATTCTTCAATATGACTAAATTTATTCTTTGCATGAACAAAATATTCTTCAATATGATTAAATTTATTCTTCATATTGTGAAAATATTATTCATAATTACTAATTTTTTTTTCTTTATATTAACAGAATTTTTTTTCTTTATATTAACAGAATTTTCTTCAACATGACTAAATTTATTCTTCGCATCAAAAAAAAATATTCTTTAATATAACTTAATTGATTCTTCATATAGGGACAATATCCAATATAACTAATTTTTTCTTTATTTTAACAAAATATTCTTTAATATGACTAAATTTATTGTTCATATCGACATATATTCTTCAATATGACTAATTTTTTTCTTCATATTAACAAACTATTCTTCAATATGACTAAATTATATATTCAATATATTTAAATATTCTTCAATATGACTTAATTTAATCTTCGTATGAACAAAATATTCTTCAATATGACTAGTTTTTTCTTTATATTAACAAACTATTCTTCAATATGATTAAATTTATTCTTCGTATGAACAAAATATTCTTAATTGTAACTAAATTTCTTCTACATATTGTGGAAATATTATTTAATATGACTAATTTTTTCTTTATATTAACAAAATATTCTTCAATACGACTAAATTTATTCTTCGCATGAACAAAAATTTCATCAGTATGACTAAGTTTACTCTTCATATTGGGAAAATAGTATTCAATGTAACTAATTTTTTCTTTATATTAACAAAATATTCTTTAATATAACTAAATTTATTCTTCATATCGACAAAATATTCTTCAATATGACTAATTTTTTTCATATTAACAAACTATTCTTCGACTATGACTAAATTTATTCTTGGAATGAACAAAATATTCTTCAATATGACTAAATTTATTCTTGGTATGAACAAAATATTCTTCAATATGACTAAATTTATTCTTCGTATGAACAAAATATTCTTTAGTATTACTAAATTTATTCTTCATATTGGGAAAATATTATTCATGATGACTAATTTTTATCTTTATATAAACTAAATTTATTTTTCATATTGTAAAAATACTTAGAACAAACTTTTTCAAATTTAACTCCACCATGATTAATAAATTTTGTCAAATTAACAAACTTTTTTTGTTAAGTCAATGAGTTAAATTTTTTTTAGATGATGAAATTTTGTAAGAATTATTCTAAACTTAACAAATCCTTCTTCAATACGAATAAAAATTGAATGATATATATTCAAATTGAATAAACTTTTCGTTAAATAGTAACGAACTATTTTTGTCAAATTAACCTACCAGATTTTAGTTAATATGTAGAAATTTGGTTAATATAACAAATTTTACTTTAATATAAATAAAAATATAATGAAATTTATTCATTTTGAATAATATTTTTTTTTTTTAAAAGTTACAAAATTTACTAGTCAAATTCAGCTTCCAGAATTTTTTGAGTGTTGGCACGTTAAGTTTTGTCACGACGCAAGCCTTGACTTTCGCAATTCAATTAAAGGTGCACCTCCATTATCAATACAAAAGGGCTTCAAACCATAAAGTAGTTTTGAGTATTTAGCTGTATTGCTCACATCTCTGACAATCACACAAGCATGACATCAGCTGATTGCTGTCATGTTCTAACGCAGATTTTATCGTATCTGTAAGCATTTTTAAATGCTCTGACAACGCATCCGCATTATGAATAATTCCGATTAGTCGATAAAGTATTACTACAGCTTAAAAATAGTATTTTAGCTGTTTTTAGCCTTGTGTTTATTTTACATTTGCTGATTATGATGATGATGAAGATTTTCAGATGAATAAGTTTTGTGAAATGCTTTGATGATAATGTTGTTATTGTTATTGTTGATACAAAGTTGTTGTTGTTGTTATAAGTGTTGTTTTTGTTGTTGATATATCGAACAAGCAAAATAAACACACTAAACCGCTTAAGTCTGTTAATAAAGCACACTCCGGGCATCGGATTATTTCCGAAGTATTTTAGTTCAGTATAATAAATTTTGTTTTAACAATCTATGCAATCAAAACATATGCAAATTTAGGCATAGCAATAAATTATGTTTAGGTATATATGTATGTACATATGTTGTCGTTTTTTTTTGGCCAAAATGATTTGATTTTACAATCTTTTATATATCAAGTAGTTGTTGTTTTGTTTGCTATGCAAACAACTTAACTTAAATTTTTTCTATATTTTTTTTTTTTTTAATTTTTAAAATTTTACCAAAAAACTTTTAAATGAATGTATTTGTTTCGATTTTAACAAAAAAAAAAAGCTTCAAAATTCAACATATCATAATTTAAATAAACTTGTCATACCAAAAGCTATAAAAAGCTAACAAAAGTTTCATTCTCGTTTCATTCGACATATAACTGATATTTTGGCATAAATTTTATCTTTATACGATAAATATTAAAGATAAATAAAAACGTTAAATGTGCTGGGAAAAAATTTTGCGAAAAAGGCAGCCATACAAACCACGCTGTAAGACGTAACTCTACGTCAAAAAATCATCTAACCAGAGGTAAATTTCTAATACTTAGTTATTGAGATCAGGGGACCATATCAGATACGAATTTTATGAAGTTTTCCGGGTCACTGAGTTTTTTATAATTTTCTAAACTAGTGCAATGTATTCATTCGAAATATGAACTGAGGCATAGCTACAAATTATATTTATCAGTTTATATAGCTGCTTTTGTTCGAAATGGTTTGTATAAAATTTGTATTACTTTTGCTTACTACTTAAATAACTGTACTAAAATTTCGTGTATGGTTTTGTTTTTTTTTTAAATATATTCTAAAGTTAAACCAGCTTACTAACCTCACTTTAAGTTGTTAAATTCATCTTATGATCAACGTTTAGCGTGTTGTGATCATGAGTTTGTATCTTTCCCTAATTAATTCTTTATAATTTATTTGTTATATAATGTTTGTTTGTTTGTTTTTGTTTTCTTTTTAGTCTAAGCCATATTTTAATGGATTTCTTAAGAATCACAATTTATGTTTATTTAGCTGCGTGATATTGGGCTTGTTAATTGAGCAATAATTTTATACTTTGCTCTTAAATGTGCTGCTAATTGTTGAGCAATTACATTTTTTTTTTTGTCTAGTAACACTTTGAAAACAGTGTCAAAATTGATTCTTAAAAAAAAAATATTAAGATAAATTACACTATATGATAATTTTAAAATTTTTCCAAAATGACAAAAAAAAAATTCTGGTAAAGGGATAAAATGAAATCATATAACAATAGCTCATGTAAGAAAAAAACTTTCACGCTCAAATTGCTCTCGTTTACAAATTTTTGTAACTTAATGTACGTACAGCGGCTCACAGCTTATTTCATGCTGTTCGAATTTAAAAATTTGTTGCACTATAATTGAAAAACTAGGTAAGATATGAAAAAGGCTTAAATGCCATATTTAACAAGAATATTTATTGTTCAATTTAGAAACTTAAGAAAAGCAAAAATTTTTAAAATACTGCGTAATTTCATGTCACAGCTTATTTCATGCACCTAAACTTAGATCTTAATGTATAAAAAAAAAAAATTAAAACAACGTAAAAATTAATACTTAACATACAGGTCATTCAAAAAGTCCGTAGAATAAGTAAGAAAAAATCAAAATTTTGATAAAACTCGATTATATTAATCAACATAGTTGCCTTCGGGAGCGATACAACGAGTATAGCGATTTCCCAACTTTTCGATACCACTTTTATAATACGATTTCTCTTTCTCGTCAAAATAGGCCTCAATTTCAGCGATTATCTCATGATTGGACTTGAATTTCTTTCCAGCAAGCATTCTCTTGAAATCTGAAAACAGGAAAAAGTCACTGGGGGCTAAATCTGGAGAATACGGTGGGCGGGTAAG
Organism: Coremacera marginata; assembly: GCA_914767935.1. Lineage (NCBI taxonomy): Eukaryota > Metazoa > Arthropoda > Insecta > Diptera > Sciomyzidae > Coremacera > Coremacera marginata. Next base: position 143,420,807 of record OU612047.1, read on the forward strand.
CAATTCGAAGCCCAATTCATTCAATTTTGCCATTGTTTTCATCGATTTGTGACACGGTTCATTGTCTTGGTGAAACAACACTTGTTTCTTTTGCAAATGTGGCCGTTTCTTGCCGATTTCAGCCTTCAATCGATCCAAAAGTGCAAAGTAATAGTCGCTGTTCATGGTGGTTCCTTTTTGGAGATAGTCGATGAATATTATTCCTTTCGCACTTCCAAATACAGACGCCATCACCTTACAAGCCGACTGTTGGGTCTTTGCTTGCTTTGGATTCGGTTCGTCGACTGCTGTCCACTCAGCTGACTGTCTTTTGGATTCTGGTGTGTAATAGTGAAGCCATGTTTCATCCATTGTCACATATCGACTATAGAATTTGATTTTATTGCGGCGCCAAACACTTCTCTGAAGCATCAATTCGTTGTTGTTTTTGGTCGACTGTAAGCTCACGCGGCACCCACTTTGCACAGAGCTTTAGCATACCCAAATGTTTGTGTAAAATGGTAAAAACACTATTATCTGATATCTTTACAATGTCAGCTAGCTCGTGCACCTTCAATTTGCGATCGTTCATAACCAATTTGTGGATTTTTTTGATGTTTTGTGGAATAACAGTCTGATTTGGGCGTCCACTGCGCTCTGCATCATTTGTGCTGGAACGACCACGTTTAAATTCAGCAATCCACTTTTCTACCATTTGACTCGATGGAACAGAGTCCGGATAATGTTTATCAAGCCATTGTTTGGTTTCCACTGTATTTTTTTTTATCAAAAAGCAATGCTTTATCAAAACTCGAAATTCAATTTTTTCCATTTTTTTTTTAATAACAATAGATGCACACAAAATGCTATAACTCACGAATCATTTGTCAGATTGTTATAAAATTTTTTTACGTATCTTTTAAAGGTTGGTACTAAATAAAAATCATATGGAAAAAATTTAGTAACGCCATCTATGTGTCATCCTAAGGACTTTTTGAAAGCACTGTGACTTTTTGAAATGAGTCGTGACTTTTTAAAAAATTTTTTATGTTTAATCAATTCTGCATCGAATTTTCAGTTCTGGGCTAATTTTGTATTTTTCCCTTCATTTTATTATATTTTATTAATGTTTTGAATCTTAAGTTTCCTGGTTGATATTAAAAAGAGTTCTAATATCAAACGAAGTTTTTATTACGAAGTTAAATTCGTAGTTTTTTAATATAATTTCATGCTTAAAGTTAAATTCGTACTTAAAGTTAAATTCGTACTTTTAGGAAATATGGGTTTGTGTCTTGGCTAAGTTAGCGTCGGATTTACGAATTTATCTTCACGCACTTATAAAAATGACTAACATACATCGATTCTAATTACCTCCAAAAATTATCCCCGCTCCAATAAGACCAAACAATTTTTTAAATTATTTTTTGGTCAAGGTTCGTTAATATAGGTTGTCACTTGAGAGAAAATCACTCTTTTTTCACCTTTGCTCGAAGTGTCAAAGTAGCTGTTACCTAAAAGTTGTACAGATTCGAATTTTTTTTTTCTTGATTTCCTTTCATCCATTCTGACAGTTCGACCGAGCTTCTCTCAAGTGAATTAACCTATATTAATAAACCTTGTCCTTGGCGATGTAGCCAAAAAGGAACTAGCAAATAGTGGCTCTTCTTGTAGCTCTTAAATCCGTTAAATCGAAGGCAAAGAGAATGGATGAAATCCCTCCCAAAATTTCTACAGCTGATAATCACACTTATTCTTTCTTATCTGGTTCATATATTTAATGTTTGCATTTTCAGTAGTCAATATCCCAGTATTCCTAAAAGAGTACTCCTACTAGACCAGCAGATTATAGACCTATAGAGAAATCTTCTAGCAACCAACAGTTTCTACAAAATCTGATTTTAATTAACCTGCTATTTGTAAAAAAGACTTCAATTTTGTAATTGCAATTTTGAATATTTCCAAAATTTGACATTTAACCCTTTAGCTTGATGAATACAAAATAAGGGAATTCCCTTTAAATATTACTGGCAATATTACTGAATACCTAGTTATCATTTAAAATTATTTCATATAAACTCTTTCTGTGGAAACTCTTTCCACAGAAAGAGTTTCGCCTTTAATTCATGCAGGTTTGCATATTTCTATAAATTTTTATTTATTTGTGTATATTTTGTTGTACGCTTGTATTATTTTAAGCTCATTCATAGAAATAACGGCGCTGGTTCCGGGTTCCCAATTATAAACTGTTTTTCTCAGCATTTATATTGTTTAGTTTTAATGAATAGTTTTTGGTTAAATTTTAACTTTCTTTTGAATTTTTAATTTAACACCACTGCTTGCTGCTACTAAAGATGCGATGACAAAATTCCAATGAAGCTGTATCGAACTGATTTTTGTTTGTTTGCATGGGATGCTATTTTTTGCTTGAGGCCCCATGCTAAGCTCCAAACAGACACATACACATATGTGTATAAATACCTTTCAAGCACTACAAAAGACCCTGGCATGCTTATAAAGCAGCTGCAATCACATTGCGGCAATTCACTTGAATAATGCGCATGCGTGCGCGCACACTTGCTCTCATTCCCAAGCGTAGATTTGTAGATTGCTGAGGTAATAGCTTGAAGTAAAACTTGAGCAAAAACAAAGAAAAAAAGAGTCGTCAGAGAAAAACTAAGAAAAAAACAAGAACAAAATCCAATTGAAATCGGTAAACCAGGCAACGTTGCTGTCTTGCACAGCCGCTAACCTGTTTCACAGGAACTCGGTATAAATCATAATCAAAAAATTCTCAGAATTATTTATTTTCACCTGAAGTTGCAGCCAAAGCGATCGTGTGTGAGCGCAGACAAAGCAACATAGCGTGTGCTGTGCTCCGCAGAAACAGGCAAGAAAGAGATGGGGCGCGACACATTCAGTCAGTTAGTTAAAAAGACAGATTGTCAGTCCATCAAGACACAACAGAGACAAGTTAACAAGAATGCGGGTTTGCTTGGATTTTTTTTTTGTAATTTTTATTTATTTTGTTTCTTACTCACTAAACAGCGCTCCATCGCATTGTCTCTATCTCTTTATTGCTCTTTCATGCTGCCTATCGCACATCTCCCGCATTTGGTATTTTTTTTTTTTTTATTTTAATGCGCATATTTTGCCACAAAGCCACTTGAGTCAACTTTTCGAGTTCGTTCGAATTCGAATTCGGCGAAACGAAGTATGGATCAAGCCCCCGACTTCAAGATAAACATCTTGTAGTGGATTTTGCTGTGATGTTGTTGTTATTATTGTTGCATGTTGCTGTGAAGTTGTTTTCTCAGTAATATTTTATGCAAGTGTGTTTGTAACTCTACTCAAAGCTGGCTTTTGAATTGAAGACACGACTTGAGCTGCTTCAGTTTGTGGATTGATGAAATTTTTAAGTGCTTTATTTTTTGTGTTTTGTAACTTTTGTTAAATAGCGCTGCTTAAGAGTTTTCTGAAAAAAATAGTGGAGTGTAAGTAGATGGAGTAAAAGTAGCAGCATACAAAACAGAGACTTAAAATTTTTTTTTCAGAAAAGAGGTTCCCAATTCAACTAAGAGTATTATGTAACTCGATCAGAGCACTTAGGTAGCTAAAAGCACAACTTTCAATTCAATTTTGAAAGCAATAAGTAAGAATAACTAAATAAATATAAATGATAAATAAGTAACAAACAGTTTGAGGTAAACAAACTTAATTTTGAAATAACTTTTCTTTTTGTAGAAGCAATAAGAAGAAAATTTAGTCAAATAAATGAAACATGCAAAATGGTATTAAATTGAAAAGAAGCTTTTTAACAATTAAAAAACTACTTTTAATTTGTCATCAAATAACTTAAAGAAAGTAATTTTTAAACGAGTTTCAAAGCTTATACTTCTCTTATGCCGTGGTTATGCTAGGCAAACATGTTTGGTGAGCTTTTTTGTTGTTATTATTTTATGCATAAAATGAGGGATACGTTTTTCTCTCTTATGCGTAAAACACTAACAACAAAAAAGCTCACTAAATATGTTTGCCTAGTATAACCAAGGCATTATTAAGTTTAAAAAGCTTCAAAAAGCTTTTCAAAGCCTACAAAATTTTCAAAGTTTTCAAACATGTTTTTTGAGCTTTTTTGTTGTTAGTGTTTGTAAATCAGAAATTAGCTTTTCTTGTACATAAAAGAACACCAAATACATTTTGCAGTCATAACAACGGCATTATTAAGTTTAAAAAAAGCTATAAAAAGCTTTTCAAAGCTTTTAAAATTTTACATCTCTTTTATTGACACTAGTTAAACTTTGACTATTTTTAAACAAAATAAAAAGTTTTACTCATATACCTGTTGCCTGAAAAGATTTAAAAATTTTTGAAAACTTAAGTAAAGCTGTTTCAGCTGTAAATAGATTGCATTACTTTTTACATATGTATGACCTAATTTAGCTATCTACAAACTGTTAACTTAAAAAGCTCTACAATTTATGTTTTAATTTCGAAATATGATGGAAATTTGGAAAAAATATATTGAAAGCTTAACAGGTAAATTTTCATAAAAACCTTAAAAGAGCTTTGAAAGCTTTCAAAAGTTTTTTTGTAATTAGAAAAGTTTTCACTCAATTGGTCATAAGAAGTTCGGTCAACGTCCTTTCAAGGGCCAAAATGGCCATTTCTTTTTTTTTATATCACACTCAACTTCAAAATTCTAATTCAGACAATATTCAGACACAAATCTTTTTGCTTATAAAGAAACATAAATAAAACTTAAAAATTTTTAATTAAACAGTTAAATTTTCATAAGAAAACATTAAAGTTTTCAAAAGCTTAGTTGAAATCGAAAAAACTTTAAATCACACTTAACTTCAAAACTGTAATATAAGCAATATTTTGAGACAAATAAAGCTTTTTCTGCATATTTTTGACTCGAAACGCAATAAGATTCAATGCTAATTTTGCAAAATTTAAATTGAGAAAATTTATTTTAGCACGTAAATAAATAAATATTTTAAGCAAATTGTTTTATAAAAAAAGCTGTAAGAAGCTTTTGAAAGCCTCTACTAAAATTTTGCATAATTTTCAAAGCCATAATAAATATTTAGTCAATTTTGAACAAAAAAAAAAACTTTTCTCATACTATTGACTCTAAAAGCTTTCAAGTTTATTACTATTTTAACTGGCGATTTTTCATAAAAGTTTTCGCATGAAAGCTTTCAAAAACTTTTTTAAAATCAAAAAAATTTACATTACACTCAGCTTCAAAACTGTAATATAGGCAATATATTGAGACTGATAAAGCTTTTTTGTTTACTTTTGACATAAGCATTTACATTAAAGTTAAATGCTAATTTTGCAAAAATTTAACCAAGGAATTTGCTTTTAACATGCAAGAAACTTAAAAAATTATTTTCAACTTCAAGAGCTTTCGAGAGGTTTTTGTTGCAATTTATGAAATTTTGCATAATTTTCAAAGCCACAACTAATAGTTAGTCAATTTAAAGCAAAAAAAAAGGTTTCCTCATACCTTTAACTCTAAAAGCTTTTAAATTTTTTGTTATATTGACAGATAAATTTTCATAGAAAACTTGAAAGCTTTCAAAAAATTTTTTAAAATCGAAAAAGTCTTACATCGCACTCAACTTCAAAACTTTAACATAGGTAATAGTAAGCCAGATAAAGCTGTTTTTGCTTACTTTTGACATTAGCATTAACATTAAAGTTAAATGCTAATTGTGCAAAAATTTATGCAAGAAATTTGATTTTAACATGCATATAACTTAAAAAAATTATTTTATAAAAAAAGTGCCAACAAGCTTCAAAAGCTTTTGAGAGCTTTTTGTAAATTTCTGCATAATTTTCACAGCCATAAGTAATATTTAGTTAATTTCGAACAAAAAAAGCTTTTCTCGCACTATTAACTTTAAAAGCTTTGAAATTTATTGCTATATTGACAGGTATATTGCCTAACTGTAACAATTTAACAAGATGAAGCAAAAAACATCAAAAGTAAACAAAAAACTTTTGATTCGAAACGCTTTAAAGTTCAATGTTAAGTTTGCAAAGTTTTACTCAGTAATTTGATTTAAACTTGTAAAAAATCTTAAACAAATTGTTTTAAATTATTGAAGCTTTTAAAAGCTTTTCATTAAACTTATAAAGTTTTGCGTGATTTTTCAAAACAATATCAATTCAATCAGTCAATTTCGAACGAAAAAAGAATTGACACAAAAACCTCTAAAATTCATTGCTATTTTCATAATAATCACGCTGACAAACTTCGAGTTAAGCTACTCAGGCATTTTTATTGATTTCGCTTTTTATAAAGCTTCATAAAGCTTTGAAAGCTTTTGCGAGCTTATTGAAAGCTTTAAAAATTGTATATGATTCTCAAAGGCTAAATGCAAATTTGAGCAAAATTAAATCTTACATAACAATTTGCATACTAATGCTGCTTGGAAAAGCTCTTCGAACGCAAACTATTTCGTTACCATTTCTTTGCAAAGCCTTTGTACTACACAACTGTACACGTTTTTGCAATTTTATTTTATCTCAAAGCAAAAAATAAACAACAGCAACAATATAAAAAAAGCAACAAAAACCACTCTGGTAATAAAAAACAATCAAGTGCATTAAAAAAATCAAACGAGTTCCACGAATTTTATGAATGACTACATATATAAAATAAAATGAATAAAAAAAAAACATAAAACAGGAAATAAAAACAAACCATCAAGTAGGATGATTTGGACCACAAAGCCATGCAGCAGGCATACCTCTAGTTGTGTTTGTTGTTGTTGCTGTTGCTGCAGCCGCTGTACCCAATTGCAATTACGTGAGGTAGGAAAACGATTTCATTCGCGCCGTTGGCATTTTTCAGATACTCTTCTGGCGCTCAATGCAGTCAACACAATATAATAGCACACTCAAACACACACTCGTGGCACAGCGGCGTGCTCAGCACATATTTACATATTTTGGGGTCTATTAAATAAAATTTAATAATTTTATCACACAAAAATTTCTACGTTTAAATGTTTTTGAGCTACACACAAAAAAAAATCAGCCTACCGCACAATAAATCATGACAATGGAGGGGGCTTAGTTCCTCTCTCGACTTCACTGCTGCACCTGTAAAAATAAGGAGTAAAAATTTGTTTTCCATTGATGTACTTACATGGCTTTACACTTTTTTACATATTTATTTTTCTTTGATTTTATTTCTTTATTTATTCAACTTAACTTTGTGCTTGAGCATGTAGAGGTGAGTTAAACAAACACAAAAAAAAAGCAACAAAATTCAAGAAAAATAAAGGACGAACTAACAATATTTATTTGTGCACCAGCTGGTTCAACATGTGCTGCTGCTGGTTCCGTGTTTGTGAAGAGTGTTTTTTTACTAATATACGTACATAACAGACATCATTTCAAGTTTTTAACAGAGCGTACAAATAGAGTTTAGTGTAAAAATCTACACTACTCTATTAAGTCTAGGCTATGTGTAAATGCAAGAGAATGTTTTTTAAAGCATATTATAATATATTGATTTTCTGAGAGACTCAACTAATTCCATACAATTCCATAAAATATATTGATTTTATTAATTTGGGAATAGTTTTTGAACTCTTCAAAAATTAAGTTATTCATTGTTAATTTAAAAATGTCAGAATAAATCAAAAATTTGGCTGTCCAGACGACATAAGAATATGAAAAGCAACAAGTATAAACAAAAACTCTATACTTAAAATTCTCCGCAATTTTAAATTAAAATTTAAAAGTTCTTTAAAAACATATTAAAGAACTTTTCTGAGCGCAAAGTGATCAAAAATCTTGTTTTTTGATTGAAACAACAAACTCTCCAAAGTATAAATTTTATTTTTACCCATACCAACAACTTAACTTAATGAAAAAAAATATTTTAAGCTTCTAAACACTACTCTATTTATGTAGACTACAGAAAAGTCAACAGAATTTCTTACGAACAATTATTTTATGTACTATTTAACAAAAAAGTTTAAATTTTATAAAAACATCAAGTCTCCAATTTTGGAGACTTTTTAAAATCTTCAAACATTTTAGTAACTTCATATTTACGACTACTAATAGTTCAAATATTTTAAGAAATGTTTTCACAAACTTCAGAAACCGCAACAAAATAATAGTAATAGGGGCGAACTAACAATTTATTTGCGTAGAGTTTTTTTTTTTTATTAACACAGAACAAACATCATTTCAACTTTTGCAACAAAGCGTACAGATGTAATTTAGTTTGAAAGTCTACACTTTCTTATTAAATCCACTTTATTTGTTTTGTAAGTGTTTTCATATTCTCAGCATCAACTAATTCCATACGAGGGTGTCATGAATGCTTTGATTTTATTAATTTGGGCAAAAAGTCCTGGAGCTGTAAAAAATATTAACTTAATTATTGTTAATTGAGAAATGTTAGAATTAATCAAATGTTGGACTGCCCAGACAAGAAAACAAAAGTCAACTAAGTCTACATAAGAAAATCTCCACTTTATATTCTCCGCATTTTCGATTTATTGCTTATTTTACTTTTGCCAACATTTTAAAGAACTTTGTTGAGCATAAAATGGTCATCTTGTTATTTGCTGAGACTTTAAACTCTCCAAAATATAAATTTCGTTTTTTAACAATAACAAAAACTTAAGTAATGGAAAAAGCAACAAATAAAAATATTTGAAACTTCTGACCACTTTTTTATTTATGTAGACTTTTTATTCTTATACAATGAAAGTGAAATTATTAAAAGTCTACAGAATTCTTTAGAAAACAATTTTTTATTGACTGTTTAACAAACAATTTTCTGATTTTGTTCAATAAATCAAGTCTCCAATTTAGGAGACTTTCCAAAACATTAGTAATATAATACTTGGCGACTAGTAATAGTTAAAATATTTAAAAAAATGGTTCACAAACTTTGCAAACCGTTGCTAGGTGTGAAAACATGCGAATATAGAGAGGGAAAAATACACATGTAAATATTTGGGATTCACTTGCAACAAAAGTTTCTTTATCAATTAGTGATAAACTTACACATAATATTATTGTTATTACTATATTAATCATTCACGATAATTGTTTTGTAATGATTGCAATTACTATATAACAAATCGTTTTGTGTCAAGCCGACAGTGTGTCAGCAATTTCTGCTTAAAATTTAATTATGAGCTATTATTTCACGATTAAGAATTTTTACTCACTCAGTGTGAATTCCCTTTACACATCTCAACACACATTGCGAATAAATATGATAAAGGCAAAAAAAAATAGTATTTTAAAAAGAACTGTTTAGTTTAATATTACCATGTATTAATCACATTTCTCTGACAACAAAAAGCATGATATTTATATTGAAAACTTGGAGACTTTTTATATTACACCAAAATTTGCGCGCGTGTAAAGAGTTTTAAAATTTGTACGTAAGTTTTTTTTATATATTCTAGTTTTTTGTAGAAATAATGATGGCAACTCCTAAGAGCATCTAAAATAACTCCTTTTATGTCTATTTGGAGACCCTAAATAAATGCACCGCAATCGTTAATGCTTGTTTTAGAATTCTTGAAATAAAGTTACATAGTTAATTTGCAAAGTTTCTTGTTAAATAATTCTAGTGCAGACTTTTTAAATTTTTTTAATGAGCTTTTTTATATGCCGCGCTCATTTAATTAGCTTTGAAACATTTCGTTTTAAATTAATGCGAAACATCGAAAACTAAATAATCTCTTTTAAAGTTTTTTAAATGAAATCTAGTGTAGACTTTTTGACATTTTTATAAGTTTGTGGACTTTGTTGAAAATTTGTATTTAGAATTTTCTTGCAGTTATAAAAAAACATCACAAACTCCTTAGGTTTTAAAAGAACTTGATGCTTTGGAGACTTATACCAATTTCTTGTAGACCCTGTGTAGGTTGAATTTTGCCGATAAATTTACAAAACATTAGTTTGGTAAACTTAATAAAGTAATTTTCCAACCTTTTGGACAAATTCTATCTATTGGAGACTTTTTGATATGCATTAAGGGGCTCTCTGCGAATAGTTTATTTTGTGAGAAAGACTTCAAAATTGGACAATGTTCACATTTTTTAAGTAACTAAGACTTTTGGAGACATTTTGCAATTTTTTATGAGTTTGGAGAGTTTTGAAAAATGCATTTAGCTAGTTTCATCAAAGTGCATTTTTCAGCAATTGAGTAAAAAATATGTTCTGATTGTTTCGAATAATATTTTTTGGCCGCATTAACACATTGGAGACTTTGATGTACGAGTTATTATATTGCCAAAATTTTATTTTGCATCAAATCGAAACATAAAGATGATTTTATAAAACCTCTTAAAGCATTTTGCTACATTTCTGACATCGTTTATATTCTTTTATCTAGTGGAGACTTTTTTAATGTACTTTAATATAGTGAAGACTTTTGGAGTAATGACAAAAAACGGAAAATTTTATTATTTTCTGCAGAATTAAAAGTAGATCAGGTTTTTTGTGACCACTCCCATTTTTCTAGACTTTGTGTTGCATGAATGAATTTAAAAAAATGGACCTTTTGGAAAAATCCAAACTTTTGGACAAATTCGGTCTATTTGAGACTTTTTGATATGCATTAAAGAGCTCTTCGAATAGTTTATTTTGAGAGAAAGTTGTCAAAATTAAACAATGTTCACATATTTTAAACAACCAAGGATTTTGGAGACATTTTGGATTTTTGAGACATAAAAAATTCATTTAGTTGAAACTAGCGCAAGTAAGTGCATTTAAAATATGTTCTTGTTGTTATCCATAGTGTCTACTGGCCGAATTTATACATTGGAGACTTTTATATGTGTGTTTTTTTATTGTCAAAAATTTTTTTGCAAAAAAACGAAACATACACGTGATTTTATAATACTTTCTAAAATGTTTTGTTAATATCTTAAGTCGTTTATATTCTATTGTCAAGTGGAGACTTTTTATAAATGTTTTCACGCACACAACATGCTCTGCGGTTAGTAAAAATTACTTTTTTTACAACATTTCTAATATATTTTTAACAAATTTCGAGCTTAAAATAGCTTTATGGTTAATATAAAAAGTGGAGACTTTTGCTAATTTTTGTATTTAACAAAACCTATACAATTTTTAGTCTCTTCCAACCAAAAATTTGTTAGTTATAGAAGCGATATCATTCAATTATGATGATGCTCAGTTTTGTAAAGATTTTGCTCACGGTCACTTTTTTGCCGCAGCGACTTTTATGATTCTTCAAAAGAATTCGCAGAAACTATTCTTACTAATAATGTAAACCTCTTCGATAAAGCAATCATGTAGAAGTTACTCTATGAAGTTACATTAATTTTACCTGCGCTTCGAGTGACCAGAAGATATCGAACAAAAAACTCTTAAACACTCAGTGCAAATAGTCTTCGCACAATACACAATAAGCATGACACACACATAGAATGCATAAACTCACTTTATGTTTGAAACACGATAAAAGGTGTCAAGACAAACATGTTGTTTTTGATGTTATGCTTAAAATTGTTATTGTTGTTTTTTTGTTTGTTGTTGGGCTCTAAGAATCCAAAGAAAGCAGCGACACAAACAATAGATAAGAATTCTTTTGTTGAACGGCGCGCGAACGCAGCCGGCGGCTTTCTATAGAAACGACAACAACAACGGCAAACAACAGCAATTCTTTTGTTGTCTCTGGGTTTTGACATTCCGTGGGCTGCAGATGTAGATGTAGATGGATGACTGGCTTGCTACAAAGAGTGCCCAGTTTTCGGTACAATTGGAACAAACAACAATAAGAAGATAAGCACTAGTTTGAGGTAAGGGGATGGCGTTGTTGTTCACATTTTTGAGAAGTGTCAGTTTGACATTTAAGTCTACAATATTCTGTTTAAAACTACTTCAACTGAATACGATTCTCCAAATACCAGGTAGTGTAAAAAGTAGAACGCAGTAACAAGATTCCGCGAACAATATTTTTTTCATACTTAAACGAAACAAATGAAATACAAATCTGAAATTTAAATAAAAAAAAAATGGCATGTTTTTTATTTTTTTTTTAAGTTTTTTTCCATATTGTGCTGTCATATAATAAACATTTCTGCAGAAAAACTTTTTTGAAGAAATAAAATAAAAAACGTTATAAATATTTATGCAATGCCGATGTCGAAACAAGCAAATACATGGAAAGACAAGACCAGACAAGAACAATACTAACAGCAACAACAACAACAAAGTTGTAGACTTATATCATCAACATGTTAACATAAAGGTCAAATTTTTTTTTTTTCTTTTTTGGTTTTAGAGGCTTTTTTTGCTACTTCATTAACTATAAAAATATCAAGTTACTTCAAACGTGTGATGCAATTAAAAATATTTCGAAACTTTTGGAGTTATATATTACATTTTTTGAAGAAAATGCTTTATCTTCAATTTGTTGGAGATAATATCGCAGATTTTCTATGGAAAATGCTGTTCGTTTTATATACCTACTTCTAAATATACTTATAAATATGGAAAATTTCCGAGATATTCTTTTTAGCAGAATTTCATCTTCAAGTATTTATTAAGAAATTGAAATCAGCTTAATTCTTTCTTTTGTTACATTATAACGATGTACAAATTGGAAAATTATTCAATCAACTGTAAAAATGTATACATCCAAGAATTTCTCTCTTACATCCTGCACAGACTGACTGTAACGGCAAAGTAAGCTAAGACTATACCGAGAATTTTTCATTAAATTAAATTGCATTGTTAGGTGATACGTAAGAACTGCCAGCTGTCAGAATTTATTAACAGCTTCTCATGAAATGTTAATAAATATTGGAAAAAAAAAATTAACAGTTAAAATAAAATTATCCAATTAAAATAAAATATGAACTAATAAGCAATAGAAATTATATCTAAATGATTAATGAACAATGTTTGTGCAATTTATTGCTTATTGAGTCAAAAGAACAAAAAGTACCGGCCGTAGGTAAAATAATAAAAATTACTGAATTTCTTTCTTGAAACCAGGAGCAACAAAAAAAAACGACACGTTATTTTAGTGTTCCGTAGCAAGCAGGGCTCCTTATTCCATTGCGTATATGTTTACCATGTGTTACCATGAGCGTAGCGAGGGTAGGGCAGGCAATCTTAGCATATTTTAAGCTACTTAGGCTTTTGGAGACATTTTGTAATTTCTTATGTGTTTGGAGAGTTTTGAAAATTACATTTAGCTTGTTTCATCTAAATGCATTTCATTGAAAATTATGTTCTTATAGTTTCCAAAAGTGGCTTCTGGCCGAATTTACACATTGGAGACTTTTATGTGTGAGTTATTGTTATTGTCAAAATTTTATTTTTCATCAAATCGAAGCATAAAGATGATTTTATAATAGCTCTTAAAACATTTTGTTAAATTCTTAATCATTTTTATTCAATTGGCTAGTGGAGACTTTTTAGTGTAGTGAAAACTTTTTGAGTAATGACAAAAAATGGAAAATTTATTCATTTCTGCAGAAATAAAAGTAGTTCAGGTCTTTGGTGACTTCTCGTATTTTTCTAGACTTTGCATTGCATGAATGACGGTAAAAAATAGATCTTTTGAAATTGGAGACTTTTTGATATACACTAAAGAGTTCTCTGCGAGTAGTAAATTTTGAGAAAAAGACTTCAAAATTAAAAAATGTTCACATATTTTAAGTAACTAAGTCTTTTGGAGACATTGTGGCATCTTTGGAGACTTTTTAAAAAATGCATTTAGTTGAAATAAGTGTCAGCAAGAGCATTAAAAATATGGTCTTGTTGCTTCCCAGAGTGTCTTTTGGTCGAACTTACACATTGGAGACTTTTATGCGTGTGTGTGTTTTTTACTAGCAGAATTATTTTTGCAAAAAAAAGACAAAACATAAATATATGACACAGGGCGGGGTGGGGGCAGTTGTGCAATTTCACTCTCTCTCTTTCTCTCTCCTCACTCAATTAAAGAGTAACAAAAACGTGTTAGAGCTCTTTTTACAAAAAGGATTACAAAAAGTACCGGATTTCAGTTTTGGTCGGACACTAATTTTTTACCAGTACGAATGCGCACTAGTGTGTCATTCAAGGGTTAATGTAATAAAATTCTTTGCCACTTTATGTCACTTGCGGAAAAAAGAGTTAGAGTCACTGATCTAATGTAACTTGTTTTAAGTTTACGCACAGAAATTGAAAGTTCCACGCAGGAAATGTTGGATAATATTATTTTAAGTATATTTCGCTAACGTCTTTCTTTCAGTTTTCAATTGAATCTAAGTATACAAAACGCAGCTATATCCATAAAAGACTTTTATCCGTCAACTTTATGTGTCAATTGGTATACAATGATCGACTAAAAGTAGAATTTAAAAAAATAAAAAAATTCCGAAGATATACATATAAAAAAAAATGTACTCAAACTATTAAAATTAAAGATCTACAAAAATACGATTCCATTGATGTGAACAAAGTTGATTGCATAACTCGTAAAATGCAAACTCACAAAAAAAAAGAAACATGATCTTATTGAATTAATTATGTAAGGATACACATTAAAGTTAGCAACTAATTTTATAACTTTGTCTTTTTATATATTTTTTCTTTCAATTTTAATTTGTTTGATTGTTTTATTTCCATATATTTCGTAATCAGCGATTAGCTCAGTTAGCAGTTTTTGGTCGGAATATTTGAAATAAAAAAAAAAGTCTGAAGATGAGCTAACTTGTTCAATTATTTAAAATAATATATTGTTAAAAAATTTTGTATTTAAGTACAAAAATAGTAAGGCATTTATAAAAAATTATTATTGCAGGAGTAAATTTAATGAGTTTCTTATTTTAAATGTATTTCTACTTTTTAAAATATCAATTTTTGTTATTTTTATAAAATTTCCCTTATGAAAAAGTCCAAAGCAGCTGATTGATATCTTTATTTTTCATATTTTATTATTGCTCTTATAACAGATAATCAATTTGCAAGAAAACTAAAAATTTCCCTAAAAGGGAAATTATTTGGGAAATTTTTGAAAATGCTGTTAAACTTTAAATCAAGATTATTTAAACTTTAAATAAGCAGGAAAAATATGTACTCATATGTACTTTTAATTTTTGTGCATCACATATGCAAAGTTCAATGCTCAAAATAAAAACTTCAATACTTTCCAATAAAATGTATAACCTAATTGTAGCTTTTTACATCCTAACATCAAGAAAACTTTTTTTTTTGAAAAATTTTTTGCTGGAGCATTAGGATTTTTTTTTTTTTTTCTCATTGAAAATTCCCATTTGACAGAATCAATTTTATTATAAAAAAAATACTTATAAAGAAAGTTTCCATTTAATGTTTCATTTTAGTATAAAAAACTAAATGTAAAAAAAAAGTAAACAAGCCTTACAATTTATTTCCATGCTTGTTTCCATGTTTTTTTTCCAAATTTGGAAAAAACCCTTGCTTATTTTAATTTTTCTCTTTTCAGATTCTTTTTTGGGGCACTGAATCACATATGGTAACTTCTCAAACTTTCACTGCCTTTCATTTAGCCGTCACTCAGCTGTCTCAGTTGTCTAAAACCATTAAAGTTCAAACTATCATAGACCACAAATCTATATCTATATCTATCTATACCATCTATATATATCTATACTTAATAAAAAAATTTATAGGCTCTAAAACTTTGTCGCGTACGTAATCGTAAGTAAGAAAAAACATCTAATTGAAACTTAAGGGGCTGCTCATAAATTACGTAACATGTTTTGAACCAATTTTGGACCCCTCCCCCCATGTTGTCATAAAGTCGTGAACCCCCTTTGCCCTACGACGTAACGTCACAGATTTAACTTTTTAAATTTGTTTGGGTTTTTTTTATAATTTACTAGTTTGTTATGAAATAGGCATACAAGACGTAATTTTTATTGTAAGTTTTATTATTATGGAAGTTCCAATGACATTTTATGTTGTTCTACTGTGTTTGTTTCACAATTTCATGAAAATTTTGACCGTGTGAACAGAGCAAAACCAAAATAAAAGCTTTTCTGACGTTAACAAGAGACAATTGTGAAAATTATTGTTTGTTTTATATTTTTTGTAACACTTTCATGTTCGCTTTGAACGTAAAGTTATATAATAGTTTTTTATTGGATAACCTTAAGGGGCTGTTCATAAATTACGTAACAATAAAATTAAATTTTTAATACAATTTCAAATTTTGAAAACTGAATTCAAAAATTGTTTGAGACGTAAAGCACGACCTCACTCTCTCCCGCTTCCCCCCTCCCCCCACCCATTTCACACTTCGTCACAAATGCTCATGGGTTCAATGTATGCAATCAAATACTTGAATGGGTTAAGGTTTCGGTCTAAATTTCAGCATATACAACATATGCTCATTTGAAAGTAAAATGCCTTAAGAGTCTAAAAAACTTGGTATGAGGGAGTTGTCGCTGATTCAAATTTTATTATAATATTCCGAAATCATAAAATAGTTTATTGAATATAGGCTCATTAGACTCATATAGACTCAAATTCGAAAGCAGCTACCCCGAAACCTCTCTTATACAAAGTTTTGTATGGATACAATGAAATTTTTATATTTCGATCGCCATATTGGATCCGCCTTTTTGAATTTTTCATTTTTGACAGCAAATTCGAATTTGGTGACACCGAAAGAAATTTCAGAATTTTGGCCAGCAAAAGTGATTAGTGAACCCATTGTGACACCATTTTCGAAGCATTTTTGTTTTTATTTTGATAAAAATGTATTTTTTTCTGACTAAGAATTTAAGTTTTGCTTTTATTTTTATTAATAAAAAAATGATAGCTTGAAAAATTTGGTGTATAAATACTTTTGTTATTTTAAAGGAAAAATCTGTCGCGTACGTTTTAACACTTTGTTCAAAAATAAAAAAAGATCAATATAATTATGATTTTAACTCACTGCAATATAAAATAGCATTATTCCACTTATTTTTAACATTTTATAATAACATTTAACATTTTAAAATAATTTGCCTACATATTTCGCAGAGTTTTAAATATATTTACACGCGTCTTAAAATCACTTATTTTTTTTTTCGCGTACGAATCACCATTATAAAGGCGGATATCATGAAATTCAAAGCTCGATCGTGCCTGATTTTACTCCTATATATAGTACTCCTCTGGGGCTCCACAACAACCAAAATATAAACTACATCTTTTGTTATCACTTTGATTTGTTTTGCTGTTATATGCATACGAATGTCGCGTACGTATGCAAAGAAATGCCCATATGTCTCTAGGTTGGTTATGGCTAAATTTTAATTTAATATTTAATTTCCAATAAACAGGGAACGAACTTTTACATTACTTAGAAATAAAATTAACATGACATTTTTTAATGAGTTAAATATTCCAATTTATGGTCACCTTAAATTAATTTTTGTTCGACTCACCAAACTCTGAGCCATTTCAGGCTATTTAACGGACTTCAAAAAGGAGGAGGCTCTCAAGTTCGTCGGTTTCTCTGTTTTTTTTTTTGTTTTTTTTTTTTTTTTTTAAATGTATGTACATCGATAACTCCCAAACCATATGCCTGATTGCCATAACTTTTGGGGAACAGATAGATATCATAAGCATATGGTGCCCGTACAAAAGTGGGCGGTATTCGAGAACTGGGCGTGGCAATAATAGATCTCGCAATACTAGATACTACTGTATCTCGAATAATATTGACACTAGGGTACTGCAATTTAGTGTAGGGGTAGGCACAATTATTACAAATTGCGGGCAAGTAAATGGGCGTAATTCGACAAATGGGCGTGGCAATATTAGAAAAACAGTGGATCTTGAATAATTTTGAGGCTAGAGTACTGCAATTTAGTATAGGGGTAGGCATTATTATTACAAATTATGGTCAATAAAGTGGGCGTTATTCTACAAATGGGCGTGGCAATATTATAAAAACACTGTATCTCGAATAATATGGACACTAGGGTACTGAAATTTAGTGAAGGGGTAGACACAGTTAATACAAATTACGGTCAATAAAATGGGCGTTATTTGACAAATGGGCGTGGCAATATTATAAAAAGAGTATAACTCGAATAATATTGATACTATAGTACTGCAATTTAGTATAAGGGTAGGCATTACTATTACAAATTATGGCCAATAAAGTGGGCGTTATTCGACAAATGGGCGTGGCAATATTATAGAAACACTGTATCTTGAATAATATGAACACTAGGGTACTGAAATGTAGTGTAGTGGTAGGCTCAATTATTACAAATTGCCGTCAACAAAATGGGCGTTATTTGACAAATGGGCGTGGCAATATTAGAAAAAGAGTATATCTCGAATAATATTGATACTATGGTACTGCAATTTGGTATAGGTTTAGGCATTATTAGTAAAAATTACGGTAAAGAAAGTGGGCGGATTTCGACTAATGGGCGTGGCAATATTAGAAAGACAGTGTATCTCGAATAATATTGACACTAGGGCACTGAAATTTATTGTAGTACAGAGGTAGGCAAAATTATTAAAATGTATTAAAAGTATAATTATTAAAGTACAAAGGGGCGTGTCAATATATGAAAAACACTGTATCGCGAATAATATTGACACTAGGGTAATTAAACTCGTTACAAGAATGGGTATAATAATTTCAAAATATGTGACATCTAATTTAAATTTAAGAGGCAGATATTTGAAATAACCAACAAACTTTCAGATTTTAATAGAACAAATTTTTTCGGAACAATTTTATTTATTTTGTTTATACACTTTTTTCGAAAATTTATCATATTCTCTGAAAAGGAAGAAATAAAAATTTTAAAAAAAAAAACAACCGACTGCAAAATCACTACAAAGTAAAAAATAATGTTTAAAATACTTTTGCTTTTAATTTCTTGGTCATATTTGATAATTTATTTAAACATATTATTATATATGAAATCTAATTATCTTAATATTTTTCTTATTTTTTTTTTATTATCATAAATATATTAATTTCTTGATGAATACAAAAGCTTTGAAGTTGGCGCTTCTTATTAAAAGCCTGATTATATTAGCGCCAACCTTAAAAGCTTTTGTATTCATCAAGAAATTTATATAGCTATGATAATAAAACAAATAGGAAAAAAATTAAGATAATAAGATTTCATATATAATAATATGTTTAAATAAATTATCAAATATGACCAAGAAATTAAAAGGAAAAGTATTTTTAAAATTATTTTTTACTTTATAGTGATTTTGTAGTCGGTTGTTTTTTTTTTTTAAATAAGACTCAACATTCATTGTATGTCAAAATCAAAAGTTGCTATAGCTGTTGTTATTTTTAATTAGTTTTTGGTCTCTTTCTTCTTACTTCCTCACAAAAGCAATCAATTTTTAATTATGTGCAAATTCTCAATTCAGTATTTTATTAATGAAAGAGTTTGCGTCAAATTCTAATAATATTTTAATAAGCTTTTTAATTCGGCTATGAGAAATCACAATAAAAGAAGTACATATAATTAAAAGAGAAATACAAGTTTCAATATGTACGAGTAAGTTTATCTTTTGCGTCTCTACACTGCTGTGGAAATAAATTGCAGCTGTTCATTCAGCTATTCAATTAAAATGTTTTCCTGGAAGTTTTGTTTTTAAGATTTTCTGTTTATTGATTGAGCCAGAGGGAATTGTTTAAATTGTTAATGTTTCTTCTTTTTCAATCTTTTTTTTGTCTTGTGTTGTACTTGGATTGTTTTGTTTATTCAATTTAGCAATGCAAAACAATTCTTTAGAAATTTGTTTGTCTTTTTAATGGCTTTCGTATATTTCGTTTGAGTAACAACAACAAAAACACAACAAAAAAGGAGAAAACGAAAAAAAAACGAAAAGAAATTCAAATCAATTTACATTTCTTATTCTGTGAATTCAAGGCAACCTTGTTGCTTTGAACATTATTTGCAATCCATACTTTAATGTGAAGTGCCGAGTCAATAAAACTTTTTGCTTTTTCTTTTTTGCACAGACGTAACAAAAAAAAAAATAAAAATTTACAAGGATTTGTTGAAAGTTAAGATGAAAAGTTTTCCTCTTATTAAATTGAACATGGATAAATTCCGAATTAGTTTTGAGAACTATGTTTTTTTGATTTTTGCACATAATTTTTTGAGAAATATTTCAAATTGAATTGTGAATTGCCAAAATTAGTGTTTATTCTTCCACATAGTCCCCTTTTAGCTCGATGCACTTATTCCAACGATTTTCTTGCATTGCACTATGGTCCAGAAATTGGATTTAGCGGCATAAACCTTATTTTTGAACTTTATAATAAAAAACGAAAACACTTAACTTATAAGCATATTTTCCTTGTTCCGAACAAATATCTTTTTTCATACCACATGGCTATCGTCCACATTTGTCGTTACGCAGAACTTGTTGTTCTGAGTTTCTGCATTATGACGCTTTTTATTGAAAAAAATTTGAATGTTTGAAAATTTGAAATGAAATTTTAAGTTCAAAGTTATTTATTATTTGCATAAAGTTAAACGTAAAAACTATTCCGAACAATTTTGAAGGCATGTTAGGTTAGATATGTAGGTTCGTGCACCGTTACTGGCGCTTCGGCGGGGTCCTTTAGGTCCATTGCGAATCCCATTTTATATTTGTGGTACCATGTTAAAACATTGTTCCAATATATTTTTCAAACCATCCTGTGCTTTTTATGGACCTCCAGATGTCTAGCAGGGGTGTGTTCACTAACTCTTCCAAGTCTTTGAAAAACTGTTCCCCATATGTCGGAGTCGATGTTTCTGTAGACTTGGACATTCGCATAGTAGGTGAGTTATTGTTTCTGTTTCTTCCGGCTCCTTGCAGCTCCGACAGAAGTCTGGTGCTGTTATGTCCATTCTATTGCCCATAACCCCAATAGGGCAATGACCTGTTAGAACTCCAAAAAGAATCCGAATTTCCCATTTGACCAAAAGCAGAAGGCTTTTAGTTCTTTCTCATTTAGCTCCGGCCAAAGCTTTCGAGATATGTTGCAGTCAACTCTGGAAGCCCAGTTTGTGTTAGCAATATCTCTGGCTTTTAGGTCTATACTCCTTTTGATGACGCCGATTGGAATTTGCACATCTTTATCAGCTCTGTTTGTACTTGCGGTTACTCCACGCCTCGCCAGTTCATCCACTGCGTCGTTCCCTTCGATATTGCTATGTCCGGGTACCCAGCAGAGAGTGAGACATTGTGGGCATTGCAGATACTGTTCAGTGCAAGTTTCCAGTTTTGCACCGTTCGAGCCTTCGTCGTTTTACTGTTCAGTGATTTGATGGCCGCTTGGCTATCCACAAAAATTGCTACCCTTGTGGGGGTAAGATTTTTCCTGTAAATGACCTGTACAGCTACCGAAAAACGCTGCAGTAATCAGGGAGTATACATCCGATCCAGTTCCGTTTTCCATTTTGGAAACATCAGTATATAAATGGAGATTGCCCTAGGACTCTACAGCCCTTTCTTCCCATTTTTGTCTGCTGCGGATGGATGTGGTGTATTCTGTAACAAATCTCACACTGGGTATGATATAGTCGGTTGCTCTTCTTGATTCCACGGTTCCAAAGAGATTTAGAATAGATACATGTCCGAATGTGGTTCATTCGGATGCGATAGTCATGCGATAGAATGAACTGAATGAACCACAAGCTCTATGAGCTCTACGAAGACATTGACGTAGTTTGGCGTATAACTGTGCGGCGACTACGCTGGCTGCGTCATGTGCATCGTATGGACGACGAAGCTCCAGCGAAAAAGGTGCTCGAGGCGAGGGTCGCTGGTCAACGACGACGAGGGAGACCATGCCTCCGATGGATGGACCAGGCTGAGGAAGCCCTAACCGCACTTGGTGTATCCGATTGGAGAAGGCGCGCGTAAAGCCGAGGCGCCTGGCGAGAGCTGATGAGGTCGGCCGAAGCCCGGACACGGGTTGTTACGGCCATCTAAGTAAGTAAGTAAGCATCTCCGAATGTGTTGTTTTTCCAGGCTCGTGATTCGGTGAGGCGAATCGCACTCTTGGTCGCCGATCATTTAAGGAACTCTTCTATGGAGAGAAGATTTAGCATTATATCCAGGCCCGCCTGTGGTGTAGATCTCATGGCTCCTGTCACTCCTATGCATGCTAACCTTTGAACCCCTGTTATTGAGCTAAGTTAGATCTTTTTATGGTTTATCGTCCACCATACAAGAGAGCCGTAGGTAAGAATGGGCCTCACGATCGCTGTATACATCCAGTGGATTATGTGCGGTCGCATTCCCCATTTCCTACCAAATATTCTCTGACATGCGTATAGAGCGCACAGTGCTTTTTTCCTTCTTTCCTCTGTGTTGCGTTTCCAGCTCAGCTTGCTATCAAGGATAATTCCAAGGTATTTTGACTTCCGTGGAAAGCTTCAAAATTACTTCGTTGAGTTTCGCTAATGTGAAACTTTCTATTTTTCTTTTTCTTGTGAACAGAAGAAAAGAACGAGTTCGGTCTTTATTGGTTTTACACCAAGTCCATTCGATTCTGCCCACCGCGATAGCTCATTCAATGCCGCAGACATTGTTGGCAGGTATTTCTCGCATATTAGGATGGCAACGTCATCGGCATAGGTTACCACTTTTGTTCCTCCAGTTTTGAGAGTAGTGAGAATTTTATCAGCCACAATCAGTCAGAGAAGGGTGGATACGTATAACTACTCCTTGCCGTGTGCTTCTTGTGACTTCTTTCCTCACCACGCTGATTCCCATTTGTGAGCTTATACAACTGCTATTGAGCATTTTACAAATTCACTGGGTTATTTTACTGTTAACTCCTAGGTTATTTTCCTTCGTCCACTAAATCACTTCTTATAGAATCTGTATTTTCATTGTTAAATGCTCCTTCGATATCTAAAAACGTTGCTAAAGTATATTCTTTGTGATGAAGGTTGCTAAAGTATATTCCTTCTATGACCGAAACCACCTCGTGCAGTGTCGTTTCTACCGATTTACCCTTAAGGTAGGCATGTTGTGCACTACAGAGATTATTATCGTTCACATTTGCTCTTATGTGAAGATCTATTATTCTCTGTAGCGTTTTCATCAAGAACGATGAGAGACTAATAGGCCTATAATCCTTTGTTGTTTCCCAGCTTTAGGAATGAAAACAAATCGCACTTCTCTCCAAATTTTTGGAATATTGAACGTGAAGATTGCTATAAGCCAGGGCATATTGCATCATGGCCGGTAGAATTCCATCAGGCCCCGCAGATTTGTAGGGTTTGAAGGACCCAATCGACCCCATTCTACAGTTGACCTTGTAATAATGTTGGGGAGTTCTTGTAACGGTTCTGGTATTATTATTTCCAACTTGCTGTTAGCACCGTTTTGATCCGTTTCTGTACAAGCTGGAAAATGACTTTCCATGAGTAGCAAAAGCGTTTCTTTGCTGTATTCTGTCCAGGATCCATCGGACCTCTTAAGGTATCCCGGGATCGTTGGGTCTTTGAATAGCATAGCGGCTTCACTGGTATCCTCAATGGACTCGCAGAATTTTGTCCAAGATGTTCGCTTTGCTATTCTTACTTCCCTAGTGTAAGCACTTAACGTGGATCTGTAGATTGTCCAGTCCTGCTCTAGTTTGCTTAAGATGGCCTTCCGATGAAGTTTTCTAACCTCTGATCGCCTCTTTCTGAGGTCGCTGGTCCACCAACTCGCATTTGCAGGCTTGCGACTTCGAGACTTTGGGCAGAACTTCTTGAAAGCCGGGTTCATTTTTCCCGTTAAAAAATCTACTGCATCATCAATGGATGCAACGGTTGGGAGGCATTCTGTGTCAAGGTCAGCAATATTTCTGCTTATCCAGACTGAATAGCTTTCCCATTTAGATTTTAATGGGTTCCTAAACTCTTTCCTTAATTGGGGGTCGTAGTCAATAGTAAAGAGAATCTTAAATTGGTCGGAAACGACTGCTTCTGTGACACCTCCCAGCTATCGACTATAATCTGTTCAGAGTTACTAGCTATAGTAAGATCAATTACCTCTTCCCTGACTCTATTTTGAAATGTTCACCTATTGCCCCTTTTGCATAGAATAAGGTCTCTGGTAAGGATAAATTCGAAAATAGACTCACCGCTTTTGTTGATGTCTTTACTGCCCCATTGCGAGTGATGAGCGTTAGCATCACAACCGATGACCAGGAATGCCCTGCTTGTGTTAGCGTGTTCTGCCAACTGAAGGTGTGTTACTTAAAATACTGTTATTATCTTTTGGTATACTTTTGTTGCTTTTGAGAAATAATCTTTCGAATGTGTAAAGATTTTTTTTTGTAAATTTTAGAAATCTTTTCCATGTTTTGTGGAACAAAACTAATTGGATCGGCCACGATCTGTCATAAAAAGCGTTAAGTCTGTGCTTTCATTTGAGAGTAAACTTATCTGCATATACTTGCAACTTTTCAAAAATATAAATCGATTTCAGAATCAATCAACCTCAAAAATTAAGAAATGTTCAATGAGTGGAGAGAGAATGGGAAGGAAGAACAATGCAATTTCCAATTGGGTTGGGTGAAAAAGTATCTATTGGGAACAAGATAAGGGAAATAATAAATAAATAAAAAAAAAAATACCAATTGGAGTTTTGGAAAGTGAAATGTTGATATTCTTCTTATAAATAAATTGTTCTTATAAATGTTTAATTGATTTCAGATATATGCACAAAGTTTCAATGTTTTATCTACAATTTGTAAAATGGGCTTCTATAAAAAAATGGGCGTGGCCGAAAATTTTTATCGTTTTGATTAAATAAAAACGCCATTTGCTAAAATAAAAACACATAGAATTATAAAAATATCTCTTTTATTTTTTTAATGTATTTCACAAATTTTAAGTGATATAAGGTACCACAACCCAGTAGTCCAAATTCCAAAATTTTCTGCATGGCTCTTGGTAGTGACTACTTGCATCTTTGTTCCGAATTTCAACAATGCACCTAACATAGTTCGATATCCACATACATAAATTTTGTAAGTAAGATATAGTAAGATATCCACATACATACATTTTGGTTGTTGGAGAGGTGGGCGTGGCAGTTCACATATTACGTTTATTTTCTAATATATGCTTGTGGATAACAGTGGAATCTTATATGTGAAGTCTTTGCGCTCTGTATTCATAATTTGAGTTTATGCCGCCAAATTGATTTTCTGGACCATAGTGCATTGGGATGCCCTTTGAATAGTAAGATTTCTCCAGAAACCCCCTTACCTAGAAGGTGGTTGCCAGCTGTGTTGTTATTGTCATTATCATTTGGCGTTTATGATCCCCACAACTTTGTTGTTGTAAAACTTGTCGTTTGAACAGTCATTTTAAGTTGACTCTACCTTGTAATTGTAACTTTGTCTTAACCAATGTGAACGGTGTCAAAGTTCACACACTTTCGTGTCTTTTCATTCATTCATGCATGCATTTGTTCAACAACAAACAACATTCATCAATTATTATATGCATTATAGTACAACGATTGAAAGTTGATTTGCTTTAATATCAATACTGCCCTCACTCACGCTATCGCCTTATCTCTTTCCTTACAGACACGCTATTATTGAGAATTTTCATATTTTTTTTTTTTTTACTGAACTTATATTTTTTTTATGCTTTGCACTTGCATTCAATATGGCAGTAATTACATTTCCGCAGAAATAAAAAATTAATTTTGTTCATATTAAATACGCAGTGAAGAGAAAACAAATAGTTTTGAACTCGTTTCGATGGAAGTGCTGCCAAAATTCATATTAAATTTTATATGACCCGGGAGAACATGCAATTATGTGAAGTTGAGATAATTCTCGCCTGAACAAATCTGTAAAACTTTTTTATAGTTATTTTTTTAGTCTTTTGTCCGCTTGGTTGTAATTCACTCGCTGACGCTGATTTAAAGCCTTTTCTTTATTTACTTATCACATCTATAGAGTACAGTGCTCTTTTAGTATATAAATATTTAAAAATTTTCTAGGTTTTTCATGTTTTGAAATCTAAACCTACTATCATCAATATCGAACTCAAAGCAATGGGAGTTAAATTCATAGCAAGAATTAGTAATCGGATCACATTTTTCGTAATAAATATAGGATAGCGGAATATAAAAGAATCATTCCCTCAGAGATACTAAAGAAACATACAAATTATACAGCGAAAGTAGTTCAGGACAAGCAATGTGATTGCTAAATATATGCCAAAAAATAACTTCTTCTTGATTCCAAAGACAATAAATTAATTAGAGTATGTCGATTTCTATGTGATGGTAAATTATCAGTCCAATTCAATTTTCGAAAAAAAAAAAAAAAAATTTTAAAAAAATTTTAAAATTTAAAAAAAATTTTAAACAACAAATTATTTCCAATGCCGTTCACCACCTCGTGTTGGGGAATCGGACAACTTTGAAGACTCAAAGGCAAAGAACTGGTTTGTAATAAAAGCTGTGAATAATGTTCTATAGAAATTAAATTCAATTTCTGATGAATTTATATTTTTCAAACAATATACGTTATCAAAAAAAATAAAAGTTAAGAAATAATTTAAGTGTTCATTTTTTGTCATTACGTTGTGATAAAATTCGAAAATTTGAGAAACAATAAAAAAAAACAAAAAAAAAATATGCTTTCCGACGCCATTTTGTCAATTTGATGAATGAAAAAAAAATTTCTCATTGCATATCTTTGAAGTTGAATCATCGGGTATACGTTATACTTGCATTTCAATGTACTCACGTTCCGGTATCATCGAGAAAATCGAGATTAAAAAAAAAAAATAAATTTGTAGTTTTTGGCGCATTTCTGCAAAAATGAACAGTAATTGCACCCCAGTAATTTTATGCACCCCATTCGGAAGAGCGAAGTTCAAATTACAAAGTATTTTGCTTTTTCAAATTATATTAAATTTTTTCATCATGTAACACGAGGTTGAAAGCCAAGGTAAAAATCAGAACGCTTCGGCGTTAAAGAATTAAGATAGATCTGAGTTATTGATGTATCTGTGTTCTCTTCGAATATATCTATATTAGAGTGATCCTTAGTTGTATGGAGGAAAAAATGTTTGTTTTTTCTGATTTTTAATTACGCACCGGGGTCTTGTTTCTCTACATGACATAGGTAAGATGTGAAATTTTTTAGTGTATATTGAAAATCTGAACTATATGGGCAAAAAGTGCTTCTTTCTTTGAATTTCAAAATTTTGCGGTATAGAATCAAATATATTTTTTTAAGAGTTATGGAAGTCATACTAAATGAGAAGTCTCTGTTCTTTTATTTTTTTATGATTTTTTTCAGTGTTCGATATTCCAGAAAAGGCACTTTAAGGGTTTTTAAAAAAAAAAAAAAAATCAAGTTTCAACTTTTATAAAAGTTATAACTTTTTGATCCGATTTTTGGTTTTTTTTTTAATTTTTTGCTCAAAATTGCCTAAAACTATTTTAAGTTCAGTTCTTCTTTGCTTCATTCAAAATTTGTATTTTTGGGAATTATTTTTGTAAAAATATTCAAACTCGAAATGAACAAAAAGGCATGCTTCTAGCAAAAAATTTCATAACGACCAAATTATTATACTTAATTGCACCATTTTTTGTTTCTGTATTAGGAATAGTTAAAGAAAATATTTCCATGACATTTCACTGAATTTTTTCAAATTTGGGTTTTTGTGATTTCTTTAGTACTACAAGAAAAAAAAATTATATCTCTGGTAATTTAAGTCCGATTTTCATCTATGATGACTCATTTTAAAGAAAAATTAAATGAATAATAAAGTGCGTTTTTTGAAAATTTTACTAATTTTACTAACTAGTAAAGACGTTATTGGGATTTTTTTGGGAAAAACAGCACTATTTTCCCATATAATTCAGAATTTCAATATAGAGGTTGCTTGAGGCACGTTTAAGTATCAATATTTTTTTTCTGAAAATTTCACTGTTTACCTCTGTCATATTAAGAAACAAAACCCCGGTGCATAATTCGTTACTTTCGAAAAAAAACATAAGGACCACTCTTATCTATAAACACACAAAATTTGAAGCTTCTAGCGTGATCCTAGCCAAAGTTATGATATTAAAATCAAAGAAGCTTTCATACAACTTTATGGCTATTAAAAACTTTGAAGCAAGATTTCTCCAAACACAGAAATCAGACTTAAGCTGTTATTGCTTATGAACACAGATATTTTATGCTTTCAATGCTTTCAATTCTTTCAAGACTTTCCCCATTAATATGATAAGAATGATTTGTCGAAAAAAGTGATCTAACAGTTGGGCTGAAAAGTTGTTAGACTGACGTAGAAAAACACATTTTTACACCACAACGCTTACTGCGTAAGGGGTATATTAACTTTTTCATTCCGTTTGTAACGCCAAGAAGGAGGCGTGGCAGGTATAGAAAAATATATATATTTTTGATCAGCATCATCTCCTAAGTCGATTTCCGTGTGTCCGTGTGTACGTCTGTCTGTCCGCCTGTCGACACGATTACAGCCGCAATTTTAAAGCTATCGCGATGAAATTAAAAATATAAGTTTATTTTTAAAAAATTAAGATCAAGTTCGAGAATGGGCCAAATCGGATGAAAACCACGCCTACCTCCCATACAAAGTGACTTTATATTAACCATAAAATGTCTTTAAAATCCACATAAATTAAAGAAATTCCTTGTAATTTGGCACGTAAGCTTTGCTCTTCAGTCTTAATCCTGGGTATAAAATTGGAAAAATCGGATGGAAACCACACCTACCTCCCATACAAAGAGGCTTTCTCTTTGCTCAAATCTGCTCAAATTAAAGAAATGTCTTGAAATTTTGCATATAGGCTTTGATATATAATATAGATCATCACTATGATATTTGGCAAAGTCGAATGACAGCCACGCCCACTTCCCATATAAGTGGCTTTATTTTAAACGTAAATTCTCTTAAAAATCCACAAAAATTAATGAAATGTCTTGAAATTTAGCACATTAGCTTTGATATATAATACGAACCATCCCTATGATATATGGCAAAATCGGATCAAAACCACGCCTACTTCTCATACCAAAAGTGACGTCATCAAAATAAGGAAACTTTCGTTAATATATAAAACTGAATATCTTCGTGTATGTTGTGGCTAATGACTTCGAATGGGGGGGGGGAGGTATTTTAGGAGAGGGTCACTGAAGGCCAGATCTGGGGAACACGATGGAGGGGGAAAGCAATTTGTAGCCTAATTCATGCAATTTCATGCAATCGTTTTCATGGACTTCTGACACGGTGCATTGTCTTGATGAAACAGAACTTTTTCTTCTTCAAATTTGTTCGTTTTTTCGTGGTTTAGTTCTTTAAACGCTCCAACAACGCTATCGCTAATAACACTGTACGACACGAAAAAAAACCCGTGGGGCTTATAACTTTTTTTTATGTTTTCGAGGTCACTGAAATCGAATTCAGTTTTCTCGGATCACGTAAGGTTCTGTCTGGAGACGAGTCCAGAGTAAACCCTAAACTCCTACAATTAATGAAATCAATATTTCCCCTTTTGGGGAGGGTAGGAAATGTATGACCGACATCCATTAGTTTTCTAAAAAGAACATTTTTCCTTAGGACCTATCCCCTTGGGCAACTTCTGAGAGGGGCTCCCATGCAATGCACACTAACCCCTACCGTTAATGAAATCGATATTTACCTCTTTAGGGAGGGCAAGAGAGGGTTAATGTGTGTGACTGACATCCTTTCTTTTTCAAAGAGGAACACTTTTCTTTTTGGACTAATCACCTCCGAGGGGGTGATTAGGGGACTCCCATACAATGCACCCTAACGCCTTGGTGTTAATTAAATCGATCCCTCTTCCCCTTTTCGGAAGGGGAAGAGAGGGTTAGAGAGGTGCAAGCTTAACATGCACCGAGAAAAAAAACAATAGGTAAATCAACTAAGTCGGCTTGGGTAAAGAGAATTGTATGGGAATTATAA
The DNA here is from genome assembly GCA_914767935.1 of Coremacera marginata. Taxonomy (NCBI): domain Eukaryota; kingdom Metazoa; phylum Arthropoda; class Insecta; order Diptera; family Sciomyzidae; genus Coremacera; species Coremacera marginata. Next base: position 143,450,755 of record OU612047.1, read on the forward strand.
ACTTATGCTTATTCACCTAAGCAATTTATTGTTTAATACATTGCTTTGAAAGCACATACTTCGATACCTTGCCAAAATCACCTAAAAATACAAGCATATTTTTGAGCTAATTTCTGCAAAAAACAAAAAAAACAGCTGCGTCATTAGACACACTAGAGAAGGATAGATTTGATAATTTAATGGTTTTTTGTAATAAAACCACTTTTAAATTAAAAAATAACATAAAGTAAATTAAAAAGACACACGTTAATATTTACACCAGTCAGTTGTATTACATTTCATCAACAAAAAGAAAAGAAAAAAATGTCATTGCTCGCCATGCGGAATCGAACCTGCAACTTTTGGTGCCATTTCATCGCTCTACCAACTGATTCAAGCAGCCTTGCTGCTGTTTGCTGACATAACTGCAGCTACGTTAATTCACCTAAGCAATTTATTGTTTAATACATTGCTTTGAAAGCACATACTTCGATACCCTGCCAAAAAAAAAATATTTGATTCACAGATGTTAACTGATGATGCTGTATTAACAGATGGAGTATGTCGCAGTATTCTGTTGATAGCTGCAGCATAGCTTCAGTTGTAATTAATATTGAATAAATCACTCAGCGTAACGAAGTACTTTGGCTCAATACGTAGTGTAGTTACTTCATACACAGTGGTATCGGTTGGTGTGGGTTCGAATCTCAACGGCATGCGAAGGTAAAATTTTTGTATTTGCTATATAATTTAATTTAATGTTCTTGTTATAATATACGTCAAGCAGCAAGAAAAGCCGAGAAGTCATTGATTTCTAAGAAAAACGGTCTCGATAAAAGAAAAATTTTGTGTAGTTGCCGATTTCAGTCAAGCAAAACACAGAACAAGAGGCGGCGGCAGCTTCAAAAAAAAAAAGAAAAAAAAACCAAAACCCGAAAAAAGTTATATTTTTGAAATTCAATTTTTTTTTTAAAATAGTGTTTAAAAAATTACCAAATACTTGGTTAATTTATCACCCAATAAAAATTGGCAAGTCAACATGTAAAACTAGGGCGTTTTGATAAAGTGCTTGGATAGCTGAAAACTGCCGAAGACATCTTATAAATTATACTAGGTTTTTTTTTTAATTTAACATAAGCTTTTTTCTCGGTGTGGCTTAAAAATGAAAATCTTTAATAATTTCTACAAGAATAAATTGTTAAAGTTGAAGTTTGTAATATTGAGAAAATACACAAAAGCTATGTAAAAAATTAAATTTAAAACTTTAAGATTTGACTTAAACTTATGTAAAATAATATAAAAATAGTTCGTGTCGACAATTTGTCATTCAAATAAAATTCGATAGAACGTCAACAAATAAAACTTGGTTATCTTATCCAAGAACTTGGAAGGCACCAAATTGCCAAAGCCATTGAATAAATTAACATAAGTGTATTGTTAATTTGTCTTAAATTTTTTTTCGGTCAAATCAATGTATATTTTATAATACCAAGCGCATCTTAGAATACTGATGCTATAGCCTTACCTGCCGACTGTTGCGTCTTTCCACGCCTTGGATTCGGTTCATCGCGTGCAGTCCACTCGGCTGAATGTCGATTGGACTCTAGAGTGTAGTGATGGAGCCATGTTTTATCCATTGTCACATATCGACGAGGAAATTCGTTATTATTACGGTTGAATATCGCTAAGCATTGCTCCGTATCCACGATACGTTGACTTTTCAGCCCAACTGTTAAAGTCAAAATAAAGCATCGTACCCTAAGGTTAAATTTAATGCCCTGAATTTCTAACAAGTTTTTGATACTTGCTTAATAATATTATTTATGGCTGTTGCCACCTTTTATATTTTGCTTACTAACCTTGAATAAATGTATTCTTGCTAAAATTAATTCTTACATTTTAATTTAATTTTTAATCCTTGTCTTGTATATTCCAAGTGACTGATTTTCTATTGACAAATCTTTACAATAATTTGCAGCATTTATTTTGGTTTTTTTTTTTTTGTTTTTTTTTTTTTTTTTTTTTTTTTTTTTTTTTTATTTTGAATTGGCAATATTTTTTTCGTTTTCTTTATTGCATTGTTTAATTTATTACTATTATTATATCTTCTTCTACATGAATAGTTTCTTTTGTGTGTCTTAAAAGAAAATTCAATTCAATGCATTTTGTGCGAAGTTTAGCAACAACAATGAACGCCGTTGCTTCGCCTCATTGAGCACTGCTTTGTTGTGTAGCTGGCTAGCTGGCAACCCTTGAAATGCAAGATAGCAGCAACTGCGATGGGAAAAATAAAAAAAAAAACACATTGTTGAATACATTTTCCTGGAATCTATTTACCTGAATTGCTTTCAGAGGAAATTTGTAGGTATTGTAATTGGAATAGCAATTGAAATGTTTTAGAAAATAATAATATTTTTATATTTTTTAAATTTCAATGGACGACTATAGTTGGAGGAATCGAATGGCGAATAGAATTTTAATGCCATTTTTATTTATTCATTATGATTTTTGAAATAAAAGCAAGAAAACTTAGTTTTGATGATGGAAATTGATTGATAGGAGTGGATAATGCATTTTTTTATCACTTGGATCAACACACAACAATAGTGCTAAATTTACTACGAAGTAAAAATTAAAAAGTCACTTAACGCGTAACAACCTAGCCTCAAACACTGATTAAAATCAACTCAAAAAAATGAATTCTAGTCAGTGTTGCCGTTTGGGTACAATCGAACCAAAATTTTGTAGTTTTGTTTTGAAAAAATTAGGTTTTGGTAGTTTGTTTGGCTTGTTGCGATTTTCCATTATTTTTGGTAGCTTGGAGACTCGAACCAAATAAATTCAATTTCAAAATATTTTTGATCTGCAATATGGGATTTAAAAAAGAATCAAACGTTATATAGTTCTGTTTTCAGACTTAACCAACACTCAGGGCTTAAGAAATGCGAAAGCATTGTGTTGATTCGGAAGACGGGTGATAGTGAGTTGTACACTCATAAAAAAATGCACATTAAACAACTGTAAAATTAACAGTTTTTGTTGACAAAAATCGTCCGACATTATAAAATGTTAAAATTGACATTAAAGTAATGTATTTTTAACATTATTAAACTTACATCGAAAAATGTATAACTGATTAGATAATAATGTAATTTTAACATTAAAAATGTAAATATGTGTCATTATATTAATGTACTTAAAACATTTAAAATGTAAAATCAACACGATAAATCGAGAATAAAATGTAAAATTGATATTATATAAATGTAATTTTGATATGATAATCATGTTAATGTTACTTGCATTAATGTTGAATTTAGTAAGCAAAATGATAAATAAAACACTTCTTTTTGATTACTTTTTGATAACTTTTTATTTGTAGTTTAAAATGAAAAATAAGTTAAAATAAATAAGAACTACTTCTAAAATAATTTATTTCGAAGCAAAGAACTTCCATCAGGAATGTAATATAAATGAACAGGGGGACCTGTAAAAACTTCAATGTCCATTATTTCAAAAAATGCTAATTTAGAACCGATGGTATAAGACTGATAGTGTTCATCGAAATTAATAATATTATACTGATTTACAATGAAATAAATATGGTTTCTTACGCTTATGAGAATATTAAGGATTTCATAGAGATTAACGACTTTTCTATTTTCTGTTTTAGTTACAAAATACCCTGTTTTGTATAATCAGCCTTTAAAAGTTACGGTTCTTATTTTTAAATTATTTGCAAAATGTGTTTTAAATTTGTCAAAATTTGATATTAACTTAAAGAAGTGGCAGTTTTCGATATTAAAAAAAACAGAGTTTTCATATTCCATTGGATTTGGTAAACCTTCTACATGTTGTTGTAGAAATGATGTAAATTTTAAAGAAGCTTTCATACTTAAAGAATATGATATGTTTTTCCGTGAGGTTATACTTCTAGCGTAACTTTTAGCTTCCCTATGTTTTGATTCATATCTAAAGCTCCATAAGTATTTAAGAGGTCCAGATTGTTTAATTATTTTTACGTAATGATTTAAAAAGTGGAACTTTGGTTTGAGTAACTTTTTAAATAATTTCATATAAGCTTCATTGTGATTTTTAATCAGATAGTCTAGTTCTTGCAATGTTTGATCGTCAAAGCTGCTGCCTAATAATATGTCTACTATCTTTAAAAGGGTTAATAAGAAATCCCAAACTTTATTTCCTTTCGGAACAAGATCGCCTATGATAAGAGGCAGGAAATGAATAAATGTCATCATTTCGCGAGCTGACATTCTAATATTATTATTTGCTAATTTAACTAAGTCTAAAGGAGGGGATAAGTTGCCAATTTCCGACTCCCCATAATTAAACATTTGCTTACGGTAGTTAAAAGTTTTGATTGAAAATAAATGTTCCTGTGAAATAAAGTACATTAAGATTTCGCATACATCATATCTGCAAATGCCTTCAAACAAATCATGAACTATATCCGCCACAAAATTATTTGTTACATGAAAAGTAGTCAATTCGTTTAATAAGCAGCTTGATTTAATTCCGGTTAGTCTTACATCATTTATTGCTAGCGCTGCATTATAGCTTTCCACAGATCTGGCACTTTCTGGATATGCTACGCAGTCATATAACATTTGGCTTTTTTGTCTATTATAAAAACGGCAATAATGATTTGCAATAAATGAAGTAGTAAAACCGAGAATATCATTCAGACTCAAATTATCTCCAAGTACATTAGTCATGACAAAATAAATTTGATGGGATCCAGTTTCAGTATTTATTATTAACCCATTTTCCTCAAGATCCTTAAATTTTTTGATCAGTGGTTTAAGAAATGGATTGTTGCCAAAAATCTTTTGATCGTTACTTTTAAAATAAGCTGCTACAAAAATATAGTTCAAGTTTGATAAAAGATATTGAGGTAGAGTTGGGAAGCTGTAATATACACCACATATCGAATCTACATTAGCATGACTACCTAGTGGGTTATTAATTTCAAAACTGTCTAGGTATATAAAAAATGGTATAACTATTTTACCAGAATAATATTTAGCTTTCTCTTTGAAAGAGTCGGAATTTATGAAATGATTTATATTACAAGCTTTCGATAGTCTTTCCATATTACGGAGCACTGTATCTAAAACAAAAGGAAGCTCAAAAAATTTGCGAATTTGAAAATCTATAGGCATTATGCACCCCTGAACTTTACTAGCATCTAATGTACATCTACCATTTAAAACAACTTCTGAAATTTCATTATTAATATTGAAGAACTCTGGCTTTAAAAAATTATCTGATTCTGTAATACATTTAAATAATTTGTGTTCTGTTTTTATTTGTTCAAAGGGGTTCTCACAGAACGCAATGAATTCTGCAAATTTATTTTCATCGATTAAAGAAATATGATGTGAAATTGTATTTTTAATTGGTTGCACAATACTTGAAGTGATTCTTGAAATTCCTGCTTGAATTGATAAAACATCTTTTCTTGTTATATTACTTTTAGAATGTAAATTTACTGAAAATTCTTCACATTTTTTCGAAATTTCGGTTTTTTGTTTTGAAAAGTCGGTAATCTCTTTACAATGTTGAAATTCTGAACTATGAGTTAATTCTATTGTAGCAATATTTTCTGTCGGACATGACTCAATTTTTGATTTTTTTATTTCACTACCTCCCATGGTGGAACAAGGTTGATTTAAGCAATTTTGTTTTGAATTACAGTTATTAAAATGTTTTTTTGTATGCTTTTGAAAAGCTGATAAATTTGAAAAAAGTTGATTACAATGATCAAATGTGCATTGGAAGTTGTCATAATGACCAAGACCATGAATTGATTTAAAATGTCTAATAAGAGGCCCAAGCTCATTAAAATTATCTTGACAAACAAAACAGCTTACTAAAAACGCCATAGTTTACTCCTTAAAAATATTTAAAAATTCAATTAATGCAGAGCTTTTTATGTCATGTGGTGTAGAAATTTCATAAACTTGCTTTTGTAAAAAAAACCAAATCAGGTTTGACTCGGTTGGATAATTTAAGAAACAACATGAAAAACTTTAAAACAAGCATCTAAAGCAGTAATGAAGGAACTAAATTTCAGTAAATGCTTATCAAAACTTACATAAAATTCATTTACATTTTTTATGTCAGTACCAATAGCAATAACATACGGTTGTATCGTCGTTTTTCGTTGTAATAAACTATTCAGCTTATCTTCTCTTATCCTCTGCAAGTCATTCACAGATTTGATGTGTACAATACTGCTATGAATCGCATCTCTTATCGTTATTTTGGTTATGCTAGTTTTCCCATTAACTTTAGCTATATGTCGAGACGTCGGCTTCAAGACAGCATTCATCAGCATAATCAATATACAATCAGTGGAATCTGAAAATGAAATTAGTTTTAGTGAAATATATGATAAAATTATGTAACGATATTTACTTTCATCAACGGACGAGTTAAGTGAACGAAAAAGTTCTGCATAATATTTATCTTTAATATGCTGTTTATAAATTTCATTTAATTTTTCTTTAAGCATAGGCCACTTGTTGATCATTTGGTACTTTGTGTTCGGGTACATTCGGTCGTAATCAAATTCGATCTGAAATAACGAAATGAATAACGTTAATATATTTTTAAAGAAATTCTGCACTTAAAATACATATTTCATTCCAGATGCTTGCTTGTAAAATGGCCATCGCTTTAAAATATCGCTCAAGCTTTCTGCTGATTGATTTTCGCTTCTGCGGTAATCATAAGTTGATATCCAAATATCCATTGAGCTATTTTCATCACCCGTCATATACTTCATCTTATTTTGCATTGAAAGTGTGTCGGGTTCTGGTTCGACTACTGCTGTCTCTGTTTCAAGCGAAGAACTTTCTTGCAATTCGGGCTTAAATCGCTTACGATTTAAATTGTTAAATCGATTGAATAGAATTCCATTTGGATTTCTTTTGCGACCTTCTTTTCTAGATATATAATAAATATGTTTACTTTCTGTCGGGAAAATTGAAACAATTTCTTCAGCCATGCTTTCCATTTCACGAGGTCTTGGCATAATATAATTATTTTTGCCGGCAACGTAAAAATGCTCAACAATGACATTGAGCAATTTTTTTCTATCAGCATGGCAGAGACTTTTATTTTCTGCATACATATTTAAAATGGAATTCCCGATATTTGATGACTTGAGTATTTCGTTGACACTCTTTTAAATAAAGAAAAAACGGTGTTAAAAAATGTAATAAGTATTAACTTCGGCTGGGCCGAAGTGGAAATACCCCCACACACAGGTTTAACCATATTGATGAAGTTGCTTTATATGGGAGGTAAGAGTGGTTCTTATCCGTTTTCGCTGATTTTAGAACTTAAACTTGAATACCTACCACGCCTCCTTAAGGGCGTTACAAACGTCGTGGCAAACTTAATAAACCCTCTGCAGTGGTACGTGTGGGGGTATAATAATGCATTTTACAATGTAGTAAATAAATACTAACCGCAAAACTCGCTGATGATGAGGTCGATGCAGTCCGGCTGTGGAAATCTTGCCCATTAATCCAGCTCCGCACGTTCGACGGTGAACCAGTTTCATTTTTGGCCTTCTCTGGAAACTAAATATTTTTTTAGTAAGCAATCTTTGCTAAATTTGTTATTGTAATAAACGCAACTTACATTTTCCGACTTCCAAATGAATATTTTCTCCCGCAGCTCAGCTCTCAAGCCAATATTGTGATTTCCAGGAAATATTAGTTGCAAGTCGTCATTGTTTATGTATTGCAACTTTTCGTATCGGAATCCACAATCTGCATTTGTTTCAAAGCAAAATAATAAAATAATATTAATTTAGAGACAAAACTAAGCTACACTTTGCACTCAAACCTAATTATATTATTTTGTACTTACCAAAAAACGCCTCGAAAGTAGCTCCAAGATTGAAGCCATCTAGCAGCTCCTTTAATCGGTCATCACCTGTGCACTCTTCCTCCACAACCTCAACCACTTCCACATTGTCACTTTCGTTGCTGAAAAACGCGTACACTTGAGACTCGCCGTCAATTACACTTTGTTCCAATTGAATTAAATTCGCCATTGCGTGCGAAAAAATGTAAATTATTATTGGAGTTTATTAGTGATGTGTCGATGATAAATCGATAATTTTTCAAGCACGTGTTCCCAATCTACATTTATAATGTTAATTGTATATGAACTACTATCAATTTTACAGCAACATAATGTTACTCTACAAAAACATTTAAAATGTAATTTTAACATTAAGAATTGATATTGCAATGTAAAACATTATATTTTCAATTTGATATTTTTCTTATCAATTTAACATAATACATGTTAATTTAACATTTTTTTGCCGTAAAATCAACGTTTTCTGATTAACATTGCAAATAACATTGCAAAACGTTAATTTTACATTGGCGTATTTTTATGAGTGTAGGGTAGAAAGATAGAGTAGTGTCGGTGAAGATTTGATTTAAATTTTCCCAGCCGGGAAACACGCTCGCAGGGAGACTGTTTCACAATTTTAATGAGAAACTGAAGAACGAACTATCTCGGTAATGCGATGTCCTATTGGGCAATGAGGCAATGGTATAGGGATGGGCTTGGAAAGCTGCCCGAGTGGACCTAGGAAACACACGTGCTGGTGGCGTCAGGTCATGTATCTTCGTTCAACACCCCTCATGATAGTACCTATACAGAAGGCTTAGGCAACCAATATTGCGACGATGCCCAAGAAAGTTGAGATTAGATGAAATATTATTGTCCCCTAACAAATACGACTAACAAGTACGTCGTTGAATCCGGTCCTTCTGTACCGGAGTTTCTACTCCAAATAATATATTAAAGCCCCTGCCCAAATGTGCAAATTGTACTCCATTTTTGGTCTTATATATGAGGTGTAGATCATATGAAGATCAGATAAAGTGAAGTATTTCTTCATAAATAAATATTTGACACATCAAATATGTGATCACTCCAACGAAGATCTGATTGTATTGATATGCCCATAATGTCAAAAGCATCTGACTCCACAAGATCTACACCGTTTATATTGAGGATAGTTAAGTGGCAATTGACTCGCTTATGGGAACAGACAACACTGGGTCTTGCTACCCTATAGGAACAAACTAACTTGTTTTTAAAAACAACTAATTAAAAAACTAGTCTAAAATATAATATATAATTTGTTTTTTATTATAAGTTTAAATAAACATTTGAAAACTTGTTATTTATAAATCATTTTCTTTTTATTTTTGCAGTTTTACAAAATTGAAATCGTGAAATACTTCATATCTTCAATACTCAAAGGTAACCAACAGATTTTAGTGAAAGATTTTTATTATATTTAAATAAATAAAATTGTATTTTATTCTGGTAAAGAAGCCATGAAAAGTTTTTGAAATTTATATGTCAAATTATAGTCTCATGAACTCCATGTTTATTCAAAAAAATACTCAAAAATAGCAGAAATATTTTTTGCTAATTTCTTACAACAATTTTAGTTTGTGAATTCAAGCTAAAATTAAACCAGAACTCTGATCGGAGCCTAAATAATGATGTACAAAATAAGGCTTTTTTGAAGTTTATTAAAACAACTCTGAACAAACGAGTTTTTTTCATTTCTTAAAGCGCCTACCCCTTAATGCCTTGTTTAAGCTTATAAAATAAGCTTTATGATCAAATTGAATAAAAAAAAAAAAAAAAAAACAAAATTGAATTTTCAGAAATCTACAAATTTCATTACGCACCCACCCACGTTTTCAATTTAACTATATAAATATGAAAGTTTTTGCTGTGTGTGGCAACATTTATAATTAAAACAAACAAACGATTTTTTTTTTTTAATCCCAGCTTATGCTCAATTTCATATGGCGCCTGCACTTAAACTGTCACTTCAATTGTCAAAGCTTATTTGATGCGTATTTGTGACATTTAAAATTTATTGCTGCCACTCATTCTTAATGAATTTCGTTGGAATTCATTGCTTAGCAATTCAATAAATACAAAATTGTATACTTCATTTTATGCAAAATGTGTTTTATTACTAAAACGAAATTAGTTTTTCATGTTGCTTACTAAGATGAGATGACAAGTACGAGTAAGTGTTGGTTGTATAGCTGGAAAAAAAGATACGTTTCTTGTTTTTGATATCAGTGTGTCTAGCTAGGAACTATGTATGTGTGTAGTTAAGAACTACATACATAGATTGCTGCGAAGACTGTCAAGTTTGTGTCAATTTTTTGTTGTAGGTGAGTAAGCCTGCATCTACTTTGCTTTTCAAAATATTTCCCACTCAAGAACTGAATACATCCTCAGCATCTTCTTTTTGTAGACAACGATTTTCAGCAAGATTATTAGCGACTTTTTATTAAATATTGCTTGCATCATGTGCTTCCTAAGACTGCGTTTATAGTGCGCGCTGAAGCTGATTTGTGCTTTTGATTAAAGCGGCTTTATTGAGCTGATAGTGTTTATACTGCGCGCTTTTTGCTTGCAGATCAAAGTAGCTTTCTTGAGCTGATGATCAGGGACGAAACTAGCGGGGTATAAGAAGGGTAATCTGAATGGTGAACGGTCTTCGAGTAATTTCAGACTCAAAATCCGGAAAACCAAAAAATTTAATTATAAAGCGGGCGTGGCGCCGAAGCTCGCTAGTTAGGATTTACGTGCCAATGAAGCAATAAAAATGATTTCAAGCTTTCCGCCAATTATTTCCGAGCACAACCCTTTTTTGAGCTAATTTTACTTCTGGGCACTACTAAAAAAAAAAATTGTTTGAATAAGTTCTTTAGTAAAAATATGAATTTAAAACATATTGCAACCGAATAATACAAAGTGTTCGGACTATACAAAAAAGTACTCTTTTCAAAGTATGCATACGATTTTGCTCATCACTGTATTAAACGGTTGCAATAAAAATTGCAACACAAAAAAAAACACGAACAATCATCCAACCAACAACAATAACAATTAAAACAAATGTTGAAGAAAAACAAAGGGAAGAAGAATCACTATCGTTGTTTTTGTACCAAGCAAATCACCCGCAATCTGTCTTTGTTTACTAAAAGCAACGCTCAGTTCAAGACACAAAAAATCGCAATATTTAACTTGGTGCTTCTTAAAGTACACACTTTTTATATCACGAATTACAAAAAAAAAATCCATGTGGGTACAAACGGATCACAACTGTATGTCCGTCTCTAAATCAAAGTTATTAACTTTTAAGCTATTTAAAAAAAAAAAATTATTATTAATTACGTTTAATTATGACAAACAATACCTGAAGTTGAAAGCTCCATCATAAAAAAAAAAAAAATAATTAAAAAAAAAAATACTTCAAAATACCACAAAGATCTTGTTTTCAAACTTCACGCAAAAAGTTTAAAAACTGACTATTGTCCACTGCCAGAAAACTAAAAAAAAATAAAATAAAATTGCTCCAGCTAAAGATGCAAAATTTGATCTTTTTTACCCAATACCAACCGTTTTTAGGAAAACCAAAAAAACAAAAACTTTTTTAAATTAATACCGAGCAATGTGATGCTTGGCACCTCTGTGCAACGGTTGAAAGTTTAGCACAAAAAAATATTCAAGAAATAAAAAAAAATCGACAAAAATGTAAACAAATAAAGAAACTCTTATTCAAAAATGCAGTTTGACAAAACATTAATAATAAAAAGAAACAAGAAATACAATCTTTTTGACTAAGCGTTTTGAACAAAAACTTTGAACAAGTTTATAGTGAACGCTTATTCCGAAGCTTATTGGCGCTTCGGATTAAAGTTGCTTATTTCAGCTCATGTGTGTCCATAGTGAACGCTTATTGCTTAAGCTTTAAGTAGCTTATTGGCGTCCATAGTGCGCGCTTATTGCTTGCAGATTAAAGTAGCTTATTTATCTTATTGATGAAAATTCCGAAGTGGAAAGAGAGTGTAGAAGGAAAATAAAATAGAAGCTAAGAACGTGCATTAATTATTAATAAAAACAAAAATGTTTTGCGTTCTTAGTAGATCTTATGATTCTGTTTTGTATTTATACTCCATATCAATTTCTATCTCAACAACAAAATGTAGATGCAAAAACAATTATTTTTACAATAGCGACCGCGCAGAAGCAGCGAGACTATTAACATCAACATTTTCGAGGGTTGCTTTTTGTTATCGCGTATGCGTTTTTGTAGATATTTTTTATTAAAATTTTTTTTTTTATTAAAATGTTTGTCACTTACGGTAAAATTTCAATTGAAATAAAATTCTAAAATATGTTAATTACAATTGTTAATATGTTAATTTTAATTAAAACACTGCAATATTTAAAAAAAAAACTTTCTTGATATTTTCATTTCCTTGCTTATTTCATCCCACAACTTTTCAACTCTTGACCGGTTGTGATACTTTTATCAGATTTGTCACATAAAGAGCGGCGGCAATAAGCTTCAGTTATTAACTGCTCAATATCAATTTTTTAACTAAATCGATTAAGAATTAAAAAAAGAAAAAACTTTGCGAAAATCGTAATTTTCGAAAATCAAAGCAATAACAAATGAGTTCAAAGGAACTTCAAACGCAAAGCATAACAACGACCGAAAGTCATCTGAAAAAATGCAAAACGACAAAACATAAACAAAAAAATTAAACAAAAATTAAAACTGTGAGAGCGAGCGAGAATGAGATATAAGCGCTGAAAATCTATTGATAAGGCGCTTAAAGTTCGTAATAAGCTCGCACTATGGACACTTTCAGCTGAACATGCATTTCAGATTTCAACATGAAGCGTTTTTCAGCTTCAACAATAATCTTCGGCATAAGCGATCACTATAAACGCGCCCTTAGAGATATAAGCGCTGGAAATCATTCAACAAGCAGCTTTAAGCTTGAAATCAGCTTGCATTGTAGAAACTTTTTTCAAACAACATTAAACTTTTTCTCTAGTTTGAAATCAAGAGAGCATTTTTTGACAAATATTTTTAACAAAATTTTTCAAAAAGTTAACACAAATTGCGCCGAAATATTTTATTTTATTTGTTTTACATTTGATTCAATCAACGACTTTTTTAATAAGTTCTACTTTAAAACCGTAAAAAAAATCATATATTTACTAATATATTCATCATATCTACACACATTATTTACTCAGTCAATTTTCATTTTCTAAGCTTCTGCAAAAAATCTCATTCTTACACTTTGGTCGTTTATTTGGTCACTTGTCATTTAAAAAATTTTGCCAGCTTTGTGTGAACCGTGCAAGCTTCGATATTTTCCCACGTATTCAAATTTTTCCCGTTTAATTTTTTTTTTTCGCTCTCTCTTTTACCTCAACTGATTTCATTTGTTTTTTTATTTTTTTCTTACTGATTGGTCAAGCACTTTACATTTACACATACCCATACAAGTGTTATTTTTTTTTAATTTTTACACCACATGCCAACATGCACATAGCTGCTGCCACTTGGCATCAACTGACAAAGCGACAAGGCGAGCCTTGGAAACTGAAACATGAATTGCATATAATTCTATAGAATTTTCGATTCACTGATTTTTCCGCACTTAACAATATATAATATATTTATATAGATAATGGGTTCTTTTTTACATGGGATGCAAATAAAAATATCAACACAAAAAACTGCACTCAATGCGTTCGCTATGATTGTTTTATGTTTGGAACGAAGTTTTACGAAGCAAACATTTTAAATAATTAAAGCTTTTTGTTATTGTTTGATTACATTTCGCCCATAAATGTAAAAGCTTTTTTGGAAAATTTTCCAAAATGTTGCATTGAAAAAAAAAACAATTTCTGCATGAAAATAAAAAGCTTTTTATCAAAAATCGTGAAAAGAGCTTTTGCAAGATAGTCGTTCTGTTATCATTGATCCACCTCACTACAAGAAATCTTAAAGTAAAACTCTCAAGATAAAGCTTTAAAGTTGTTGGAAATTTTATATATAAATTTTTAAAAAAAACCTCAAAGTAAAAAAAAAGCTTTTGTCAAGTTCCGTTCAAATATTTCAAAAGATCCAACATATATAAATCAAAACATTGACAAAATATTTATCAGGCATTAACTACTAAATGGTTTTTTTTTTATCAATGATTCACCTAACTTTAGAAAAACGTTATATGGAATTCTTTAAAAAAATCTGAGTAGGAACATTTAAAAAGCTATGTTTTTTAAGAAAAAAACATTTTTCATTGCGACACATCAATGCAAGTAATTGAAAAAAGGACTTCAAAAGCTTTTAACTGCTATGCTGTGGTTATGCTAGGCAAACATGTTTGGTGAGCATTTTTGTTGTTAGTGTTTTATGCATACGAGAGAAAAGCTCATTTCTCATTTTATGCTTAAAACACTTACAACAAAAAAGCTCACCAAACATGATTGCCTAGCATAACAACGGCATTAGTCGCTAAGCTTATTCTTGTATAAGCTTATTTACGAGTATCATGACCGGACCTTCCTAAATTCATAATACCTGTTGAAAAGGCTTTTATAAATACATATCAAAGTTCCAGTTCATTATATAATGCTGGAATATGCTTATTATAGCTAGCGCTTTCGAGGAAACTATCAAAAAAGACTTTTTGAAACACTTTTTGAAAAGACTTTTATTTAAAAAAAATAAAAGCTTTTTGACACTGAAATCATGACTTTTTATAAAAAATATTTAAAAGAGAATTGCTAAGATCACTCAATCAAGCAATAAAAATCTTTGGTCAGAAATTTTCAATTCTAAGAGATTTTTTAGAGCTTTACTAATGTTTGAATTTTCCAAGTAGCAACTCATTAAAAAAATTTTATGCTCGTTATTAAGTTCAATTTTTAAAAATTTATATAAATAATAAAAGCTTTTTTTTAACCGAAATCCTAGTTTTGGCTAAAAGCTTTTGTGGTATAATTTTTTTCAATATTCTAATTCAAAAGATAATAAATATGTGAAATATAAAATGTTGGAGAAGACGCAATAAACCATTGATTATTTTCTTGACTATAGATAACTTTTGTCAATGTACAATTAAAGCAAAAAAGCTTTTGTAAACACGACTAAATTTGACTTGACTTGACTTGACTTGACTTGACTTGACTTGACTTGACTTGACTTGGACTTTGACTTTGACTTTGACTTTGACTTTGACTTTGACTTTGACTTTGACTTTGACTTTGACTTTGACTTTGACTTTGACTTTGACTTTGACTTTGACTTTGACTTTGACTTTGACTTTGACTTTGACTTTGACTTTGACTTTGACTTTGACTTTGACTTTGACTTTGACTTTGACTTTGACTTTGACTTTGACTTTGACTTTGACTTTGACTTTGACTTTGACTTTGACTTTGACTTTGATTTTGATTTTGATTTTGACTTTGGCTTTGGCTTTGGCTTTGGCTTTGGCTTTGGCTTTTACTTTTACTTCGACTTGACTTGATTTAACTTGACTTGATTTGACTGATCTTGACTTAGCTTCGACCTGACTCAACTTGACTTTAACTTAATTACGGCCCCTCTTATGCATTACAACTCAACTAAGTTGACTAGATTCAACTCAATTTTTTTCGTATAACATATTACAAATATTTCAGTTGAACCATGCAATTTACCTTATTCTTTAAGGAATTTTTTAACTAAATGGTTCAACTGAAATGTTTGTAATACGTTATAAGAAAAAATTTGATTTGAATCTAGTCAACTTAGTTGTGTTGTAATTCATAATAGAGGCCTACTACTTCACTTTAACTCGCCTTCAATTTGACTCCAACTTGACTTCGACCTCACATAAGCTTGGTTTCCACTTGACTAAACTTCAGCTTGACTTCCACTCAACTCAATTTAACTCCAACTTTACTTCAACCTTACTTCAACGTGACTTCAACTAGAATTTAATGTGACTTCAAATTGTCCTTGAACTCAACTTCAACTTAATTTTAACATGACTTCAACTTGACTTCAATTTAACTTCGAAATTGACTTCAATTTGACTTTAACTGCCATAAATATGTATTTCTTAATTTCAAATTGATTCCATTGTTGTTGACATTATTTTGGAAAAATACCTTTTTAAAAAATTTAAGCTTAAAAATTTCAGAAAATTTGTTAAAATTTTTTAGCAGCAAAAACAAATCGGCAACAAGCTTTTTCTACTAAAATTTATTTATTGCTAAAAATTGCTGTATTCAAAATATTATCATATGCAAAAGCATTAAGAACAATTGACCCGAACTGCTTTTTTATATAAAAATTAATGAGCTTTTATCTACAAACATACAATATAGCGTTTTTAAAAATGACATCAATCAATAATAAAAACATTTATTATAAAATAATAAGAATCCAAAACATGAAATATTTTAAAAAAGATTTTTCCATATATTTATATAAGCTGAGATTTATGCATAATAATATGTGTAGCCAAAAATTTCGAAAAGTTTTTAAGCTTTCTTATACTTTCCCTTAAAACTTAAAATTTTTAATTCATGCAACTATTATTTTTTTTTTTAAATATTCGCTTGAGCCTTGATTTTCGTATAAGCTCAAAAAAGCTCTAGGGCTCGATGAAAGCTCAAGCTGAAAACTTTAAATTTGATCTTTACGTACCATTTTTTTTTTTTTTTAAACCTTAATTGAACCTTGTTTGTAATACTTCATAAAAAAAGCTTTAAAACCCGGTTTTTAAGTTATTACCCGGTTAATTCGATAATCAATGCCCGGGTAGTTTCGAGTTTTCAACTACAATGCACAAGGAATTTGAGTTTTTTCTCGGCGGACTTCCTGAAGGGTGACAGATAGAAAGTGTATGTGTTCAGAAGAAATATTGGGAAAGGTCAATATTAGGAAAACTATAACGGGTCAATTTGGGAGAGATATGAGTTATTTTCGAAATTTTTTATTTGCGCTTTTGTATGGGGACCCCCAGAAGGGTGACATATAGGGCTGGGTTTGTTGGGAAGAAATGTTGAGGGTAAACAAATAATATGACCTAGTTATACATTCCACCACTCTTCCGAGTATAACCCGGGTTTTTGCTCGAAAATACCCGGATGCCCGGAATGGCCCAGGTAATTCGAGCTACCCGGATAGCCTCAAGAGCTCACTTGAACTTTGACTTAATCATGAGTTAAATAAAGCTTATAAGCTCTTTGACAAACTTTACCTTAAAGCATAAACTTTTCAAAAAAGCTCACTTAAACATAACTTTCATATAGGTGGAATTCCGCTTTAAAGCTCGATGGAAAAATTTGCCTTAAAATTACATTTTTTTTTTTTTATTCTTAATCAGTCTGAGCCGAAGCGCATACCGGCGGACCTTCCTGGTTTTTTTGCTTCAGAGTTCATCGTGTATGCACTCACTCATCGATGATCAAACATCTGTTCAAGTATTCGTAAAAATATCATGCACAGCAAAAATATGTATACTGGTTTTTTTTTTGTTGCTGTTAATAGCATATGTTTGGATTTTAGAAAACAAAGCTTTCAATAAGCTTTAATAATACATTTACAAAATTTGCTTCTATAGAATTTAGCTACCTCTGTTCTAAATTGTTGGTGGGCACATGGTAGAATCAAAGAAGGTATATGCATTTTGAACTGCGCTCTCTTTCTCATAGCCAAAGTTGTCAAAATCAATGCAAATCACATTTTTGTTTGCATTTTTCCGATTAAAGCTTTCTCATCGCTTTCATATTTTCTATGAGCTATCAAATTCGTTTTGACAGTTATGGCAGTCTGCTTCTCCGAAATGCATCTACCTTCTTTTATTCTACCATGGGTGGGCACTCAAACACTAGCAAGCAAAGAGCTTTAGATCATTGTGTGTCATTCTACCACTCGCGGGCAAAGAGCTTCTCTGCCACCATGCGTTTCTTACGGCATATAAAGCGCTTTAATTGCTAGAATGCCCACCAATGCTTAATATACTGCTATAAAGAACGCATAGTGGCGACATAATGTCGAAACAATGTTCTAAATATAAAAGCTCATAAGATTTTCATTTCATTTCAAGTCAAAGCGACAACAAAAGTTATTAAGAAAAACTTTTAAGCACCTGTTTCAACAAGATAAACTAAGTAGCTTACGAATGCAGTTTAGTTAAATAATAAATATTTTACAGCCTTGACTTAAACTGATTTGACAAGAAAAAGTTAAACTTCATTTTCAAAAAAGCACTGATATTGTATTTCATTTAATAATTCAACAATTCTTAATCTGTTTTGACAAAGAAATCTGACTTAATTTTATTTGACAGGGAAAAGTTAAACTTAATTTTCAGAAAATGTTTTTTTTCAATTTAATTTTTATAATTCAACAATTTTTTAACGAAAAAAATATTATTACTCAAAGAGATCCAGAAAAATTCAACTTAATTTAAGCTTTCAAAAACATAATTAAAAAATATAACACACAAGACACAATAACTAAACACTTAAGCATTTACAATATAAATCTTTAAAAAAGCAGTTTAATAAACAGCGCAGTCGGCACTATGCAATTACAAGCTTTATATATGTACATAAGTTAAAAAACAAAAAATATTTAAAATAATCTGTCTGTGCCTAATAGTAAAGCTTTGGCATAAAAAAAAAGTAAAAAAAATGCTTGCATATATAATAAAAACTATGGAGCATGCAAATAATGTGCTGTTTGGCGGTAAGAGAAAAAAAATTAAAACAACAATAACAGTGTAACAACAATGCGTGGTGCATTGCATGTCACATGTTCGCGTGCTGCGTGTGCTTTTTTATAAATTATTTTTCTATTCTGTTCAATGTCAAAAATGATTATGTATGATCTCATATATGCGGCTTAATATCGATTTAAAGCTTAATAGCGAAGAGAACGGAAGTGAAGTGTTGGAGGCAAAAGCTTAGATGGCAAATTCTTAAGGTTTACACAAAGTTCAAACCCGTTGCGGATTGTTTTTCTAAGGTCAGTGCCATGAAACATTTTACAACATTTCAAAATATAATAGAAGCTTTAAGATTTCGTTTTAAACAACAACGAAATTAGATAAATAGAGCTTTTGTTTCAGAAAAAATTTCAAGTGACCGTGAGCAGAGAAAAATCTTCAGTTTATAAACTATATTAATTTTTGAAATAATAAAATTTTGTGTAAACGTATTACTGAGAGCTTTTAGCATTTAAATACAAACTTTTAAAATGTGAAACAAACAAAACCTAAGGTGTTTTAAATGCTTAGAGCTTGAACTGCTAGCTTTAATATAAGATTTTCAACTATACAACACAACCAATGCATTTTTAAATAAATAGCTGTTAAATTTAATTAATTTACTGCTCATATTTTCTTTTTAAGTTTTTCAAGCTTAAAGCTTTTTAAGAAAACTTCTGCTAAAAAGTTTACGCCTCTATTGAACTGCATAAAAAAGCTCATCAAAGTAAAAATTACCAAGAAATTTATGCTAAAAGTTATTCATTGGAGTTTAATAAAATTTTATAAAATTAAAGCTTCTGGCAATTTATTTGTTACAATGTTTATTACCAAACAACAACGCATAAAGTTGAGCAAACATTTTAATGAGAACTTTTGATCGATAGCCCACCCGTTGTATTTTCTACCCATTTAACCCCTAGTAAATATGAATCAGTTCCTTTTCAAAGCTTTTTATTTTACTTTTTATATAAGATGAAAACACAAAAAGCTATAAAAAAAAATACTGTAGCTCTTGTATTGTGTTGGAAAAATTCCTGTAGCAGTCTACAGCGCTGCAACATAGCAAAACAATTGCTCAACAAAAATTTTCAGCATTCGCGTCAAAATTCCTGGAAAATTTAAAGATATTTTCTGAAAACAACAACAGAACTGTGGTTTGTTTAAGAAGCGAACAATACTGCTATTGCAAAAATGTGTGTGTGTGATGTTGGCAAGCAGCCGACAGGCAGACTATAAAAAAAAAATACGTTCGACAGCCAGACTGAGTGCCAGTGACACGGCATATCGTCAAAAAGTGAGTGTTTTTTTCTGGGAAAATTTTCTCACTATGACATGGTTTTCATAACCTTCTTTAGCGATTTGTCATGACCTGCTGATAATATTACGTCGCAGCGAACCAACTGTTCCATCAAAATTTTTTTCCTCTAAATTTTGTAAAGACAACACTCTATGGCATGCCACAAAAAACACAAATTTCAACGAATTTTGTTATGGTTAAAAGTAGAGGGAGGAAAAAAACTGAATATTAAATTGGACGGGAACGTGAGTATGGTGCAAAAAGTTGTGATGTTAATCGGAGTATCAAGAATGAAGTTAAGCAAAGAGTGGTACATTTTTTGGAGTGGCAGCAGGTATTTGGTATTGTATACAAAAATATCTCTACCGAATTGGCACCTAGAGGAGTCAAATGTCCTAGCTGGTTCTATTATTTCAAATACCCCCTGCCACCTTGACAGTTCTTCTAAACATACCCAACCTCTAAAAAAATACAAAAACTGCAAAAAATTGTCGCTTATAGTTCATATCTCTCCTGAATTGACACCTCAAGAGGTTAAATGTAAGAGCAGGTCCTATTATTTTTTCCCCCTCAACATTTCTTCTGAACAGACCTACCCTCTATCTGCCACCCTTCTCGGGGCTCCCATACAAAAAATGCTAAAATTGTAGAAAATTCTCGCTTATGTTCATATCTCTCCCAAATTGACACCTAGAAGGGTTAAATGTAAGAACTGGTCCTATTATTTTTCCCCCCTCAACATTTCTTCTGAAACCACCTATCCTCTATCTACCACCCTTCTCGGGGTCTCCATATAGACCCTTCTGTAGGGGTCTGCCTACAGACTGAAAGCTTTTTTGCAGCGAAAGAATTTATATACGTATACATTTTTAAAAAAGCTCTTAGCTTGCGAGCTGATTTTGTTCATAGCTAGTATAGAACAGTGGTGGTCGGCATTCTTACACAACCGCTTACGTGGCGTTTATGTGTCTGCATTTAAGCTTTATGTAAGCTTTGCACTATGAAAAAAAGTGTGTTTGCACAGCGTAAAGCTTTCATATAAAAATGGCAGCGTAAGTGTTTTTCAATACGATTGAAAAAAAAAATGCGCATGGGCACCCTTCTCTTATTGATTTTCAAACCAAACTGAAAGCTCTAGCACAGAGTTCCCACTCCGAAAATTTTTTTTACCAAATTACTTCCAAAAATTTACTAAAATGAAAAAAATGTACCAAATACTAGTAATTTTCTTATGTAAAAATTTAAAATAAATAAATTATTTATTCATTTTTAATTAACTCTTCTATCACTTTATTTATAAAAATAAAAAATTTAAACTAAGAAAAATTGCAAAATTATACAGTAATATAGAAGACACCGAAATATTAAAAATCACATTTTATTAATACATACTCAGCCCAATTCTGAATGAAATCTGACCGGGAATTCAAAAAGGGAATTTTAGTATTTTAAACAATGTTTACAGAATTTTTGAAAAATTTTAATGCAAATATTTGCATTCATAGTCAATTTTTAAGATTACAAGAAAAAAATCTTTAAAAGCATTATCCCCAGTCTAAAAAATGAAAACTCTCTTCTTCAATTCCCGGGAAGATTTCATTCAGAATTGGGCTAATTAGGTTAATAAGACTTTGTTATTTAAACAGAACATAGAATAATAATAATAATAATGATATTATTATAATAATTATTATATCCGTGGCGCAGTGGGTAGAGTGCGTGGCCCATGCGCCAGAGAAAGTTTTTTCATTTGAATTAATTTTTCTGTTCGGCCGTCACCTCTCTGCAGACAATGGCAAGCCTCAGACCGAAAAAACAGTCATGAAAAGCTTCTTGAGAACATACGCAGCTCGGAGTTGGCATAAAACTTGTAGGTCCAGTGTTCGGTCATTTGTGTTCAAACATTTCACAACACGTACAATACAATTGAGCGTTAGAAGCTCGGTCAAAGTCTTTTCAAAGGCTGAAATGGCCATTTCGTGTTTTTTTTTTTTTATTGTAACAATTTACTTCTTATAATGTATTTAAAAAAGACTTGCCTCTTTTTTTATAAAAAAAATAATATGAACTAAGAATGTGAAATTTATAATTAGGTTGAGGTGGGGCAATGTGTACCGTAGGGATGATATGTATCACAGCGATTTTTTTGTACAAAATGTTTACATATGAGTGAATGAACAGCTGTGGTATGTTCTTTTGACAGCATCTACTTTTTCATAAGTGTTGGAAGTAGCGAGACATGCATTTCATAAGAGTTCTTAAAAAGCGTGAAAAATTTTATGTTAAAAAGTTTTTTTATTAATTTGCAAAAAATAGCGTTTCGCATAAAATTTTCTTCAGATTTTAAAAGTGAGTAGATGTAAAATGTGGCATTGTGTAGAATCTTTAAATATAACAGAAGATTTTTATATTTTTTTACGTTGTGTGAAGTGTAACACTGACGGTAGGGTGATGTGTAACACACCTTACACATTATAATTGCTATTAAAGAGGCAACAACGTCAAACTTTGAAATGCAAGCACATCGACGGCCTTAAAAGAGATCAGTCCAGTTCATACTATTCAGTCCAGACCAAAATCTAATCGTGGTAGGAAGTTAATGAAAAGCCGTGTTCTAACAACGCCACAGAAACGTTTGCAGTTGCAGGAGGTAGCAAAAGAAAAAAAAATATGGATAAGAAAACCAAACAAACGACAAGGAAAGCTGCAGGTGCTTGGCCGCAAAACCGGCGTTCTTCGTCGTCATCCAAAGAAAATCGATATTTTTGCATGATTTGTTGCGATTTTTTGCCAAAACATTTATAGCACAAAAATTTACTTGAATGCAACAAATTCAAGCGCTTTTTTTATTTTGTGTTTATTTTTGTTTGTGAGCCATTTTTTTGTAAGAATTGTCACTCCGTTATGGATATTTCCAGCGATTAATCATTTCACATTTGAAATGTATTTGTTTTTTTTTTTTGTTTGCAATTAATAAAGCCATTCATGTATTCTTTTGAAGTTAACGATAATTTTTTTAATTTCAACATATGTGTGTGTGCATTGAGAATCAGATAGATTAACGAGATATTGCTTTTATTCCATAATACATTTAATAAACATAAAAAGTCAAAATAAACATAAAAAATTAAAGTTTGTGGTCTTTAAACCAACATTTTGTTGGTGTTACACATCATACTACCGCTTTGAAAAAGACCAAAAAAAACATATTATTATTATTTATTTGAAAAATTGTTGACATTTAAGACTGTAATCTTTTACATGGCGCGTATACGAAATAGATAACAACTAATAAAATTAACTATATAAAATTCTTCAAGTCTATCTGAAATTTTTATTCTATTTCATTAATTTTTCAACATATTCAAAAATTCAATTTCTCAATACTTTTATTGGAGCAAATAAAAACGTGTTACATATCATCCCACTTTAGCTTATTCTTACTTTCAATCAGTATTCATTATCTAGAATAGCACTAAATCCAAATTATTTGGATATAGGATCATTTCATATATGCTCATATAAGAGCATTTACAATTTTAAGGGTTAAAATTGTACAATTAAAACATGTCTGTTATAATTAAAAAAACAATTATTTTTTTAAGTTTTTTATTTTTTTTTAAACTTTTAAAAAAATACCAAAACGTTAAAAAATTGACAATTTTACTTTTACCAAAAAAGTGGTAAAATTTGGTAACCACTTTTTACTAAATTTAGACATATTTGAACAAAAGGGCAGCGCTGCTGCTTAAATACGTGCGGCGGCAGAGAAAGCTCTTTATCTACGCTGCCACAACCAGTGCCGAGCACTGGTATAGAGCCAGCCGAGCAAGCAGCTTAAAGCGACTTACTGGCACATAACGCACTTTGAGCTTATTTCATACGATTGTATGTGCAGATTTTTTCAGCTTTGCTTCTCAGTTCGGCGCGGTACAGCAACCAGCCGGCACTATAAATGCGGCCTTAGAAGCATTTCAAAATGCTAAGGAAAGAGCGTTGAACGACCGCTGTATGGCTCTTTTACGAACGTTGTACGACCGAGAAAAATGTTTAAAATTGGATCTTTTTCTGCCTCAGCTTTATTCTTACTCAGATTCATCTGGTTCACTACAATTCTTCGAAAAGAGGTTATTAATTGATAAAAATTGTTTTGTTTTTACTTTTTTTTTTTGGGCTCTTTTTCCATGAATTAAGCATTTATATGATATTAATTATTTATAACGGCATTTAATGCTTTCGAATTACGCAGTTAAATTGCGTAAAAACATTGTTTATATTAAAGCTTAAATTAAAATTCCTGCTAAGCTTAAAGCTCAACACTGCGCAATTCTGCGAAGCACCTAAAATGGGCAGCAGCAACATATTGAATTCTGTTTAATTTCTTAAGATACTATCTCCACTCTCATTCATTTTCCTGGAATGTACCTATGCAAACGAAACACGTTTTCCTGCCATAATTTAAGAAATATTTACTTCATGCTTCATACAAGCTTTCACAGTACATATTTCCCCGAAAGAGTTGCCACATGTTTGCTAGTTAAAAAAAAAACAGAACAAGCAGAAAAAATTAAAGAAAGACAATAAAGCAATTTCTCTGAAAAATTTTCCTCCCACTCCGACAACAATTCAGCAGAATTATCGATTACCAAAGCACGTGCAGTGCAAACAATGAAGATTGCTATCAGTAAACTAAGCTTTTCATGGTAGTTCAACATTAACTCATTAACGGAAATCACGCTTTTGACCACTGTTGCCAAGTCGAAGAAAAAGCAGCCCGTTGGCATGAAAACGATCCAACGATTTCAATGCAATTAAAATTAAATAAAAAAAGAAATAAAAAAGCACAGTTATAGAAAAAACTTAACACAAGATATGCACAGTTATTGACTTTCTACTAGTCATCATTATCACCATCAACATCATCAGAAGTTTGTTGGTTGATGACACGCCGCCATGACTAATACTAACTAGTCGTACCTTATTTAAGCCACATTCTCATTAAGCTTTACGTAAAACAAAAAACAAACGAAAGCAAAGAATTTTTATCAAATACAGCTAGTTTCTATTTTTTTTTTTTGTCGCTACATTAGAAAAGCTTTTTTAGGCACTCCATCCGTTGTCGTTCGAGTAGGTCTTTCTTTGGCTTGACTTTATTGCTTGTTACCTGATTGGTTTGGCTTTATGCGGTTAGACATACACAAACGTTAAAAGCATGATTCATGCGGCCAGCAGGTAAGGTTCAACATAAACTAACCTAAATTGCTTGGAAATCTAGGAACTGCAAATACTGTCATGCCATGAGACATAAGCTTTGATGATGATTCGAAGCCAAACAGACACACCCACGTTGCAATGCAAACTTTTCTTAGTTGGCAAATATTTGCTAAAAACGTTATGTTTCAAAAAACACGTTGTGTTTGAAACGTGTTTAGCTCCAGCTAGAAGGCTAAATAAATACAAACTATGAACATGAATATGTATATAGATATGCAAATATAAATATTGGCAAAGCTGTTCAAAACGTTTTTCTAAGCAAAGCACGAAATACACAAAAAATAAGGGAGCTGATATAGTCTTTGAATAAACGTTTTCCTAGAATATTATTGTGTGGAAAACCTGTCATCAACAAACTTTGAAGTTTAGTTACATTATGCAAACCATTAACAAGGCTTACACAGTTTTACATCGTTAAGTTAAAAGTACCAAAAATAATAAAAACATAAATTCATAGAATTTATAACGCAAAATTACATTGGCTTTGCTTACAAAAAGCTTTTATAAATTTGAGGGGGAGAAAGAGAGAGAGAGAGAGAGAGAGTTCACTTTAGCTGTTGTGTTGAGGCTACTTTGAAGCACTGTTGTATTTGTTTAAAACAGCCCTATAGGAACAAACTAACTTGTTTTTAAAAACAACTAATTAAAAAACTAATTTAAAATAAACTAGTATATGAAGTACTTTGAATTATATTAAGGCGGCATCCACTTCAATTCTAAATAGTTTTAATTGCATTATATTATATGATTATATATGATATACTTAAAAACAATTGGTTGATAAACTACTTTGAATTATATTAAGGCGGCAACTACTCTGATTTTGACATGTTTTAATTGCAAATTTTTATTAGATTACAAGTTTATATATATTTAACCATGTCATTTGATTAAATATTATTTACTTTAGGCTTCACTAACATTTTCTTTCAAAAAGACATATTTTTTATTTACGACATAGAGCTGCAAGACAGATGTGGTAAACACACTTTAAGACTGATAAACTACCTCAAAGCCCTGTGAAACGATTAAAAATTCTTTATTATTTAAGATATTCAAATTACAAACTGGTAGTGTTTAGCAACCAGTAGTTAGTGGTAGTGTTTCAGCTGCCGCTGAAGAAGTCATTGGTTTCCGGCGCCCGTAACCTCGGAACCAATGGTATGATCAGGAGTGTCGCATCGCGACTGCAGTAAAAAACGCCGCATATAGAAAAACGCTGCAGTCAGCTGCAACGCGAGCCGTGCAAGAAAACTACCGCGAAAAGAGGAAGGAAGAGAGGCGCCTTTTCAGACGCAAGAAAAGAGAGCAGGAAAAGCGTGAGCGTGAGGAACTAGAGGTATACCAGGGCAAGAAGGATGCACGAAAATTCTATCAACAGGTTAAGCGTCTAACCCAAGGTTACAAGCCCGGAGCATCCACTTGTAGAGACGAAAATGGAGATCTGGTTACTGATACGCAGTGTGCGCTGAGATTGTGGAGACGGCACTTCTCCAATTTACTTACTGACGACGATTCCACCAATGCCGCCCATGGAGAGCGCAGTTCAGAGCCACCAATCAATGATGACGGAGTGGAAGTACCACCACCTAGCCATGACGGGGTTCGAGTTGCTATCCAACGACTCAAAAACAATAAAGCAGCGGGTGTTGACGGCCTGTCAGTTGAATTGTTTAAAACCGGCGGCGATGAATTGATAAGGCGCATGCATCAGCTCATCAGCAAAATATGGCTAGAAGAAAGCATGCCCGGCGATTGGAACCTCAGTGTACTGTGCCCTATACTTAAGAAAGGAGACCCAACAATCTGCGCCAGTTATAGAGGTGTCAGTCTTATTTCCATCGCATATAAGGTTCTCTCAAGCGTACTGTGTGAAAGATTAAAGCCGATTGCAAAAACACTGATTGGACCTTATCAGTGTGGCTTTCGACCTGGTAAGTCCACCATAGACCAGATGTTCACGCTACGACAAATCCTGGAGAAAACCCACGAAAATCAAATTGACACACACCATCTCTTTGTCGATTTTAAAGCTGCGTTCGATAGCCCGAGAAGGGATTGCCTATACGCAACAATGTCTGAGTTCGGTATACCTGCAAAGTTGATTAGACTTTGCAGAATGACGTTGAGCAACACACGCAGCTCCGTCAAGGTAGGAAATGACCTCTCCGAAACCTTCAATACCGAAAGAGGTTTCAGGCTAGGCGATCCACTGTCTTGCGATATCTTTAACATCATCATGGAGGGGATCGTACGAAAGGCCGATGTGCATCGTAATGGCACCATTTTCTACAAAGGCGTCCAGCTCCTTGCGTACGCTGATGATATTGATATTGTCGGCAGAACCAAGAAGATGTTACCGCTGCTTTCGCCGCTATCGAAAAGGTCAGTCAAAGTGGGTTTGACGATAAATGAGGGTAAAACAAAGTATATGCTGTCTACAAACAAGGGAGCGCGGCGTTTAGACTCCCACGTTTCATCCGGCAGCTATAACTTTGAAGTAGTCAAGGAGTTCGTTTACCTTGGCACCGCCATTAATACCAACAACGCAATCAGTCTGAAGACAAAGCGAAGAACAATAATTGCTAATAGGTGCTACTACGGGCTCAGTAAGCAACTAAGTTCCAGAGCCCTCTCTCGATCGACAAAACTAACACTCTACAAGACGCTCGTTCTACCTGTGCTGCTTTATGGCGCTGAGGCATGGGTAGTTTCGCAAACTGACGCAGCCGCTCTGGGGGTGTTCGAGAGAAAAGTTCTTCGCAAATCCTTCGGTCCTGTTCGAGTCGGCGATCACTATCGCATCCCAATGAACCACGAGCTGTATGAGCTCTACGATGACATTGACGTAGTTCGACGTATAACTGTGCAGCGACTACGCTGGCTGGGTCATGTTCATCGTATGGACGACGAAGCTCCAGCGAAAAAGGTGCTCGAGGCGAGGGTCTCTGATCAACGACGACGAGGGAGACCATGCCTCCAATGGATGGACCAGGCTGAGGAAGCCCTAACCGCACTTGGTGTATCCGATTGGAGAAGGAGCGCGCAAAGCAGAGGCGCCTGGCGAGAGCTGATCAGGTCGGCCGAAACCCGGACACGGGTTGTTACGACCACCTAAGTAAGTACGTAAGTGTTTAGCAAACATTGCACAATTTAGACTCTGTACGGAAATAGATGCATTGCTTAACCATTCAGCAAACACCTCATCACTTCAGTAGTAAAGACGCACGCCTTTTCCTACGTAGCGTCGAGTCTGCTCCATCACTTCATTGCGATTGACACTTAAAAGAAGCACTAAGCAAAATGTCGGTGTTTCCATCGACCATGATTGATGGTTGCAAAGCGTGGAAAATTCCGCTGACACGTTTGTTTAGCTCATATTTTGAAATGAAGCATCAAAAAGCTGGCTCGTGTTAAATAACAGGCGCAGTATCCACACAATTCCGATCAATTGGATCGGCACCTTCGCTCATGTGCCCGGGCGGTGGCGTGCAAGTTTTTAGAAACTGTTTCCGTGGTACAGCTTCTGGAACTATCACCTGTTGGAAGCAGAAATAGTCCAATGAAGAAAGGAATAATGAAATTATATCTACCATCGCAGCGTACTTCTGTTGCGCTCCTTGTATGTAATTACTAGTCCTTTCTTTGAATTAACTGGCAATGAAGTTTGGCATGAATCACTTTTGAATTATTTTAAAATCAATTAAAAACCACAAAGAACGACTTTCACAAGTTTCCATTAAAAAACTCTGATCACTTTTATATATATAATATATATATATATAAAGTTGGGATGACACAACTTTCATTCAATAGAAGTGAAGTCTAGTTATAACTTTAGAGTCTCAGACTTCATATTCGACAAAATTGGTGAGTGAAGGTGTCTAATGAGCACTCTATTCTGACCACCCCCGCCCCCAAAAAAAAAATCTTCTCCATTAACATTAGAAGATTGGACTTGAGACTCTATAGAAGGGTATTGGCAAAATATTTGCCATCAGGTCCGATTGATAAACCAAAGTCGACAACGGAGTTAGAAAATCTAGTCGATCTCTATTAACTCAAGCAATGAACTGCTCTCTGACAACTTCCTGCCTAAAAAGGGCACCCAAGGGGAAGCTCCAACCTAAATGGTGGTCTTTTGAACTGAATGGCCTCATAAGTAAGTGCAGAACGCTCCAAACTCCGTTTGTGTTTGTGCTTACCCACGCGAAGCTGTGCGCATTAACGTGGCCGAGATGATGACCCCTCGATGCATGCCGCTGGCGTCGTCCACCATCTTCCTGAAGTTCTCTGGAGGCGGCCTCACATCATGCGAGAAGTAGGCTGCAGCCAGACAATAGATGTTTTTGTCAAGTTCCAAACTGATTGCATCGCAGTATCTGAAAAGTAAAAATAGATTAATATTGCTTTTGGCTAAAATTCTAGGCATACTTACGTTGTTAGCTACCAACATCTTGTACCGCTCAAGCCACAAGTTATGCCATCACATACCCAAAGTTCCTGGATAACGACTTCATTTAATCCACCTGTCTGAAGATGGACTAATAAGTTCGCCGAGCGAGTTTGGAGTGGTGAAGGTTAATCTAGAGCACGCTCATCCGCTTCAGATTTGTGGCTGTCCACGACCATTGTGTTGGCCTCGTCCTCCTTGTATAGCTACTCCAAGAGAAGAGCATCCTCACAGTAGAGGCCAGACACCCCGCTGAGGTCAACCAAGTCCACTGACATGGTCTCCTCCAGATCTCCATCCTGTGCGCAACACGGAGGCTCAGAACCTAGTATGAACTTCTGGTCCCTATTGTACACCTTGAGAAAGACCTTGGAGAGAGCAATTCAGAGGACTGCCTTTTTTCCTTCAACGGCTTCAGCGACTCGGCGTTTAACAACAGTATAACCTGCCTTGAGAACCCCAAAGGCTGCTCCAGCTTGCCGATGGGCCAGCCTTCTGTGGGCATGTCCGGAACATGCGTAAAATGGCTTCCGGGTCATTGGGCCTGTTGGGTATATATAGCTCTGGGACTATGCGGTAAATCGCACTAATCTACCGCTTGCAGCTTAGCCTCATTGGTGTGGTGGTAAGAAAATAAAACAAATGGTCAGAAATAATAGCAATGGAAAGTTCTTTCAATCTTATTTCTTTTCTTTTTTCTGGCACAACAACTTTTGCGATTACACATAAGTTTTTCAACTCAGCACACAAGTCAACTTGTATGATCTTACTTTAGTTTTTTTGAAGCTTAGCTTCTTACGCCTCGTTCTGTGATTTGCTTGATGGTTTCTTTCTTGATTGATTTTATTACAAGAAAATTTAATACTTTAATATTAAATATATTAAAAATATTTTTCGACGACCGCGGGGAATAAACTCGTACGCTCTGATTAAGAGTTCTATATGCTATCCACTAGGCTACAAAGCTTTGTTAGAAAGAGTTGTTGATTCCATATTAAGTATAACAGAATCTATCAATAGATGGAAGATTATGTATTGGCTTTACTACAAAAATTAACAAAAATTTGCTTTTACTTGCCACAAAATGTCACTAGCATCGATGTTTTTTGTTGATGTTAATGCGCGAAGGAAAAAAACGATGCTGGTAACATCTTGTAGCAAATATAAGCAAATTTCTGTTAGTTTTTGTAGGATAGTCAATACATAATCATCCATTTATTAAAAGATTATGCTGCTATGCAGCAACAAAGCATCTGTTTTACTTTATATTGAATCAACAGCTGTACGTAAGAAAGGTTTTTTGGATTGGTAGATAGTGTAATGAACTCTTAATCAGTGGCTGCGGGTTCGATTCCCACGGCAGGTGAAGAATTATTTTTTAATATTTTGATATTAAATTTTATTTCTGTGATGGATGCAAGCAAAAAAAGTATCAATTCTAATATAAGAGAACAGTGTCGAAATAATGAAATGCAATAAAATTTACTGGTGTGAATATTAACGTGTGCTTTTTAATTTACTTTATGTTATTTAAAATTTTTGAACTTAAAAGTTAATTTATTATAAAGAAAAAAACTATTAAGCTATCAAATATATGTAACTGTGAGAAAGCTTCGCTTCTCTCGTGTGTTCAACGACGCACCTGTGTTTTTTTTTCAGTGTATTCAAAGTGTAATATTTAATTTCATAAACAGCATTTTTTTTTTGCGCACAATGTTTAGCTTTTTTAGTAGGTACGTTTTCAATACTTTGAGGATTAGTTAATTTCATGCTATTTATATGAACATCACTGTATTTATTAACTCTTCTCATAGCAGTTGATAAAATTGTGAAAGATCCCCGCAGCTCTGTTTCAATATTTAACAATCACACTTAAAAAATGATGAAATAGTAAAATATTTGTTGTACCACCAAAAAAAAAGAAAAAATCCCAATGATACAGCTTTAAGGGCGAGCCCCCAAGTTGTAGAGTATTTTAAGCTTACTAGCTTATATACACTAACTTTCTCTCTTTAATTAAGTCACAAGCGTCTTACTTTAGCGCATGCGCTTAAAAATATACATGACTTCATTTGGAGATTTTTAAGACTATAGCTAAGTGGGGGAAAAAAAAACTATTTTTGAAATAATTAGTTAATCGACAACAAAATTGTCTAAGAACACTGCGCGCTGCCGTTAAAACGCTGACTTATTCACTATACAACAAAAGCAACGCGCTGTTACCTTCACTCTCGCTTAGCCCCCGCTATCACACATCGTCTCTCTCCCTCTCTCTCTCTCTCTCTCTCACCCACTCTTGTTGTTTTATCACTTCTGGCAATCAGTAGAAAAAAATAATTAATCATATAAATAATTACATCATGGAAAGTTGCTCCAAACACACGCGATTACTCCAACAAGTATTTTGAGAGCGCTATTTTGAGTGTGTGCTCTCTTTTGTTTGACTCAAAGCTTTTATTCTTAAATGGTCATGTTAATAATGCGTCACGTTTGTAAACAACGCGCAGCGAGCATGGCTCCAAAAGCTTTGGCGAAGACTGTGCATTCCTGAGTTGGCGTCGCGACGTCAGCATCTGATCGAAGGATGTGTCATGCGCGCCGCCTTATTTTATCATGCATGCAAAGATACAACATTCGATCGTTGGGATTCCGTGTATTGTACTTTTTTTTTAATCGTCACAGACTTTGTTTCAACAAAAAAAAAACAGAAGAAAAACAAACTCTGGCGTTTGTTCGTTTTTAGTCGTTGATAACGAGACGTTATTAGCGTCGACGTTGACGTCAATAAGCTTTTGTGTTGAAGCTCCAAACACTACAGTTGAACGTGCGATTTTAAAGACAACGGTTGTGTGCGCGCTAGCCATACAAAAAAAAAGTGGAGAGTATTTAAGAAGCGGAAAAGAAATATATATTTTGAAAACTTAAAATTTAAGCCGGAGTTACAAAGATAAGCATCTATAACGTACGCGAAAGCCTTGCAAGATATTGTGAAATTGTATTTGGTTAGTTGAAAAAGTAGTCCTGTATTCAAACTTATATTTTTAGTAATAAAAATAAGCATTTAAAGCAGAGATTTAAGTACCTACTGTAGTAAAAATTTAGAAAGTTTGAAAATTTTTTATGTAATTTTGTAGAAAAATTTTCAAAATTGCAAAAAAAAAATGTTTCGGCATGGCTTACTCAAAAATGCGAACCGAAAAGTAATGCGGAAGTAATAAAAGAGGCTCTAAAACCTTATAATTTGGATTATATGAAAAAAATAAAGTGATATCAACAAATTCGCCAAACAATGAGCATACATTTTTTAAAGTGCTTTTTAACAGGTTTCATGCACGCTCGACAAAAAAAAAATGTTCGTCATTTATAGTCATTCATTTAAAAATAACTTTTTTTTTTGTGTTTTGCGCTGTTTTAATAAAGTGGACGTGAAATTTTTAAGGGATCTCATTGGGACTCACAGGTCCATCCAACTAATGCCACCTTATAGTCATTTATAGTCATTCATTTAAAAATAACTTTTTTTTTTGTGTTTTGCGCTGTTTTAATAAAGTGGGCGTGAAATTTTTAAGGGATCTCATTGGGACTCACAGGTCCATCCAACTAATGCCACCTTATACATCTATAAACTAAGAGTATGAAAACGATACACATCCAAAATATCTTCGCCTCACATTTGCAAATATAGGGCATCTACCTTCAAGGTGGAAGGTGTCTTCACTCGCCCTCAAATTACACAAAGTACATGTAGACAAATCCCAAAAATGAGTTTCGATCTTGTTTTGAAGGAGTAACATGTCACTTCGGGCCTTGAATATGGTGCTGACCACATCAAAATTAAAATTAGAGTAAATATTTCTTGAAATTACAGCTTTTGCAATTATCTGACTGACCAGGATAATTAAGGACTTTCAAAATATAGTTTATATCAGAGCTAAACGTATGAATATACATTGGCAGTAGTCCAGTTTCCAGATGAAGAATATAGTTTGGTGTACGAGGTTTGTTCAAAAAGTATCGCGAACTTTGAATTTCCTCGGGTTCGATTTTTTTATGGCGTTATGTTGGTACTCATGTCTCTTACTTATGCCGACCAGTTCGGCCATTTTGAAAGTTCAGTTAACTTTTGACAGCTGCTTTGCTTGCACGTGTTTTGGCTCGTCTTCAATTTTTGCCTATTTCAAAAAATGGATCAAAGAATCTGTATCAAAT
Source organism: Coremacera marginata (assembly GCA_914767935.1). Classification (NCBI taxonomy): domain Eukaryota; kingdom Metazoa; phylum Arthropoda; class Insecta; order Diptera; family Sciomyzidae; genus Coremacera; species Coremacera marginata. Next base: position 143,484,641 of record OU612047.1, read on the forward strand.
TCTGTGTGTAAAACAAAATTAAGTGCGCGGATGCATTCCGAATGTTGACTGTGGCATATAGTGAAGCTACCTTGAACCGAAGCAGCGTTTATCGGTGGTACGAAATGTTCTCAGAGGGTCGAGAAGATGTGAACGACGAAGACCGTGCCGGACGCCCGAGCACGTCAACAACAGAGAAAAACATTGATGAAATGAAGAATATAGTATCGGCCAATTGTCGAAACACCGTTAGAGAAGTTGCTGAGGACCTAAACATATCGAATGACTCGTGCCATTCGATTTTTACCAATGATTTTATCAAAATTGTTCAGTTGCGACCAAAAACAGCATCGCATTAACATTGCTGAGAAGATGTTGGACTCTGTTCGCGACGACCCAAATTTGCTCCAGAGCGTCATAGCTGCCGAGTCTGGGCGCACTTAATTTTGTTTTTCACACAGAATTTGATACAGATTCTTTGATCCATTTTTTAGAATCGGCAAAAATCGAAGATGAGCCAAACGACATGTTAGCAAAGCAGCTGTGGGTACAGGCTTGTAATCATTGAGAACTTTTTGTGTAACTTTGTTCAATTTTTGTGAAAAATTCTAAAAGTGAAATAAAAATTTGTATTTCGTAGGCCAGTAAAATTATACTTTTCAGTTTATGATTCTCTTTTTTTCCGTTTATTCAGCGGTACTACTTGAAATAGATGGTCCCGCATTAGTTTCAAGATAAAATTAACTATAATGTACCCACTGGAGCTGAAATCAACTTGTCCACGAAAGTTAAGTATTTAGGGGTAACCCTGGCTAGCAAACTGAACTGAACGAGCATGTAGAAGATTGGATTCGAAGAGCCAAGAGGGTTCTGTTTCAGTGTAGATACGTTTGTGGTCTCTGAGTCTATGAAATGGGTCTGCACTATGATGGTTACACCTGTCATCACGTATGCTTCGGTAATTTGGTGGGCAAAAGTCAGAAAACTATTAAGAAGAGACTGGACAGAGTCCAACGGCTGGCGTGTGTTGGAATAACAGATGCAATATGCACCACTCCAACAAGCGCAATGGAGGTTCTGTTAGGTATGCTGCTTTGGATTTAGAAATAAAGTAAACGGCGGCGCTAGCAGCCCTCAGGATGTTGCGAAATGCTACGTGGCATGGATCAACGGCCCTACATGGTCATATGCGCATCCTTGATATTCTACATAGAGATGTCAGGGAGGCGAGTATGCCTATGAACGGAAGGCAGAGAGTAAGGATAACAGAAAAATGTTATAAAACTCTTATAACAGATGGAGACGTCTGTGAAGAAATTGCTGGTAAAGATATCTGATGAACGGCAGAGCCAGGGCAGGCCTTTACTCAGTAGAGTTGAGCCTATCCTGTGTACTGAGGTTAGGGAGGTTTGTGTCTGTGTACCAGGCGGAAATGCTTGGTGTGGTGCATGCATTGGACCACCTGATAGATGGCAGTGTCAATGGCAAGAAAATTGTCATTGCCCTTGACAATCAATCGGTGATTAGACGCATGCAACGTACAGGCTTCACTTCCAGGCTGGCCATAGAGTGTCTTACCAAACTCAATAGATGCGCTCAGACAAATGATCTCACAATTATGTGGGTGAGAAGACATTCTGGCATAGAACAGAATGAAAATGCTGATTCTTTAGCGAGAGAAGGATCAGCAGAAGAGTTCTGTGAACCAGAGCCACGTATCGCAATAGGCGGACTCGGAACACCGTGTAAGGTGGGAAGAAGCTGTTAATTGTAAGCAATATAAGGCGGCCGTGAATTGGTCTCGTAGTGAGGCTGCAAAAGTTATTCGTTACAATCGAGGGACTTTAAGCTGGCTTACTGCACTGGTCAGAGGACACGGTCCCTACATGTACCACCATCTCAGGAAGATGACTCTGACCGAGGACGATGCGTGTAGGTTATGCCTAGAGGAGCCGGAAACGGCAGCACACATTCTGGGCCAGTGCCCGGCGCTGGCAAGCATAAGATTGACCATTCTGGGACCTCAAGGATATGCTTGAGGTGAAAAAGGATGCTTATGTAAGGAGCATGCTCACGTATGAGGACTCCGAGCGGTAGCATCCTTGTCCTATGGAAACGAAAAGGGACCCACTGTGGTCCGCTTCGGCCAATCCCTGATTTATCATTATTATTATAATGTACCCGCCTTCGTACTTCTCCAGTCTTTTTTTTAATATCGCAGAGCCAAGAAAATGACTGCCATCTTTCTTCCATCCTCCACGCTTTTAACCAGATATATCCCATATCTGCAGACAATAACTATTTCTCCCCTTAATGGTTTGCTTTGTCTATGAGAGCTTTTATAGTATTTAAATGAAAAATTACAATAAAATCATAGAATTTGTATTAGACTTAAGCTTTGGCAGTAAAAATTAATTCATAGAATTTTTGTTAAATCTCTGATAGCGCTTTCATGAAATTCATAGAACTGAAACGAGATAAGAAAATAAACGACATCAAATATCAAGCATTGAATTAGCAACTATTACAAAAAAAAATTATTCAATATAAATTGTTTTCAATGCATTTGAAATTCTACGAATAAAATAATTTATAGAATTTGTAAAGGTCAATAATTTCGAAAATACTAAATTTGTTATTTCAATTGAAAAAACTTCAAAGCTCTTAGGAAAAATTTAACAGTTTTTGATTAAAAATTTCCTTGAAACTCGAATATATCGAAATATAAATTTTATGCATTGCCAGTTTTACAAAATAACAAAGACAAACAAAGACAACAATTCATATATTTTCCATAGAACTGAGAAAATGCAATATATTTGTGTTAGTTATAGAAATGCTTAAGTATTTTCTAGGAATTCTAACATTTAAAGGACTCGAATTGGCATGAATTTAAAATTTGTTACAGCTAATGAAACACAAAATGATACAATATCAGGTTGAAATGCGCACGTAACACAAAATATTTATAGAATGATTTCAAATTCTATGAAAAAAAATTGATTTTTACAAACAGAAAGTTTCAAATTACAATCAGAATTTGAAGAATTTTCTGGTACTTAAGGTGACCTTTAGAAATTCTCTTAATTTCTTTTACATTATTTGCATAGCGCTTCAAATTGTTTTTAAAGAACAATTTTAAAAAACAAACAGAAATTTAAAAAATTATTCAGTTTCTTTAATAAAATATAGAAAACATAGAATCTTAATTATATCATATGCAACTTCTTAACATAAGTCAACTCTTAAGAGAAATTCAACAGAGCTTTATTAAATGAGATATAAAAAACATAGAATAATTTAACTCAAAGTCTGATTGTAGAGATTTAAAGAAAAAATTTACCCAGCACACAAAACTTTTCTTAAAATATCCAAGTGCATACTAAGTTTATGTTTTACTCTTGTTCTTAGTCGCTCATTATGATTACACTCTCTTACAAGGTTCATTAATATAGGTTAAGTCACTTGAGAGAAAAGCACTCTTTTTTTTTTTTGCCTTTGCTCGAACTGTCAAAGTAGCTGTTAGCTGAACATTGTACACATTCAGAGTTTTTTTTCTTGACTTCCTTTCATCCATTCTGACAGTTCGACCGAGCTTCTCTCAAGTGACTTAACCTATATTACACAACCTTGCTCTCTTACTTGAAAACATGTTCTTTATCTCATGATTGTCACCCATTGTCAACCATCAATTGTCAAAATCAATACAAAGGCCGCATTCAGCGGAGTCAACAGTTGGCAACAGTTGTGTAAAAATTCGCTGAATGGTACAATTATGGGAGCGCTAACTAAAACTGATCAGGTATCGGACGCCATTTAATCGAGCGAAAAATGCTATGCTACCTGTAGCAGGATTCCCAAAAAGTTAACGTTAATAATAGTTGTCGTTATCGGTCTGTGTACATGCACAGTTTTATAGTAAATGACAGTTTTCGCTAGTTAACTTCAGCGACAATCGTCGTTAAGGCGTTTGGGAATTATTTTTATAGTATTAAAATTTAAACCACGCCAAATACTAAACCTAAGTTTTATTCCCACATGGGCTTAAATTGCAATACCCGATGTGGACTAAATATCTTATTACAAGTTTACGAAACTGGAAATAAACTGAAGTTTATTGTTTACACAATTTATTTCTTTTTTTTTTTCTTTTATAATATAATTTTAAAACTAACTCGTCTTGTAGGTTTCGAACTCACGTTTTCATTGAAATGAATGTAGTAAACGTTGCTTGTGCGCCATAATCAAATAAAAAATGTTTCACAAAAATTGTATTATAAAGCTTTTTAACCGAAAAAGTAACTCTGAATCATAAGACTTTTGAATCTTAACAATCTAAAAATTAAGACGGAAAGTATTGAAACATAATACAGCATTGCTTATAAAGTAATATCATGGCTATCTTAATTCAAAATCTATCCCAATTGTACTAGCTTTTTAAACCGACTTATTTTGTATTAAATTTTAAACCGTAGGTACTGAAGTTCAAATTTTATTTCAACTAAATTTAAGTACAGCTTTGACTAAAAAAATTTCTAGTATTTTGAATAGTATTAATTCTAATAAAAAATGGTTTAAAAAAATACATTATTCCAACCATTGGTTTGAAAATTACTGCAAGACTTTTAACCGTGTAGTACACCTCAAAAAATGTAGTCACAAGTTTATGTTTTTTTTCAAAGAAATCCTTAAATAAAAACGCGACTGCTGAATGCGAAATCATGCACACACCTAAAAGCTTAAAATGTACTGAGCGTTAGAGATTGAATGGTGAAATAATGAGAGAAAAGTTAGGATTAATCTTTGACACTAAATCCTAAACTTTGACAACTTTCCTGACGCTTAGAGTAACGGCACATTCAGAGAAAAACATCGCTCACTAAAGTATCGCTACCATAATAATTCACAACAGTTGACTTCGCTGAATGCGCCCAAAGTTTAACTTGTCATCTGTTTTCTGCTAATTCATTTTCTCTTTTTCACAAAATAGACAAAAGTAGAGAAAAGAACTGTCACTCATGATACAATAATACATGAGTAGGGTAAGGAGATTCACCACACCGACCTCGAATGTCAAAATGTGTTTTAGCATTGCCACTTTTCTGTATTATTGATAAATGTGGGACAAATAATAAGAAAGGAAATTATTTGTAAGATAAATAGGATAAATTCGGAGAAATGTATTAACAATGAAATAAATAGCTTTTTTGTAATTTTAAAGCTTTGTTGTCAGTAAATTATTATTGCATATTACTTTTAGTTTAGCTTTCTGTGTTCATTATTTCTTATTTAAAATTCTTTTTCTAATGTCCACTATGAATGTGATACATAATTTTGTATTGCCGTTTAACGGAAAAACTTTTGATCATAAATCAAAAACAAGTTTTTGAAAATTGACACATTGCTTGTATTTCATCTTTTTAGTCTGTTTATTTAATCGGTTGGAACTTGTTGGAAAAAAACTTCAGTTTTCTTTGTTTCACATTATATGACAGATGGTCGAACTTCTTTTTGACATTACTAAAAATGTTTAAGTTAACTATAAATATATATTTACTTAATATATTCACAAATTACAAGAACTGAAGTGCATTTCTGTTTCAGAGAACGATTTTTAGGGAATGGCCTATGGGCAAATGGCGAATGGAAAAATCCGCAAAAAACTTCAAAATTTTTCTAATAGTAGAATAATGTACATTCCCGTTTGCCGTAACTACATTTAATAATTTCACTTTCGAAGCGAACGTCGAAGCGAAATATCAATATTAAAGTATAAAGTGCGTTAAAACAAATTTTAAAAAATTGTCTGAAAAAAGGAAACAAAGCGATATTTTATCAAAATTATCGCCTGTCGAATGTTTTAAGCAATCCAATTTTTGACGAATTGCCGAACATCGAAGTTAACGAAGTTATAACATGTCGCCACAGCTAAGCAATTCATAAACAATGCAAAGAACAATCATGGATTTTTGTTGGATATTTTATAAGATACGGCAGCATAGTATTTTATAATTTTGACATTCCAGGTCGGTGTGGTGAATCTCCTTACCCTACCTTATTATTGTATCATGCTGTCACTCAAGGTTGATTTATAAGGTTATCGCAGGGCTGATCGCACTCTCTTCTCAGTACCCATCATTGTCAAAACCAGCCAATTTTGCGAATGACTAGAGATTTTCTATGAGCTGTCAACTTCGATTTGACAATTATGGGTACTCGCTCTCTCCCTTGGGACAACCTTATAAATCAACGTTGCTGTCACTCCTAGCTATAGATTATTATATCATGCTTTATTTTAATATTAATTGGCAAAGCATAATCATAGATTGCCAGCATGGTGGAATTCAACAAGGTGCTTACAAATATTGCTACGCTTGTCAAAAAATTTGATAGAGAGAGGAGTAGAAAACAAAAATTTTGATAGACCCCTTTCACATTGGCCAAGAACTGAATTCAATTTTCAGAGTTGTTCCCTTTTGTTCTTTTCGCATTGTTCTCAGATTACTTAATTTTATTTTTTGTATATCGGCGTGCGCATGATGCAATGATAAGGTAGGGCCGCTTCGCTAAGTGCTCTCACGCGTCAACGAAGAGTGGATAATGAGAAGCAACATATATGTCAAAACGATGAATTTCGGAGAAATTGCAAATGAAGAAAATATTTTATGTTTCCAAGTTGCAAACAGTGCGGTCGCGGGTGTTAAATTTGTCCTAATTTGAGTGAAAATATAATAAAAAAGGTGTAATAAAAACTATAAAATGTGAAAGAAGTCTTAAAATTGCAAAAAAAACCTGTAACAGTTTTAACCTAAAAACAACTGCGAAACGCGAGCATAAAGAAATTCGCGATGAACAGCTAATTATGACACCAATCTAGCTTTATTCTGCTTTCTACTCCATTCCTCTCCGAGTCAACCCTACCTTATAATTCTGCCATGGACAAATGTAAAAGCTTTTGTAAAGTCCAAAAGATAACGTCAAAAATAAGCTATCAATTCTTGAACAATGTGAAACGGGGCATAAAAAAGTAAATGTTGACGAGCGTAACGAGAGCATTTTATAAGAGATGAAAAAATCTCGCACACTTTATTAATTTTAACCATGATTGTCATCATGAGGTCGTTAATAAATGCCTGCAAAACTAACCACGTCTTAGAGGCTGTTCTCACGCACCTTTAAGTGGGTACACAATAGCGATCATGATTGACACTCAAATATGGCCACTGACTATGGCTGACTGACAAATTATTTTGTGGTTGACTGTTCAAGGTTCATTAATACAGGTTAAGTCACTTGAGAGAAGCTCGGTCGAACTATCAGAATGGATAAAAGGAAATTAAGAAAAAAAAACCTGAATCTGTACAATTGTTAGCTAACAGCTACTTTGACAGTTCGAGCAAAGGCAGAAAAAGAGTGCTTTTCTCTCAAGTGACTTAACCTATATTAATGAACATTGTGACTGTTGAATGACGAAAAAGAGTGGCCACACACGCGAACCTGCGAAAAAAAGAGAGAATTTGAAGTCACTCATGATCGGTAATGTGTACTCCGCTTTACGTTAGGCGACGCATGCGATTAATTTTGGCGTATACCGGTAAGGTGTAAAGTGGGAAGGTAACAAGTTACGTCAGGCAAGATTTTTAAAAATTTTGCGATTAATTTTGACGTCTGTTACTTTGAAGTTTCATTGTTTGGCATTTTTTTCTTTGTTTGTGAAAAAGTGATGAATTTTGCGAAATTTAAACAGAATCGAATTACTGATCTCGGACGTGAAACTAAGGCGGTCTAAATAAGTCGATAGTAAGGTGTTTAATGTCAAAATAACGCCATTACTCTGCCTTTTTTAAGGTTAAAGCACAGCTAACGCTCCCTAGTAGAAACTAGAAATGTTCGGCTACCAGGCAAGCAGAAAACATAGCAACATTTTTCTGTTTTTTGTATGGGGATCACCAGAAGGCTGGCAGATAGGGGGTAAGTGTGTTCAGAAGAAATGTTGAAGGGAAAAAATAATAGGGCTTGTCTTATATATTTGACCTGTCTAGCGTTCAAATCGGGAGAGATATAAACTTTAATCGGTAGTTCTTACTTTATTTTAAAATTTGTGGTTAATCAAACGAATATTTTAAAAACATAGATTCTTAAAATCATTAAAAAAAAAAACAGTTTTAATGACATAAAATTTCGAATGCAATATTTGAACACTTATAAAATTGTTAGAAACAAATAATAAGATTTATAAAAAGTATATATTAAAAACATAGAACTGCTATATTTTAAGACCGACAAAAATTTTGCACAATTTCAATAGCAGTGATATATAAATACATAAATTTTTCAAGAAACGTATATAAAATTGGTAAAAAATTCAAAATTTGAAATTTTTTTAAAAACATAGCATCTATATATACAACAATATCTTAAAATTTTGAGTTAAAAAATGTTTCTAAAATAATTTCAACTTTTTTAAACTGAAAAATAAAACATCTAAATAAACATAGAATTTGTATCTTTTCAAAGCCACAAGAAAAATATATGCAAAACATTATATTATTGTGGTGAAGAGCACCGCTTATTCATAGTTAAATCAAAATTTAAGCTCTACCGTATTAAACTTTAGTATAAAAAAAAAAAAAAACTAAAATTCAATGCATATAAGTGTTCCATGTTTAAAAAAAAAAAAAATCTATCCGACATATTTCATTCAAAACATCTACATCCAAAAATTTTAATGACAGAAAATTTCGAATGCAATATTTGAACACTTATAAAATTGTTAGAAACAACTAATAAGATTTATAGAAGTATTTTTTAAAAACATAGAACTGTTATATTTTAAGTCAGTCAAAAATTTTGATATAAATAAATACATCATTTTTTTAAGAAACGTTGATAAAATTGGTAAAAAATTCAAAATTTGAAATTTATTTAAAAACATAGCATCTACTATATATACAACAATACCTTAAAATTTTGAATTAAAAAATGTTTCTAAAATAATTTCAACTTTTTTAAACTGAAAAATAAAACATCTAAATAAACATAGAATTTGTGTCTTTTCAAAGCCACAAGAAAAATATATGCAAAACATTACAGTGTGGTGAAGAGCACCACTTATTCATAGTTAAATCAAAATTTAAGCTCTACCGTATCAAACTTTACTATGCAAAAACTAAAATTCAATGCATATAAGTGTTCTATGTTTAAAAAAAAAATTCATCCGAAATCTTTCATTCAAAATTCATTGTTTTATAAATAAAAATTCAAGTTATATGCTCATAAAGTTGAAACATCACAGAATTTCGAAAACATAGAACACTGCTTTTTAAAAATTTTATATAATTTCAAAAGGTTTAATTTGAAGCTCTCATTTCTATTCAGAAGCGTAATTTTACCCTCGTTAAATTTAGATTTCGATAATTTCGATAGATTCGATAAAGATAAATTCAAAGTAATTCATTTGTAGCGCTCATTTTTATTCAGCAGCGTAATTTTACCCTGATTAAATTAAGCTTTTCATTGAATTCTGAAGCTATTGAATTCATTGCATTAAAATTAGCATTCAGTGAATAAGCACTTCATAAAATTTTTAAATCAAAGAGTGAACAGTTCGCTGAAAAAACATAAATAAATATAAAGACCATTATTATACTTTACTTAATTAACACTACGCAGAATTTCGTTATTTATACAAATGCAAATACATATAACACAAAATATAAGTGGCTAAAAATATTTTAATGGAATTAAAGTTAAAGTTAAAAATTGAATCAAATGTTTATAAAACTCTTTAAAATAATAACATAGCATTTAAATTTCCTAGTACGCTTGAGATTCTATGAATTCATAGAATTAAAAACTGGCGAAATTAAGTATAAAACATTTATAAGTCAACTAAAATAACATAGAATTTATCAACGTAGGCTATAACTCACTTACAAACATTCCTTTAATATTTATATAATTTGATAAATTAATTTAATAATTTCATAGAATATTTAATATGTACAAGAACGTTTTAATAAAATTTGAAATAGTTTACTACGTACAAATTATTTTCTATGCGTTTTAAAGACAAAATAATAGAAGTTGAAATGCAAAAAAAAAAAATCTCTTACAGCAATTTCAAATTCATAGAAACTAATTCAAATACTTTGAAATTCATAGAACTTAATGTTAATGACATCTTTCCTTTTGTTCATAAAAATTTATATTAAAAAACATTTAAAGCCACATAATTTTTAATTTATATCATGTAAAATTTATAGACTTCAAATCATAGAATTGAAATTCATAATTTTTAACGAAAATTAAATTCCTAATTTACAAAAAAAACTTTTAGAACAAAAATTTTACTCTATGTTCACATAATGTAGAACTTGCCGAAGCTAATTGAATTGAAATTCATGAAGTAACTTGCAAAAATTTTAATTTTATTTCAATTCTGCTTAAAAAAAAAAATCATAGAATCGAAATTCATTGCCTGATAACTGAAAAATTCAAATTCAGTGCCCATAAAATTTAAAAAGCATCAAATATTGAAAACAGAATGCTACATTTAAAAAATTGTGTATAAAGTCAAATGAATTAATTTCTAACGAAAAACAGCATGATATCTTTCAAGGTCATTGAAATGAACAGCAAAAAATTTATAAAACTTTTTAAGCATAAAATTGCAAAAATTTTTAATCAAGCCAAAACCTGTTCCTGGTACTCTTTTTATTTGCTTTTCAAGAATTAAAGTCTATCGCAAAAGTAAAAATTCGTAGAACACATAAAAATAAAAAATGAAACGCATTTTCTATAGCCGATAAAAATCACAAAATTCTTTTTTTATTTTGAGTTTGACAGATTAAAAACTTATCACTACTAATCAGCAATATTAAAAAAAAAAAATAACTAAAATAACTGTTCTTTTTTATTTACTACGCAAAAGAATTCATAGAATTTCGATATGTAGTTCGCTGTATTCAGTTCAATGAAAAGTTCAAAGCTATTTAAAAAATATTCTATGAATTTTTGCAGCTTTTCTTTTCACTCATAATAATATCTGCAAATAAACACAGCCGCGATGATAAATTTTTAAATAAACACAGCCGCTATTAAAAAAAAAGGGCTTTTGTTTTGTAATATTGCACGCAATAGCTTTTGCGGCGATAAAAAAAACACTTGTTTATCGGCTTAAGCAAAAATAACTCAATCAGAGCACTTGAGAAAGTTCATTGAATTAACTTTACAGCTGTTTTTTTGCAAGCCTTTTGATAACTCATTAATATGTAGCTACAAACATAAGTTTGTTTGTACTATGTTGATAGGAAAAAAAAATTTTCATTCACACTGAACACATATTCACATTCACATCAGTACAAGGAAAGAGGAAAAAAATATCAGTGACAGCTATAAATTAAGCGATACCAACAACAAAAATGTTTGTAAAAGCTTTGCAAAACAAAATTCATTCAATGCCGTTCATTCGCTTTGGTTTTTTTTCTCGCGCCCGCTCTTTTTATAATCTTACTCAGTAGCTTTCTTACTCAGCTTCTCTAATCGCTTGAGTATAAAGAGCAATAAAAAAAATATTTAATTGTTTTGTTATTGTTTACATTAAAAAAAATACTACAAAATGTTTATTTCATTAAAATTCTGTGAATTAAGTATTCGCGATAAATTTGCACTCGACGCTGGAGATCACAAAATTCGTGCCGCACATGTTTTGGTCAAGAAACATATGTTTGTGTTTTAAGTTTGTTTGCTTTTTTTTTAATAATGTATACTGAATGAAATTTTTGAGAGAAGGTCAGCATCCGGATGTGCCCGGTTATGACATTGAAATCGACAGTTTTTCGAACAAACGTGATGAAATGAATAAGTTGGTAATTTTAAAAAAAAAATGTGTTTTAAGGAAAATACAGGATCGAGATAAGAGCAATTAAGTATTTCAATTTAAGGGGTCGACTATCTGAAGTTTTTTGCCTGGAGGCATTGCCTTTTAATGATCTGTGATAGGTAACGCGATTCTTAAAAGGTCACTATCAATGGACATAAGAAAGTATTTACTATGACGTAGTATAAGCGAACTTAAGAGTAATTCACCACACCTATAAAAACACCATAAAACTTTTGACTGAAATTTTGACTAGATTAATTTTATAATTTTTCAAAATTTTGTTTAGGATCATGGTATACCCAGGCCAATTAGCAAGTTTTAGTATAAGGGAACGTAAAATTAATTTCACCACACCTACAAAAAATAATTAATAACACCGCAAAAAATTTTGATTTTTATTTTTATTGGGTAAATTTTATAATTGTTCAAAATTGTAGTTGTATGGTTTAATATGGTTATTAATCAATGTATGAACGAAAAAGTTAAGTCAACACATTTAAGTGTAAACGGTACATTAAAAATTTACAACTATAATATAGCCTATCAAATTAACTTTAAAAAATATGTGACACACTTTGAAATTATCTTAAACAAAGAAAAATCTAAAAATAATATAAGAAATTCACCACTTAAATTTTTGCTTAAATTTTTCAACAATAAAGTTCATTATGAAACAACAATAAAATCATTTTGTTACCGTTTATGGAAAACAAAAAATGTGTGAAATTTATTGTTATAAATGACCATAAGAATAAATTCACCACATCTCAATAAGCATAAGCATGGAGCACATTGATGGCGGCAGCTTTTTTACGACACGACAAAAGAGAGAAATGTAGTCATATCGAAGACTACTTAATTATTTTGAAAGCGACGCAACAAAAAGTATTTTTTCCACACGCAAAGCCAAATTATTAAATGAACGAAGCTTTTTATTTGCTCTCTTAGAAAAAGAGCAATATTTGTCACCTGTCGAAATAGAAATAATTCTAGAACGATGGCATCAAACATGGGACATCTAAACTCACCATAAATGTGTAAAAGGTATCAACCACGAAAAACTCTCAAATATCATAGGACATCCCTTGGTATAATGATTTACAAGGTAGGAGTGACAGTTCTGTTGGCGATTTGGAGTTGTCAAAAACACATTGAAAAAAAGAAAACGAAAAAGCAGCAAAAAAGATGAAAAGTTACACTTTGTATCGTGCTCGTGAGAAAAAAGGTAGTTGTCAAGGCTACCTTGTAAATTATTGTATCATGGGACATCCAATCTCATATACACAATTGGTGAATTTTGTATAAACAAGAGAGTTGGAAAAGGTGAAATCTGAAATAACTTTGAAAAGCATGAAGTTTCCTATCTCTTTATCTCTGCTCATTATCCCGCGTAAAACAGTAACAACAAAAAAGGTCACCAAACTTCGTTGCCTACCATAGCCATGATATAATACTACGTTCACACTGAGAGTTGAATGCGCATTTATAAAATCGAATGTATATATTTGTCTCTTTTACTCCTATGAGGAGCATACGGCCACGCATTCTTAATTGCTAATGCGCATTTCGTTAAATGCGCATTTAGCTCTCAGTGTGAACGTAGTATAATTATAATATAGCAGACCGAAACTCCCCACACCGAATGCTAATGTCAAAAATTAGCAAAAATTGCAACTTTAGCGGTGCAATAACATCTTTCCTTTTATGATCCGGCAGCACTGTGTTTTTTTTTTGCATTGGTTTTGACATTAGCAGTATTATATCATGATATAACATAATTATATCATGACCATAACAACGGCATTACAACAACTTTATGTACTTCACCATCTAAGTTCCTTTGCGAGCTTTTTCCGTGAAATTCATAATGCTTTAAAATCGAAATCATTCAATTATCAGTCAAAATCCTCCAACTTTGCGCTATTTAAATTGTTTTGAGGTAATAATCACCTCAACAAAATCAAAAATTCTAAATTAGAAAAATTAGAGTTAAAAAACTCCCCTCGGTCGTGGTATCCCATCCAACTGACTTTACAAAGTTTAAAGAAATAAGTGATAAACTTTAAAATTATCGTTAACACAAAAAAGTCGTAAAAATCAGATGAATTTTAAATTTTCAAACTCACCACTTGTTTTTGTATATTTTTCCACTCAATTAATTTTGAAATAAAATAAGTCATTTGCGTGTTTGTGAAAATACCATAAGAAAAACTCACCAATGCACAAGAAGTAAAAGCGTACAGAAAATAATTCACCACGCTTATGTTGCTTACAGAACTACGCTGAAAGTTTACGGCAATATATCTATAATCAAGCTTTAAGATAATGTATAGATTATGTTAAGATTAGCACTTAAATATAATTTGAGGAATTCACCAAAATTCGCCATTTTACCTAGTGTTATGTTTTTTGGAAAATTTATGATCGGAATCCTTTCATTATCATTCATAGGGAAAATTTCGCAACTGTTATAATACTTAATAAAGCTTTAGATAACAATCTCTTCACCAAACTTTGTATAAATGGTCAATTAGAACCCACCACAGTGTTGTTGCCAATAAAACTAGCTTAAAAAGCTTACGGAGAACACATTTATCAAGTGTGTTGAAATCATTTTTACCATTAAAAACGTTGGGGAATGTGGAAACTCACCACGCATAATTTTTCCTCCTCTTTTTTAATAATCTTATTGTTTTAATTTTAATAATATTTTTTATAATAATATTCATAAATCTGAATCTTTTAAGTATTGGCAATTGGTAAAATGGTCAACATTTTTACTTAAAGGATGTTATGTTAAATTCACCACATTACAACAAATGCTAATTGCCACAATTTGTTCATGCTTTTTTCGAAAAACAGCATTAAAAAATATAAACCACATTCAACTTTTAGTTATGGTAAAATTTTCAAAATTTATAGCTATAAATTGACAAAGAAAAAACTGGTCACAGCTCAACAAGTATAGACATTGAATTCACCATACCGATATATTAAAATAACTGAACTTGAACTCCATTAAAATTAGTTGTTAAATTCTAAGATTATTATTTGTGCTTTAAAAAGCCTTTTATTTATATAAATTCACCACTAACCTTTGTACAATTTTTCTTTTTCATTGCAGCCCACAATTGCCACTTAATGTCTTTTTAAACAATTACAACAATAACAAAACCAGCCCTAAACAACACTTCCGCTTTAAGTAGAAACTAAGCAGAACTATACTTACCTCAACCTAAAACATTAACAACGTGGTGAATATCATTTACCTCACCAAGCAAATTTCAATCAACATTGCACCCTACATTCCCGATGGGTCACCGGCTAAGCAAAAGTACTGTTAACGGTTGCAACGCCACGAAATTAGAACAACAGAAACAACAACAGCAAAAAACAGAACAAGAACAACAGCACAACAGAAATCAAAGTCACCACGTGGCACCTAGTTTGGTGCACACTAGCACTGCGGCCGCCACTGAGTCTAGTAGCATACCCACCATAAATCTACACATACAGGAAACGCCCAATAACAGCAAAGTACAACGTACTCACCACAGCGTGAGAGAGGAACAAAATTCATCAACCTGTCCCAGGCAAATAATCATCAAAATTCAATTGGCCAAAATGGAAAACGAAGTTCAGCAGCTTGTTAATACCAGCGAATGTTGCAATGACAACAGTGGCAGCAACAACAGCACTATGTCTAGCAGCAATAACAATGGCGCGCAGTTCCTGAATCTTACCTTCAATCACAACACAACACATGATGAATTTCAAGCAGCGCATGCCACGAACACAGCTGATACAAGTCGCTTGCAGCAGCGTCCTAGCAAACAGTTTGATAAAGTTATGGATGAGCGAACTGCAGGCAGTTCGCCCAACTTTGTGGTGAATAACAATTTTAACCCAAATGTTGTGTTGACATCTACTACTACGACTCCAGGTCGGCAGGAGAACTTCAACATTTTAATGGGAGCCATGAGCGATTTGCAACTAGATCAAAAACGGATAAGTGTCGCCAGTGTGGTGAGTAGCGCCAGCAGCAGTGGCGAATTAGCGCCCAGCAATGCCGACGATTGCCAGGCTGAGCAGCAGGCCATTGCGCTGGCGCTAACGAGCAATAGCTGTGTCGAAGGTAAGTTCAAGCCTGAGTTTATTGTGTTGAATTTTATTAATGCTCTTTCATTTTGCTCAACAGAAAACGCCGATGAATACTGCTGTCGACGGAAATCTAAATCCAACACATTCCCCTTAAAGTGGCGCTGCTACAAATGCACCTGCCGCGACGCCTTGAAGCGCATTATGGACGCCTCCTCGTCCAAGTCCAGCAAGAAGAGGGAGCAGCGCAGCGACAAAACAAACTCACCAAAAAATCAACAACATTCCAACGAACAGCAGCCGCTTTGGACACCAATGCATATAAATTCACCACGAGGCAACAGTGCGCCGCTTGTCAACAATGCCCAGCAAAATGCAGCACAGCCGCAGATGTCGATCTGGTCCCCTAATTCTAATGACGTCATAATACCCATATCTTCACCACAATTTGTGGTTGTACAGTGTCCACCCTCCTCGCTCGTCACCCTGGGACGCATTGACGACAATGCTATACGGCTGATGGCTACTGAGCTGGTGGCAGCCAACTCGAATAACGCACAACGCTTACTCACCACACCAGCTGATGTGAGCGCCACGCCTGCCAGCAGCTCAACTACTGCAACATCGTCAAGTATAGCCACACCCAATAAAGGAGGAGGAGAAGGCGTTTGCCCAACAATGACAGCTGTTTCGGTTGCTGCAACTGTCGCCGCTGGTCCAGTCGTGCACTCGCAGGTCGACTACATACATTGTCTGGTGCCCGATCTAGAGCGTATTACCAAGGCAAGTTTTTACTGGGGCAAAATGGATCGCTACGAAGCCGAACGCCTGCTCGAGGGCAAACCAGAGGGTACTTTCCTGTTGCGTGATTCGGCGCAGGAGGAGTACCTATTTTCGGTCACATTCCGCAAATATGGGCGTTCGCTGCATGCGCGCATCGAGCAGAGTAATCATAAATTTAGGTGAGTAAAAGGCAAAGTGGTGAATATGTATATGAATATGAATATGAATTTAATTTATTACTTATTTGTTCATTGGTTCCTGAGTTTTCATAGACTGATGCCCATTTAGATTCATTCATGTTAGATTAATTATTAGTTAATTCAGTCATGATTAATTCATTAATAGAATTATTTTTTTAATTATTTTTGTGATGGTAATAAAAACGTTGTTTTCCTCTTTTGCAGCTTTGATTGTCACGATCCTTGCGTCTTTACCGCCTCGACGGTGACCGGTTTGCTGGAGCATTACAAAGATCCCGCCTGCGTCATGTTCTTCGAACCCATGCTGACCATTCCGTTGCATCGCAACACCACATTCTCGCTGCAACAGCTGTGTCGCGCGACCATTGTCTCGAATACCAGCTACGATGGCATCAACGAGCTCGAGCTACCATCGCGCCTCAAGTCATATCTTAAAGAATATCACTACAAGCAGAAACTACGCGTCAAGCCCTTCGATGAGCCATTCTATTCATGTACATAGTGTCCACAAATGGCGGTAACGGCGCGGCCCAACAACTATCGCGCTGACGTTGCCAACGAATCGCTGTTGCTAGACGATGAAGTTGAGGTTGAGGAGTTTGAACAGCGCGCCGATTTAGAGGATTTGCAGCGGGCCAACATGAAGGTGAACTATGTGCAGCATTCGGCGAGTATGAGCAAGCCTTATGAGCTGCGCAAGTCGCATGGTCGCAGCTTTAGACGGGCAACATGGTCGCCTGTATCGAAGGGCAATGCGACAAATCTAAGACGACTGCGTAGCTTGGCACTACAATTGGCAGATTTCTTTAATCGTGTGGCGGCAAATCTCAACTGCTATCAACAACAGCAACAACAACAGCAGCAGCAACAACAACAACAGCAACTCTTATCGCAACAACAACTTCACCTACAGCACGAATTTGAGTTCTCCGAATGGAGGCGACACCAACGCGACAGTGGTTACGGCGATAATGTTGCTAGAATACGACGAGCACCTCCACCGTTGCCGCAATTGGGCAACTCTTATTATAACCATTGTAATTAAAACTATATGTAACACACAGACAGACAATCCCCAGTGAGAAATTGGCAAACGCTACACGCCGCGCTTAACGTCGCGCGTGTCGCGTTTAAAACTAAGTATTTTAATTTAATTGTTTTCTAATAGTCTTAGCTTCTAAGTGTTTGTATAAATTTAAAGCAAATATTTACACAATAGTATTTTTAATTAGCATAGTTTAGTAAATTTACACAGCAGGAATTAGCCACTAGGTATTGAAAGTAGACTGGGTGCGACAACAAGCAACCAGTCTGTAAGACTGCTCTAACTGCATTGCCTGCTGTGTAGCTGCGTATAAATAAATAAAATTAAAAAAAAAAACATTGTAAATCCTTACCACATACTCCACAAAATGTATGTCCACTTAAATTTAAAAAAAAAGTACATTTATACATATATATAGTTCAATGTTAAACTGCTCTAATACTAGTTCTAGTTTTAGTTGTTAGTCTAGAAAAATTCTACCCTATTTGGCAGTGCCAAAAATACAGCAAAGCCTGTACTTAACATATATATATATATAAATATATATGTTTACGTACGTATTTTTAGAGCTTATAGTACGCTGCATATGCCGATAGAAATGCAAAAAATGCAGAAATGCACCGCAAGCTTTAGCTTAAGCTGTACATAATGAACTGCAAACTCAACATACTCACCACGCTTCAACAGTTCTCTAAATTAGCTCTAAATAAAAAATAAATTCACTCATACTATATTAAAAAAATAATACCATTGTAGTCTTGTATGTATTTCTATAGCTTAAAAAAAAAAAAACAAAACAAAACTTGGTGCATCAATTGCATTATCCTGTATTTGAAAAAAATATCTCTCAAACACTGCTCTATAAATATTGTATTAAATAGAATTACAAATATATCTATATATATATAAATTAAATTATATCAAAAATATTACCTATTCAGTCTAGCTATTATTAATGCCTAAGTATACAGTTAACATGACCTACATTTATTGTTTATAGCTTATATATATTATATAATTCCTAAGTTGTTCATGTTAGAAATTTTCATAAATTATATAAAGTTAATTTAACAAAACAGAAAAGAATCAAAACAAAAACAAAACAAAATAAAAAAACACAATCAAAATCAAATGTTTTCGCCAAAATAAGTAATACGAACTCCAAAATAAATAAACACATATTTGAAAAATTTAATAAAGAATCAAAATAAGCCAACATCCAAATAAAAAACCGTTGTTTTTATTTATTGTGCAAAAGAATATGGATATGAAAATAAATATAAATATATATATGAATATGAATACGAATATGAAAGTGAATATGAATGCGAATATGAATGTAAATATAAATATGAATATGAATATGAATATGAATATGAATATGAATATGAATATGAATATGAATATGAATATGACTATGAATATGAATATTGATATAAATATGAATATGAATGTGCATATGAATATGCATATGGTTATGAATGTGCATATAAATATGAATATGAATACGAATATGAATGTGCATATAAATATAAATATGAATATAAATAAGAATATGAATATGAATGCGAATATGAATGTTCATTTAAATTGAATATGAATGTGAATATGAATATGAATATGAATATGAATATAAATATGAATATGAATGAATATGAATGAATATGAATATGAATATAAATATGAATATGAATATGAATATAAATATGAATATGAATATGAATATGAATGAATATGAATATGGATATGAATATGAATATGAATGAATATGAATATGGATATAAATATGAATATGAATATGGATATAAATATGAATATGAATATCAATATGAATATGAATGTCAATATAAATATGAATATAAATATGAATATGGATATAAATATGAATATCAATATGAATATGAATGTAAATATAAATATGAATATGAATATGAATGTGCATATAAATATGGATATGAATATGAATACGAATATGAATGTGCATATAAATATGAATATGAATATAAATATGAATATGAATATGAATGAATATGAATGAATATGGATATAAATATGAATATGAATATCAATATGAATATGAATGTAAATATAAATATGAATATGAATGTGCATATAAATATGAATATGAATATGACTATGAATATGGATATAAATATGAATATGAATGTGCATATGAATATGCATATGGTTATGAATGTGCATATAAATATGGATATGAATATGAATACGAATATGAATGTGCATATAAATATGAATATGAATATGTATAAGAATATGAATATGAATGCGAATATGAATGTGCATTTAATATGAATATGAATGTGAATATAAATATGAATATGAATGCGAATATGAATGTGAATATAAATATGAATGTGAATATGAAAATTAAACGGAATACCAATAAATGAAATTATAAATATAAAAATGAATGCGAATATGATTAGGAAAGGTAATAAATAATGTTTTCTAAATGTCAAAAAAAGTTTTTTCGTTCAATTGCGTAAAATCTAGTAAGGGATGATCTTCGAATGGGTTAAAGTTCAAATACCCCGAAGACCATATTTAACCCTGCATTACTAAAGCAGTGTGGATTACGTCCATATGTTTTAAAACATAGAAGAAAAAAAATTCATTTACGTAATTTTGATATATTTTTATTAAAATTATATATTGATTAAATTGAACGAATTTTATGTTTAATAGAAAAATAAAATACACGAATTTAATAAAAACAGAACCGTTTTACTGTTTTATTGTTCTCTCTTACAGAATCGTGAATGAAAATAAATAAAATAAATAAAAATTTGTGGGTGGATTACACCCAGGTTAGTAATGACGTTACTCTGAATAGCGACAGTAATGGAGGGTAAAGTACCATATATTCGAAGTCTTTGAACTGCTAATGTATATTCTGCAAAAAAACCGTCTCATGAGTTTCATTCAAAATTATCACATCTTCAGGCCCCAATAGACAAGCAACTAATCGCAAAACTGATTGAAAAACAGGTCGATGGTTTTATCTATAGACGCATGAACCAATTTTTCAATTCCAGTACAAAAAGTTTTTCTTGAAAACATCGCGCATATTATATTGAAAATGAATGCAAATAATTTTTTTTATTATGAATCTGACGATTAGCTGTTGATTTTGCTACAAACACATCACCAGTTGAAGAACTGGTTGATGTGAAATTGCAAAAATTAAAATTTTTTAATTTTTGCCAACTGATTGATAAACTGGTTGAAAAACTGAAAATAACACCTCAACTCATCTACACACGATTTGCTTTCAATAACCAACAACCAGTTTTGCGATTATTTGCTCGTCTATAGGGCCCTTAATGTATCTATACCAGGGATGCGCACAATTATACATTCACATTCTTGTGATTGTGTTTGGAAGCTTTTGTTTTAAGAGTTTGCACTGAACGAAAAGCACGAGTTTGCTCATTCAAACTGTTTTTTGGGCCGGCTCAGCAAGAAGCGTTCACTATGTTGGCAACCTATACCATAGAACGATATACATCGACATAGTAAAGATCGACATAAAAATCAAGCGAACTCGCTGGCTAGGTCATGTTGAGCGGATGAAAGACGACTCTCCAGCGAATAAAATATTCGATTCGGTACACCCAGCGGCGGTCAACGCAGAAGAGGGCGACTGCATCTCCATTGGAAGGACCAAGTAGAGGAGAACCTGACGAAACATGGAGTTTCCAACTGGCGCCAATCCTGGGCGCATTTTCTTACACCAGGCGAAAACCGAATTACGATTGTAAGCGTCACCTAAGTAAGTAAGCATGTGTTTAACCTTAGGCAAGACAGAAGCGAGCGGCCGCAACATCACATCATGAAAATCGAACAACGATTGTTCGTATTATTTTATTCAGTTTAATAAGTTCTCACCTCTATTAAAAAGCTTTTTTAATTGAAAACTGACGTATGGGCGGCCTTTTACGCACTCCTGATCTATACTCTATAATGACGACCGAGACATAGTGGGTAGAGTGTGTGGCCCATACGCCAGAGAACGCTGGTTCGATTCCCACCTGGCACAGTAAGTTTTTTCGTTTGAGTTAACTTTTCTGTTCTGCTGTCATCTCTCTGCAGACAATGGCAAACCTCAGAGAGTTAAAACTGCCATGAAAAGCTTTTTGAGAACATAAGCCGTTCGGAGTCGGCATAAAACTTGTAGGTTCAGTTCTAGATCATTTGTGTTCAAATATTCCACAACACGCACAACACAATTAATCATAAGAAGCTCTGTCAAAGTCCTTTCAAGGGCTGAGAAGGTCATTTTCGTTTCGTTCGTCGATCTATACTCTATATACTATTATATAAAAGGGTAACCACGTATGTTCAGGGCTGCAAAGCTTGAGAACGGCAAGCGCTATTTCAATAATTCTTTTTCTATGGGTTAGCTATAACTTCCATTTAAGACTTAGACTACATAAATTTGCTAATAATTATTCAAATTATTATTTAAAATTAAAAGAGCATAACCATACAATTTCTTTATTCTAATCCTCAGCGAGAAAAAAAGCTCTCTTTTTTTAAGCTTTGTTTGAGCAACTTCAGAGCACGAGCAGAACCAACGCGGCTGTCGGTTTTTTATGTCGCTTACCATTTAAAGATTACTATCTTTTCTCAATTGAAATAAAAACACGCGCTATCTTTTTGAAATTAAATCTTTCTTCATTCTAATAGAATTACCCAGTGAACATTTTATATAGTTGACATTTCATTTATTCGTGGAAGAGTTGCCAGATAATTATTAATGGTCATAACAATCTCCCACGCTATATAAGATATATTATAAAAGGAAATAACATGAACAAAAAATGATGTTTTAAGAATTTCGAAAATGTAATAATAATATTGACATACAATTAAAATCTATAATTACTCAAGAACATAATCACGAAGATATGCTGGTATGTTACGTTGCCTTCCAAATCTACGAGTCTCTTGATCTTGACATTGCTGAGGATGTTGTTGATTAGGAAGCAGCGCTTCTTGGTGACTTAAAGACGCCTGTGAAGTTTCTGGTTGAGGAATTTCTTGACAATTTGGAAATACTTGCGAAGATTCCCGATGGCTTGAAGATGGCTCCGGTGCTCCTTGACAGCTTAAAGATTCGAAGATGTATTGGCTGTTATCATAAGCTTGTTGGTTATTTGTAGTTTGTTGATTACTATCATTAAGGATAACTGGAGCAAAATGAACTTGCCGTTGTTGAACATTTGTAACTTTAAGTTGATCGATATGACGCTTTAATGTGTAACCATCATCTAGTTTTACTAAATAATGAAGTTCCCCAAATTTTTGAAGTACAGTACCTAATTTCCATACTGTTTTGTTGTTTCGAATATGTAAAACTTGCACTCTTTCTCCCACGCTGATGTGACGTACTCCCGGAATAGATTTTGTAGATTTAAATTTTATTGGTGGTTTCAAAACATCCAGTTTAATTCGAATACGTCTATGAAAATAAAGTTCTGCTGGACTTTTTCCGCAGCATAGGGGAGTTGCTCGGTACCTTTGAAGAATTTCATTCACCTTTTTTTGTATAGAGCCAGGTTCTGATGACATAGCCTTTAATTTTCGCTTGAGTGTTTGAACATTCCGTTCAGCTAGTCCATTTGTACTCGGATGCCCCGGAGCTATTAATTTTTGAAAAATTCCATGCTGGTTACAATATGTTTTGAAGTGATCGCTTGTAAATATCGTAGCATTGTCAGATACCATTATCGAAGGAAATCCATGGGTTGCAAAAATGTCTGATAAAAGATTTATCGAAGTTTGAGTTGTAGGCGCATCGCGTATGACACGAAACTCTGCCCATTTGGATTTTGCATCTATGACGATCAAAAAATAATGATCCTGGAAAGGCCCTGCGTAATCGATATGAATTCTTTCCCAGTTCTCATCTGGTTCTTCCCATTGATGGAGTGGGGCTTTTACTGGCTTATTTTGAACTTGAATGCAGGCTTCGCATGATCTCACCATTCTTTCAATATCCCTGTCGATCCCTTTCCAAAAACAGTATCGTCTGGCGAGTTGCTTCATTTTTGTGATTCCTGGATGAGTGTGGTGTAATTCTTGAAGAATTTGAGGCTGGAGGCTCTTCGGAATCAAAACACGTTGGCCTTTGAATACAATTCCATTTTCGAGTATGTAAGTCAAATCGCTATCTTCACCATTGCGCAACTTTGCCAAAAGATTTGAAAGTTCTGGATCTTTCGCCGTTTCTGCCGATATTACTTCAGCGTTTATGTGCTCGCTTGAAATTTCAAAGATTGTTAGAGAGCATAATTCATTTATCTCTTCATTGATGCATTTATCCGTAGATAACTTGAAATTAGCTTGTGTAGCCCGAGAGAGGCAATCGACATTGATGTGCTTTGAACCTTCTTTATACGTTATTTCGTAATCAAAACTTGATAGGAACTCGGCATAGCGTAGAAGTCTGGCTGCTGTTATAGCTGGCAATTTGTTGTGCTGATGAAAAATGTGTGTGAGTGGACGGTTATCAGTAACAAGCTGAAATTTTCTCCCGTAAATGTACATGAAAAAGTAATTGATTGTAAATATTATGGCCAATGCTTCGCGGTCGATATGGCTATAGTTTCGTTCAGCTGGTGTTAATGACCTGGAAGCGAAAGCAACTGGACGCTCAACGCCATCGACTATGTGCGAAAGTACGCCTGCTACACCTGTTGGACTTGCATCACATGCGACCAATATTTGAAAGTTTGGGTCAAAAGGCATAAGGACCTGATCACTGGATACAATATTTTTAAGTTTTATAAATGCTGCTTCACAACTCGCTGACCAATAAAATCGTTTATTCTTCTGAAGCAATTGTCGTAGTGGATATGTAATTGAAGATAAGTGAGGTATGAATCTAGAATAATACGTTACCATGCCTAAGAATCTTCTGACATCTTCTATTGTAGCTGGACGTGGCATGTTTACAACTGCTTGAATTTTTGAAGGCGATTTTGAAATTTTATTGAATTGAACGACATGTCCCAGATATTCTATCTGAGTTTGAAGAAATGAACACTTGTTATAATTCAAATGTAAATCATGCTCTTTTAAACGCTGGAGGCATTTAACTAAATTTTGTTTACATTCAGCTTCTGTTGCGCCATGTATAACGATGTCATCGAAATAAGACATTGTTTTGTTTAAACCAGATAAAATTTGTTCGATTATGCGATTGAATTCGGATGGTGCCGTTTTTATACCAAACGAAAGGCGATTTACTCTATAGGTTCCTTTATGTGTAGATATTGTTTGGATTATTGCGGATTCTGGACTCACTCGAAGATGTAAATACGCTTTATATAAGTCAAGGCAGCAGAAATATTTTGAACCTTTAAGATTGTTCAAAATTTCATCGATTCGGCGTATTGGGTAGTTTGCAGAGACTAATTGTGGGTTAACACCTGGTTTATAATCGACGCACAGTCGAACACTGCCATCCGATTTCGGAATTATCACAAGAGGAGATCCCCAGTCGCTCCTTTCACATTTTGAAATAATGCCGGAGGCTTCTAAGTCACAAAGCTCTTTTTCAACACGCTCTCGAAGAGCATATGGAACTTCTCGTTCTTTATAAAAAACAGGTTTAGCACCTTGACGTAGTTGTAGTGTGACTTCGAAGTTTGGAACGCAACCTATTTTCCCTGTAAAAACTTCGTGGAAATTATTGATTATGTCTGCGATTGAATTTAAATTACTTAATCGAATTGAATTGATATTGTTGAATGGTTGATTGTCCACTTGCTGGAGGTTGATATTCAGGTGTCGAATCCAAACTCGACCTAAAAGGGCATCATATTCGTCAGGGACGATATACATTTCTTCATTTGAAGTAAAGTTTTTTAATTTAACTTGTACGCAGACTTTTCCATCTGGAACTACAATGTTCTTTGTGTACGAACGAAATGCAATTGTTGAGGGCTGAAGTGGGATATTTAAACCTAGCTGGTTAAATTGATTTCTCGGAATGAGCGTAAGCCCGACACCGGAGTCGACTTCAAATTTTTGATGGCGCCCATTTATTTGTACTGTGACATAATATTTGTCGGTGTCATTTCTACAGTGTTGGTTTGAATAAATATCGACAACTTGATTTATGCCATAAATTTGGTGAACTGTTTCATCAAAATCGTCGTTTTTAGCAACTCTATTATTATGGTTTGAAGATTTTATTAGAGTTTTAAGGCACACCTGTTGTACGTGACCAGTTTTGCCACAGTATTTGCATTTGAGGTTATGTGGTTTGGTACGGCAGTCTTTTGTTTTGTGATTGTCTTTACCGCATCGAATGCATAAATTATCGATTCCTAACTGGCTATAATTAATTCTAGATTTTGAACGTACCTGTGGTCTCGAAGCGCGATTTCTGGAGTGGCTTCTATGGCGAAATGTAGACTTCGTTTGAATTTGGTTAACATCACCGCTGTTGGGCTGCTTTTGATTTAATTCTCGGCTGTCTATTTTTGATGCCTCTAGAGATAGTGCCTTGTTAACAATTCTCTCAAAATCAGCTTCCTCAGATTGAAGTAATTGCTCACGGACTGTGTTGTCTTTTATGCCGCGAATAAACTGTGCACGCAGGAAAATTGTTGAAATGTCAGCACTGCATTGACAGGGGGATACAAATCCGCATTCATTTATGTCACGACGGAGTAGTGCTACATATTCTGCTATTGATTGCTCCTCACTTTGGTAGGTTGATAAAAATCTGTGTTGACTGACTAGAATATTCTTTTGTGGGCATAAATGAGTTTCAAGCTTTTTTGTTATGTCGTCGTACTCGATATCGTTGACTGTTTTCGGGGCGACCAGCGCCACGAGCAATTTGAAGTGTGTAGAGCCGATTGAATTTATTAGCATTTGATGGCAAAGTGTTTTATTAGCAAAAACACCCTTCATTGTTAAATAATTTTCGAATCTTTGGCGGTATAGTTTAAAATTTTCCTTGTTGGCATCGAAATTTTCGAATGGCGGTAGCAGCACTTGTAATGGCGTCGCATTTGGCTGTAAATTTGATTGCTGTGAACTAGAGTCCGTTCTAAGTTGTTGAATCAACTCATTTTGCGATTTGCTAAAAGCATCTAATATTTGTGCAAACTGAGCCGCATCCATTATGAGTTTTGATTTCCCTATCGAAACGCAGCTTTTCTTTTCCTCGTCGCCACTTTTATGTCGCTTACCATTTAAAGATTACTATCTTTTCTCAATTGAAATAAAAACACGCGCTATCTTTTTGAAATTAAATCTTTCTTCATTCTAATAGAATTACCCAGTGAACATTTTATATAGTTGACATTTCATTTATTCGTGGAAGAGTTGCCAGATAATTATTAATGGTCATAACACGGTTCAAACATGAAAATGTATGCAGTCACCAAAAATTAAATCGCCGTGCAAATCCGCGACGGAAAAACGCCAGAATAGAGTCTATTTTATTTTTTTCCAACGGCGGTCGGATTTCTCTTTGAGCTGCGTAAGTATTGCCATATTTTTGCTAAGGATAAGCTGTGTTTTGTGTTATTTTCTTACTTTTTATTATAAGCTGACGATCCATTTTGTGTGTCAGCTCATTGTGAATAAAATTCCGCTCGGAATTAAAAAAGAGAATTTTTCATTTTTCTTATTTTTCACAATGATCACTAAATTTTTAAAAAATTTTAATACAAATATTTGCAGTCATCGTCAATTTCTAAGAGCACAAGAAAAACAAAATCTTTAAAAGCATTATCTCCTGTCTGCAAATTATTTTTTAATTCCGGTTGAAAATTTATTCATATAGTATCGCCTGTGGCCGAAAGCCGGCCATATCAAAATCAGTTTTTCTTTTGTTTTTTTGCTGAACGCACCAACCCATAGCCTGAACTGAAGGATGTGTTATATGAACTATGTGTTTTATGAAGCAAGCAGCAGTATAACAGTTTTTTGCCGCGGTGGCAAACAATGTTCATTAATATAGGTTAAGTCACTTGAGAGAAAAGCACTCTTTTCTGCCTTTGCTCGAACTGTCAAAGTAGCTGTTAGCTAAAAATTGTACACAAGGTTGATTTATAAGGTTGTCGCAGGGCTAATCGCACTCTCTTCTCAGTACCCATAATTGTCAAAACCAGCCAATTTTGCGAATGACTACGAAAGAAAAACGGATGATAATAGAGAGCACTTGCAGATTTTCTATGAGATGTCAACTTCGATTTGACAATTATGGGCACTCGCTCTCTCCCTTGCGACAACCTTATAAATCAACCTTGATTGTACAGATTAAGGTTTTTTTTTCTTGATTTCCTTTTATCCATTCTGACAGTTCGACCGAGCTTCTCTCAAGTGACTTAACCTGTATTAATGAACTTTGGTGGCAAATTTATTTTGTTGAGAGAGAAATTAAGAGACAGCACCAACAACAATAATGATGCACAGCTCTTTTGAAGTGCCTACGACTCTATCGCATTCTACTATTGCTCGTGTATGCTACAGCAACGATATTTATAGTGGTTGGCTTCATCTCATTAGGAAAAAAGGGTTTTTACATTTGCTTTTGTTAAAAATTATATTGTGCACATCTACTCGAAAATACCTTTTCATCGATATTAGTTTTATGTGAATATGTTGAAGTTAACACAGGAAAAAAGGAATCACAAACTTTTTTGTTTGCGCGTTAATAAGGTGTGTTTCATATATTGTAACGGCCAGTTTAAACAAAAGAGAATGTTTTGCGAATATGGTCATCTATGCACAACAACAATAGTGAGCAAGAGCGAAGTCTATTCTAATAACGGTACATTGTTTATTGCTAAATATTGCTTTTAATGCTGTTTCATATTTATAACGCCACTTGCAATTATTCCTTCTGCTGCTTTAAAGTGTACAGATTAATAAAATTGTGTATTCAGTTTTCAAGTCCTTAACAACAAAAAAAAATTTAGACTGGAATGCCTCGTGCAACCCAACTTACTTGCGAACAAATGGGAAAAATAAAAATTCTCAAAGAAGAAGGCTATGGAATTCGGGAAATTGGGCGTAGAATTAATCGCAGCCACAGACTGATTCAAAATTTTTTTAACAATCCTCAAAATTAATGCAAAACAAAATGTTTGGGCCAAAACAAAACATCCTCTGTAACTGCGATCAGCGGAAAATAATCCGAGCTGCTAGCAACACTACACACAGTTTAAAAGAGTTGCGGAGTGTTGTTGCTGAAGAAGTTTCCCAATCACGGGTATGGAGAGTGCAACATCAGTGTAAACATATCCGCAATGAAATTATGAAGTGTGTTCCTGCTCTTACTAGTAAACATAAGAGAACGAGCTTAGAATTTGCAAGAAGGAACATAGGAGCAAATGGACCAGCAGTCAGCTTTTCAATAATGTTTTAAAAAAGGGTCCCACGTTGAGGGTTGTTATTTATATGTCATTTTTTTCGATGAGATTAAATGGAATCTTCATGGCCCGGATGAATTTTGGCATTATTAGTACGACATACGCAGCGAAGCACTTCCGTTTTCAAAAAGAAGTTTTGGTGGAGATAATGTAATGATGTGGGGTGCTTTTTCTGAAATTAAAAGTTGAAGCATGAAGAGCGCTAACTACACTCGTGTGCTGGAGAGCAGTTTGACTCCACTCTTGAAGAAAAACGGGCAGACGCAACTATCATAGTTTTCTCAGCAAGATAATGCGACAATCCACGTAAATCGAGATGGTTTCAGGCCAATAACATTGATTTATTGGAGTGGCCGGCGTACTCTTCAGATTGTAATCCCATCGAGAAATTGTAGGGAGTTCTTGTATTCCAGGTGTATAAAAATAACAGACAATTTGGCAACGTGGAAGAACGGATATCACTTATTCTCGAAGAATGGAGCAAAATTGATTCAAATACATTAAAAAAAAAATGAATTGCAAGTATGCCAAATTGCATTTACAATATTATTGGAGCCAATGTACCAACAGTAATTTAATAATTTTTTTGTTTTAAATTCAATAAAAATCGGGTTTTATTCAAAATTTTCAACTGGCAGTATAAATATGAAACAGCATAAAAAGTGATATTAAGCAATAAACAATGTACCATTGTTAGAATAGACTTCACTCTTGCTCCCTATTGTTGTTGTGCATAGATGACCAAATTCGCAAAACATTATCTTTTGTTTAAACTGGCCGTTATGAAAATATTTCAAATTTCGAAGTGGAGTTATATATGTATATGAAACGGACCTTATATAGATTCAAGCTATATATGACATAGTTTCTTCAAAATTTAGCATTCACACACCGAATACCAACGCTAATCCACAACCGACAACCGCTCCTATTCTCGACGTGTTCTCAGTTGATTTCGCGAAGAGAGGACTGACAACCGACAACAGCTTTGGTTCTGCTCGGGCTCTATAGAAGCTTCAAAAAACAAAGATCAAGAACAAGTAAGAGAAGGTAAGAGCAGAAAAACAGAACTCATCGAATTCGAGTGAGAAATCTTAATCTACAGCAGTCATCGCACATAGCTATTGTAACAAACGAAAAGAGAGAGAGTGTATACGTCGAAGCTCATAGAATACATGGCAGAATTATAAGGTAGGGTCGACTCGGAGAGGAATGGAGTAGAAAGCAGAATAAAGCTACATTGATGTCAAAATCAGCTGTTCATCGCGAATTTCTTTATACTCACGTTCGCAGTTGTTTTTATGTTAAAACTGTTACAGGTTTTTTTTGCAATTTTAAGACTTCTTTCACATTTTATAGTTTTAATTACACTTTTTTTATAATATTTTCACTCAAATTAGCACAAATTTAACACCCGCGACCGCACTGTTTGCAAATTGGAAACATAAAATATTTCTTAATTTGCAATTTCTACGAAATTCATCGTTTTGACATATATGTTGCTTCTAATTATCCACTCTTCGTTGACGGGTGAGAGCACTCAGCGAAACGGCCCTACCTTATCATTGTATCATGATAGAATAGAAAAAACCCCGAATTTAAGCTTACTGAAAAATTTTTGAACAATTTTAACAGTTGGGGTTGGCAAAAAGAGCTACAAGTCCAAGAACTACGCATGAAGCATTGTCTCAAATTTTTGTTTATTAAAACAATACTGTATAGTTTTAAGTTTATCAACATATAATGTTATCTTTATTTAGCCGTTTTTTGATATAATTTTTTAAGTCTCAATTAAAATTAAATTGAAATTTTCTTTGCCTTGACAATTCCACCATAATAAAAATCCAAAAAAAACCATCTGTGTCTCACACAAAATATGACAGTCTGATACACAGCCCAATTATAGACGTCAAATCAAGTGTTTCCTTTTTTTTTAAAAGTTTATTAAAAAAGAAATTTAGTAATCAGTCAGTTAAAATCTCATCAGATTGTACATCAGAAGGAGCGGAAAATCGTGTAATTTTCGCTACACCCTCTTTTTGACGATATAGACTGATGTGAGGCTTTTCATCAGATTGAAATGAAGGCTCTTTATTCAGAGCCTTCAACGCGATGTCATCTTCAGAAGGCTTACTTGAAACACCAAAACTTTCAACGGTTGACGAGGTAGGTGTTATATCAATATCGCTGCGTGGTGATACTCTCTGTTGCACTTCATCTTTCTTGACCGCTCGCAAATGCTCCGAGCATAGATTCTTATAATAACGATCACGATCCATTTTACTTTTGCACATGCACGAAGCTGTTTCATAGCGATGTGTCATCGCTCTAAGATTGTCCGACATGATTTGTTGTGATACTTCAGCACATGGCTCAATAGGTTCGGGATTCTCTTCGATTCCCTTCGAGAGGCGGTAATTCTTTTGAATATATTCCCGATCCGCTGTGCAGGAAACAAAACGTAGTTTAGATTTTTCACCAGTATTTTCGGTGAGCACTATGAAGCCGGTGTTGGGATTAAAGATGCCATCGGCAGTATCATAGGTACCTCTTGGTATAGTTCGTGCTTTTCGCTGTGCTGTGAGAAATGCATTTGGACCAGGAGGCTCAAGACCCATGCGAGCTTCATTGAAATATAGCCGATCGCTTTGATCGCAATAGTTCCATTTTCTAGAGTTTAATGTTCCATCACTTTTAAAGCTTCCAACGAATTCGAGACCATCACCAAAAATTAGCTCATACATTTTAATGCACTTGCCGTGATCGAAGTTACCCTTGATAATGAATTTCTGCGGAAAAAGCATTTTCAAGGTGCCATAACCCTGAAAGCGCCCATTTGAAAAATAACCCTGATACACGCTGCCATCCGGAAAAGTGTAACAACCGAAACCATGCATGGTTGCGATAGCTTTATTCCAAGATCCTTCATAACGGCTATTAGTGGGAAAGCGATAGCTTGAATACATAATTCAGGCACTAATTAAAAATTGATTTCAGATAGCTCAAAAAAAAACCCAAAAAAAAAAAAAACTATTGCGTGCACGTATTCACAAAAACAAAAACTGAGAATGAATTTGATTTCAAAACATGCGGTTAAAAAAAAAATGTAGTTCAGCTATGATCTCAAAGATATATTTATATAAGTAGCTAAGTGAGGAATACAAAATTAACTTCTTGTAAGGGCAAGAAAAATATAAATTATTTCCTAAAGGGGGGAGATACCTTTATTTGCAGTTAGAAAAACTCAATACATTCACACTTTTTTACAAATACACTCACATTGGATTCACTAAGGCTGAGGTCAGACCATGGTATAATGATTTACAAGGTAGGAGTGGCAGATCTGTTGGCGATTTGAAGTTGTCAAAAGCACATTGAAAAGAGAAAACGAAGAAGCAGCAAAACAGATGACAATTTAAACTTTGTATTGATTTGACAACTCCCGATCGCCGCTCTTGAGAAAAAAGGTAGTTGTCAAGGCTACCTTGTAAATTATTGTCTTATGGGTCAGACGATGATTGTTTGAACGGCGTTCGATATGTTTTGCTGTTGCTTTCAATGCAAAACTGTCAAAAATCAATGAGAGCGAGAGCGGATGAACACATTGTAGAGCAATCAAAATTTGTTCGATTTTGAACGCTGCTCATGACAGCATTCATCGTTCAGGACAGTGTTTCTTGGTGGCAAAATATCGAATATGCTGGCTTTTAGTAGATAAAAAGTACTTTTTTGAAAAAAAGTTGTACTTTTATACTACTGATAGTACTTTTAAACATAATGAAAAAATAGTTGCATAAAAATAAAACTTCTTGGCTATACTCACACAAATGGCTTTTATTTTGTTTACATTTTTCATAGATTGTTAAAAATAGTACAAAGTCGAAAATAAAAACAAGTACAAAAAGAAATAAAAAGTTAAATATACAAGCAAATGACAACTTATGGTCGCCGATTATGGTTTGAATATAATTGCATGATCCAACAAGAAGGTGATAGTGACAGTTCTTTTGGCAATAAAGATTGCCAAAAATGGTACAAAGTAGAAAACGCAAAAATTGAAAAAAAATCAAACGTAAAATGTACAGGCAAATGAAAACATATGATAGCCATTTTGTGAAGCCAACCTTCTCTACTACCATAGAGGTATCATTATAAGGTGTTCTCGTACATGGTTTGATATATGATTCTATGAAAATGTCAAAATAAGGCAGCCTATTTTTTCCGGATTTTCCGGATAAAAACACCTTATATTTATTTCACCATGAATACAACCGTATTGATTGCATCATGCATGTGCTCACTAATACCTTCCAAGCACAACTGGTCATGTAAGAGGAATTCTTTTATAGTATGCAATAAAGAGGGAGGAGAAAAAGTAATGAAATTTATGAAATGTCAAAAATTTAATGCCAATCAATTCGCTGCCGTCTGACCGACCACCAATGAAAATGTAAAGGAGAGTAAAATAGTTCATTGAATGCCGTTCGAACGATCATCGTCTGACCTCAGCCTAACACGCCACTTTCATAGCTACTGGCAAGGTTGATTTATAAGGTTGTCGCAAGGGAGAGAGCGAGTACCCATAATTGTCAAATCGAAGTTGACAGCTAATAGAAAATCTGCAAGTGCTTTCTTTTATCATCTGTTTTTCTTTCGTAGTCATTCACAAAATTGGCTGGTTTTGACAAGTATGGGTACTGAGAAAAGAGTGAGATCAGCCCTGCGACAACCTTATAAATCAACCTTGGCTACTGGCAACGAAATTTCAGAGCCAGTGGATTTTGACAGTAGCGGCTAGTGTATGTCAAAAAGGGGAATATCAGTGTTGTTTTTAAATACTTTTGGTGGATTTATTTCGGGAAAATATTAATAAGATTGTGAAAACTTGAAGATAAAAGTTAAAAATTTACAATTAAAATATTGGAAAGAAAATTAACGCAAAAACAAATCATTAAATTGATTTAACTTTATCGCTACAATTAATTGTTATGGAATATGAGCATTTCTGCATACAGGCGCAATCGAAAATGATAGAAACCAGATTACGACAAGACAAGCAAAAAAAGTTGCACCGTTCTGCGTATGGTTTGTTGTTTCTCTATTTCTCACACTGATTTTGTTTAATCGCAAGAAGGAGACGGAATATAGTTCTATTTTCGGTAGCAATTCTGTTCGTTTATGTTTTGCTTAGTGCCAGCCGGTTTACACTAGTCAACACTTGACCAGTCAGTGTTTTGATATTCCCTTTTAAACTTGACGCTTCAGTTTACAGTGTTCATCTAGTGTTTCGTATTTTCTTTTGAAATTAAATGAAAAATAAGAACAAAATGAAAGAACAGAGCATAAAGTCAAAACGTTCAAACGTTTGTTCTCTCTCCTTTCCTTTTCCTATTGATTTCAGCTATAAGTTTTTGAAGAAGACAGGATGAAAATGACAATTGGCGCTATTTTCTAAGAATGTTTTCTTTGAATTTTAATTATTAATTTTAATTATATTAATTTTAATTATTATAAGTTTAATAGTTTTATAATTTTATCTCTCTTCCACTCTCCAGTTGCAGCCATTTTGTTTTAAATTTCAGAGTTGATATGTCAAAAATATTGCTCGCAAAATCAATATTGTATGCGTGAGGCAACTTTAAAAGTTTTTGAAAACTCACCTTTACCATTGCCATTTATTAATGTCAAAAATTCCAAAATAAAATGTCAAAAACTGTCGAACATAAAAATTTTAACGTCAAAAATGCATTTATGTCAAAACCTAAATGTCAAAAAAGTTTTTTCAAAGAAGAATTAATTGCCAAAAAACAAATTAACTGTCAAAAATAAAAATGACCTGTCAAAAGAAATATCTTATTTTTTCATTTGAAAGCGATTACCAACTGGAAAGCGATTACTGAAGTAATTACCAACTACCGAAGCGATAGCCAAAGCAATTATCAACCGATTAACAATAACGGAAGCGATTACCAACAGATTGCCGATTACTGAAGCGATTTCCGAACCAATTACCGATTAGAGGAATGATCTAAACCCATCGCTAATCGAACCAATTATCGGCTACCGAAGCTATTGCCCACCGATTAACGAATCGATTATAACCAATTGCCGAAGCGGTTACAACCAATTACCGAAGTGATTACCAACCGATTACCGAACCAATTACCGAAGCGATTACGGAAATATTTACCAATTACCGGAGCGACTAACAACCCATTACCAATTGCCGAATTACCAACCGATTACCAATTACCAATGCGATGACCAACCGATTACATTTATTTATTTATTTATTTATTTATTACGGCTTCGACGAGCCTAATTCATAATATTTAAAGATATAAATTTCTAAGTATATTACATTGGTTATTACTTATCAATTAACAAAAACGAAAGATGCATGTGAAACCTTGTAAGTTCCAAGATGGAACATTAAAATATAAAACACTAAAACAATAAAACTTGTACCACGAATCAAGCAACATCTATCTTATTTCTAAAGTTTTGGTGTACTCATACAATTTTTTTTTAAACACATTTATATCACAGCTTTTAATATTTTCAGGTAAATCGTTGTAGCATTTTAGTCCTTTATAAAATAGACAATTTTTTTCCGACTCTGTTTTATAGAGTGGTAATTTAAAGTTATTTCTGTTTCTTGTATTTATGTCATGTATTTCGTAGTTAAATTTAATATTAGTTCTTAAATAATCCGGCAAATTACCGTTTTTTATATTGTGGATAAATTTCATTGTATAAAAGAAAATTTGTTGTTTTATGCTAAGCCAATTCAAACTAAGAAGCATTTCTTTAATTGGTGTGTCATAACGCCTATTTAAAATAAACCGCATAGCTTTATTTTGTACTTTTTGTAGCTTCGCAATTTGAGAGTCCTTCATAATAAAAAAGATTGTGGGACAATAGATAAAGTGTGGTTCAACGATTGATCTATAAACTTTAACTTTGTAAAATTGACTAAGATTTTTACAAGTTCTTTTAATAAACCATATCTTTTTTACAAGTTTGCTAATTGTATAGTCAATGTGTTCATCAAATTTCAGTTTATCATCAATTTGTATTCCCAGATACTTTATCTTCTCTACTTTTTCAATTACTTTATTATTGATTGTAATGCTCTCGATATTCACAATATTTTTTCTAGTTATAACCATGTACTTGGTTTTTTCTATATTAATTTTGAGTCTGTTACCACAAAGCCATTTATAAAGAGCTTCCAAATCAAATTGAAGTTTTTCTCTTATATCAATTTCATTCCTACCACTTATAGAAATTAGTGCATCGTCGGCAAACAACTGAATTGTACTAAATTTCAATATTAAGTTAATGTCATTTATATAAATATTGAATAATATTGGGGCCAGAACAGATCCCTGCGGTAAGCCAATTGTAACATCGGATTCTTCTGATATTTCTGTTCCAATAGAAGTACATTGGGTGCGATTTGTAAGAAAATTTTCGAACCAATATAACTCAACATCTCTAATTCCGATTTTTGTTAGTTTTTCTAATAAAATGTTCTGATCAATTGTTTCAAACGCTCTTTTTAGGTCGACAAAAACTGCTATTGTCGAGTTTTTATTATTAAGTTCTTCTTTCCATTTCGCTAAGACCATGTTTAATGCTGTTTCGCAAGAGTGCTTTTGTCTAAAACCGGATTGTTGAGGTATAAGAATATTATAATTATCTAAATAATGCACTAATTGAATTTTTACTACGGTTTCTAATATTTTTTCATCACACGGCAATGTATTTATTGGTCGTAATTCTTCTGCTTTTACAGTGTTTTTAATTTTCTCGATTGGCACGATAATTGATTTTTTCCATATCTTAGGAACTATACCACTTGTAAGGCTTTCGTTTATGATTTGCGCATAAAAAAAACCCAAGTATGGCATAATATCCTTAACAACACCTTCAGATAGTAATTTATTCCCGCCCCTCTTAGATTTGAACTTATTGACAATTTCTTCGATATCGTTTGCTGTAACCATGCTAAATTTGAAGATTGAACTTGTTTGATTTTCTCTATAATCTTGTCTACTAAAAAACTCAATGTTGCTGCTTATATCTTCAATACTATCTACAAAATACTTATTTAAATTGTTAGCGATTTCTGCGTCGTTTTTAAAAATTTGCCCGTTAATCATAATTTTCTTGATAGATGAGCTTTCCTTCACCATACTAATTGACTGCTTCAAATATTTCCACATCAACCTACTGTCATGACTATTACTATCTATTTTATATTCCATATATTTTGCCTTTTTAGTTTTTATTAGGTTTTTGTACGTTTTCTTTGTATTTCGGTATTCTTCCCAATCTCCAGATATTTTTGCTAACTGACATAGTTCTAGTTTTTTTTTATTCATACGTGCTAGCTCATTATCATACCATTTGTTCATAATTTTTAATTTTATCTCTTTTTCATACGTTAACGTTCGCATAATATTCAAAATACTATTGTTAATCAACGACACTTTGCTCTCCAGATCAATCATATTAAAATTACTGAAGTCACAAAGGCGAAGTTGATCGAAGAGTGTATCGATATTATAAAATTCCCAGGAGGTTATTTTAAAGCTGCTTCTCATTTCAAATTTAGGGATGCGTTTAATTTTAAATTGAATCGTTTCATGATCGGATATTTGATGACCCTCTAATCTTTCACATACTATGTCATTTGAATTTGTAAAAAGTAAATCAATTTTTGTTTTTGATGTATCCGTAACTCGAGTATCAAAATCAATTTTCTGATGCATCGAGTGTGATTTTAGCAATTCGGTTAATTGTGTGCTGTAAGTTGATGGATTATTTAAATTAATATTAAAATCACCTATAAGGACATTATTTGTAGATATTTCACAAGTATTTCCCAAGACGTTACATAGATAATTAATAAAATGAGCATCACTTGTGCTAGGAGAGTGATAAACCACTCCAATTTGCCATTTCGGGTTAAAATGCTTCAACTTGATTACAGCGCCAATTACCGATAACCCAACCAAATTAGTTGTATTACAAATATATTAAGGGTATTCACTTCAATGCTGAATTTTCAGAAATCGCAAATTTCCGACGAGTTGAAGTGAGCGACCGTTTTTAATGTTTCGCGTTTTTCTGTCAACCTTAAAATTGCCATCGCTTCATTTCGTTAGTCATGCGATGCATGTCAGCTAGGGTTGTGCTTAACAGTTCCGGAGACGGAACGAACATGGAACGTTTCCTTTAGAGCGGAACTAGTTCATTTAAACATGTCCGCGGAACTATCTAGTTCCTTTGTTTATTTGATCTGCTTGAGCTGCTTGTTTGTTGAACGTCTCTTTTATAGAGCGGAACTAATAAATGAAAATATGTCCGCAGAACTACCTAGTTCCTTTATTTATCTGTTTGAGCTGGTTGTTTGTTGAACTGTAGAGGAAATTTGTAATACTCTAAGTATAATTTTAACACAACGCAATAATTTTAACATTTGGTTAGTCATTTATTATCTTTTTCTTATCTAAATATCTATTTTTGCCCTAGAAACTTTTTAATTTTAAATAATTTTAAATATATGTTATAAAATTAATTAATTCTAAGTTAACATAAATAATGCCACTCAACATCGCTTAACCTGTTGATGTACTATAAGAGATTTTAAGCCTCAATTGTACAATAAATACTTTTAATACTTGTAATACAAGACTTGTATTTTTTGAGAAACAGGGCTCTAGAATAATTATATCATGATACAAACCATTCTTTTTTTGCATTTAAATAAAAAACGAGTAAATATTTTTATTTGTTTTTTTTTTATTCATCAAAATTCTTGGCAAACCAGAAATAAATATTTAAATAAAATAAACTACGTTCAAAAAGTAATTGTTTTTTTTTTATATTTTATTAATAATTATTTAATTAATGCTTAAAATTAATTAGTGGTTGCAACTTACATGAATTGTGTTTGACAGAGTTGAAAAAAAAACATTTCTTTTCTTTTAGCTCATGTTAACAACTTGCTTTGAAGCTGAATTGTTAAGGTTATATAAAGTAAGATAGATAGATATTTAAAAAAAAAAAAGAAAGAGAAAATTATATATAAAAAAAAAATATTCAAATAATTTTTCGTAAAACTCTAGAATTAGTTAATCAATTAAACAAAAAAAAAAAACGTTATTCTGTGTATTTTACAAAAATTACTTCAAAAAAATTAGAAAAAAAGGATATTGTCATGATTAACGTTTTACGTTACAGTTGAAGTTATAAGTTTAATATTTAAGTGAACTATATTTAACTGTTAACTGATGAAGAGAGAATATTTAGTAAAGAGAGTTCACTAATGCCGTGGTTATGCTAGGCAAACACGTTAGGTGAGCTTTTATGTTGTTAGAGTTTTTGGCACACAGGAGAGGAAAGTTTATTTTTCATTTTATGCGTAAAGCACTAACAGCAAAAAAGCTCACCAAACATGTTTGCCTAGCATAAACACGGCATAACGGAAACCGAAACCTACTCAAACAAACATTAGTTTCAACACCAAGTGACTCGGAGCAGTGTGAGTGAGTGAAAAATGCGCTTTTATTGTTGTTGTTCGTATTCAAAAACAGTGAAAATAAAAATAGACAACTAGTTGAAAATTAAAGGTAATTAAATTAACAGTACATCAGACATTTTTTACATACGTGCTACAGCAGCGCAGCTACTAAAATATGCAGCTTTATCTTTAAGTTGTTGCTCTGCTTGTCCAAAATTGTTGTTAGAAGTGTTAAAATTTGTTGTTTTTATTTTTTTTTTTTTTGCTTTTATGACGGGGTTTATTTCTTCTTCTATGCTGGCGATTGGTTTATGGTGGGCGTGCTCTAACATACTTATGTGTGTGTGTTTTTTTTTTATTCTTATTATTTAATGCTCTGTCTAAGTATTTGCATTGCTTCCAAGCAGCTCTTTCTCACTCACACTTAATCTCTCGCACTCTCTTCGCAGAGTTTAACGGCGATAGCGATCACGTGAATTCGATCTCCGTCTCGAGTTGTAGTTGCGTCCACGTGAGCGCGAACGAGAACGTTGTCTATGATTATTTGCTGGTGAACCCATACCGCGACCACCACCACCACCGCCTCCACCTCCACGACGCTCGCGATCACGATCGCGTCTGTCAGAACGTTCACGATCCGAACGTTCTGGTCGCGCTGAACGTTCTGTACGCTCAGATCGTTCTGATCGGTCTGATCTTTCCGATCGCTCTGATCGTTCCGAACGCTCTGGACGTTCCGAACGTTCTCGCTGGCCACGTTCTGTACCAGCAACACCAACAGTACCGCCAGCAGCAGCAGCAGAAGCAGCCTCACCCTCACCGGGTTTTTCTAAACGTTTGCGTTCACGTGAACGCGAACGATGCACACGTGAACGCCGATCCAACTCGCGTCCACCCACAAAGAAACGTGAACGATGACGATCGTCATCGCGATCATGTAGCTTACCACTTCGTTTCAAATCTGCTTTGCGTGGTCCGGCTGATTTCTCCAGCTCGACCAGCTTCTCACGTATGGTCATAAAGCCCAAATGTAGCTTGCCTCCAAAGTGATCGGCTAGCCGAATGTCATTGTCGTGTATGCCCAGATAGGCGGAGCACACCTCACAGACGCGTAGCTTTTGTTGTTGGTACGTAGATGCAGGCATCGATGTGCGATACTCGTGCTCGGCTTTGATTTTCTTAGCGCGCAATTCTTCGATTTCTTTCATCAGTTCCATGCTCTCCTCGACCTCTCCGGCTTCACCTAGAGCTTCTGCTTTAGCTAGTTTCTTACCAATCTCCTCGGCGAGTGCGTGTACAGCATTAGCTTTTTCAGCCACTTCGGCGGTGAGTTCCTCTTGGGTTTCTTTGAGACGCGTCTTGGCAGCTTCAGTGCGACGATCGCAGTCTGCAATAAATGCCTGCAAGTGTTCCATTGCCTGCAGCGAGTAAAGAGTAGTTGAGTGATATGAATCATCAATCAATACAAATGACAAAGAATTGATACTCACCTCAATGTCATAATAGAAGTCACGTGTTTTGGCCGCATTCTCGTAATCTGCACGAAAAGCCAGATCATGAACCTTTGGACATTCTCCCAAATCCATACGCTGATGTGTGCGTGAGTGTAGTAATATTGAAGTTGTATAGTTGGGACGTTTGTTAAAATGTGGGTAAGATTTTAAAAAAAAAATAAGAAATTATTAGTAAAATATATTATAAAAGATTTTTATAAGCTTAAAGATGATGAACCTAAAATAAGATTTTTTAAAAATACTCAATGTTAAAGCAATTAAAATTGTTTTGTTTGTTGTTGGTAGGAGAGAATTTGAAAATTTCTGAGAGGCATAGGATTGAATCTATAGTTATAAAACTAAGGTTGAAAAGTGAATTTGAAGATGGGTGAACCTGGCGACACAACAGTCGTTCATGATGAAAATTGCCCCAAAATTTTGCTTCCAAAAATGGTTAAATGGTTACATTAAGAAACTCCTCATAATATGTTCTCCCAGGCACAGAAGAATTGCGAATGGGAATTCGAACAAAACTTCGATAAAGCTGTTTAGTTGCATATGAAAATTTTAGTTTTAAAATGAGTATGCAAGGGGGGCACTACTGAATAAAGTGAAAACTTAAAGCTATGAAATAACATTACGCATAATTTATGCGTTATTGAAGGTATAAACTGCTATTTTTTAATGTTTATCTATATATACAGTTGTGTTCATAAAAATAGCAGCCCCGTGCCTCATAACATGAATTTGTCAATATTTCTTATCAATATTTATTTTCAAGCATCACCAGTAACTTGTTGTTGACTGCATGAAACTACCGTTATAACGGTATATCGCTCGCGTTTAGAAACTAAGTGGTTTGTTTTTTAAGAGCTCATTTCATCGCGCACCTGCTAGCAGAGCTGTTCATAATAATAGCAGCAGTTAAACATTCTTTTCATTGTTTCGAATTTAATAAGTTTTTTTTAAGGGCAAGGTAATAGCTGTTTATTATTATTTTAATTTATAATTAAGCTCAATATTTTAGCAAAATGGGTCGATCAACACACTGTTCCGAAGAAAAACGGAATTTGATAAAAACGTTGCGAAAGGATGGAAAAACCTATCGAGAAATTGAAAAAATCGTCGGTTGCTCTTCGAAAATGATTTCAAATGCTTTAAAATGGAAAAATAAACGCGAAACACGTGGACCAAAACGCGCAACGTCCGTCCGCGAAGACCGAAAAATTGTGCAAATGGCAAAGCAGGATCCACAAATCAGTTCAAACAAAATAAAACAAGACCTTAAGCTGTCAATTAGCTCCGTAACTGTAAGAAGGCGTTTGTTAGAGGCTAAACTCTTCGCTAGAAGCCCCCGAAAGGTGCCCTTACTAAGCAAAAAACATGTTGCTAAAAGGTTGGAGTTTGCTAAAGCGCATGTGGATTGGCCTTTGGAAAAATGGCGAAATATTCTTTGGAGCGATGAGAGCAAACTTGTTCTTTATGGATGTAAAAGTCGTCGACAGTATGTCAGAAGACCAGTAAACGCTGCTTATGACCCTAAATACACGCTCAAAACAGTCAAGCATGGTGGCGCTAAAATTATGGTTTGGTCATGTTTCTTCTACCATAGCGTTGGGCCCATATATCCGATAACCGGAATAATGGATCAGTTTCTATATATCAAAATACTCGAAGAAACTATGCTACCTTATGCCGAGGACAATATGCCGTTGAAATGGGTTTACCAGCAGGATAATGACCCGAAGCATACGAGTAAGCGTGTTCGTACGTGGTTTAGGGAGAACAAAGTGGACTTAATGGAGTGGCCGGCGCAGTCGCCGGACCTCAACCCAATAGAACATCTTTGGGGTGATGTCAAAGACGCAGTAGATGCAGCACATCCTAAAAACAGCAAGGATCTATGGGAAACAATTCAAAAAGCCTGGTATGCAATATCGACTGAGAGATGCCAAAATTTGGTCAATTCAATGCAACGAAGATGTGCTGCAGTCATTCGAAATGGAGGCCATGCTACCAAATATTAGCTGCTAAATGATTTTTATAAGCTTATTTTTATTTTTTTGAGATTTTGTTGCACATTGAAGAGTGCTGCTATTTTTCTGAACAACATGAATTTTTATTTTTTCTTCATAACAACTCTAATAAATAAGAATATAAGACTTTTTTGTTTGTTGTAGTTTTAGCGCTAGATGCCACATAATTTACATTAACAGTTTAAATAAAAACATAAAAAATAAAGAAATTGTTTGCAATTTATTATTGTATTAAGAGTGCTGCTATTTTATGAACACAACTGTATATAAAATTGTAAAAAAAAAAAATCTGTACATGAAATATTTTTTTGAAATTCCATTTGCGATGGACGTTTTTTAAAATTTTTGTCTGTCTGTCTGTCTGTTAAAGCATCACGCGAAAACCACTAGATGGATTTAAATGAAACTTGGGATCTAGGTTCCTTATATACCCGGTCATAACATAGGCTACTTTTTATTCAGTAAAAAAGGTTGGACCCGGTAGGGGGCGCTGCGATCGAAATCCAGGCATTCGTTCTTTCAGCTTATCTCCGAAACCGTTCATCCGATTTGCATGAAACTTTGTATCGAGAAGTTCTTGGACACGCTTTTCACGCTTTTTTTTCGACTTATCTACACCGTTCTATCTCGAA
This sequence comes from Coremacera marginata, assembly GCA_914767935.1. Classification (NCBI taxonomy): domain Eukaryota; kingdom Metazoa; phylum Arthropoda; class Insecta; order Diptera; family Sciomyzidae; genus Coremacera; species Coremacera marginata. The sequence continues at coordinate 143,528,748 of OU612047.1, forward strand.
CACCAGAGGGCGCTGTAGTACAAATATTTTGAAAAACCTCGAAAAACTCCTAAACCGTGCATCCGATTTACATGAAAATTGGTATATAGAGGTTTTCGGATACGGTGAATTTTCATGACTTATCTACTCTGTTCTATCTTGAACACCAGACGGCGCTGTAGTAAAAATATTTCTAAAAACTTGGAAAAACTCCTAAAAAGTGCATCCGATTTGCATGAAAATTGGAATATAAGGGTTTTCTGGTACGGTGAGTGTTTTGCACTTATCTTTTTGTGCTATCTTGAACACCAGAGGGTGCTGTAGTACAAATATTTTAAAAAACGTCAAAAAACTCCTAAGTCGCTTATACGATTTGCATGAATGTTCGTATATAGAGGTTTTCGGAAACGGTGAGTTTTTATGACTTATAAACTAGGTTCTATCTTGAACACCAGAGGGCGCTGTAGTAGAAATATTTAAAAAAAGTCGAAAAAATCCAAAACCGTTCATCCGATTTGCATAAAGTTTTGTATGTAGAGGTTCTCGGACAAGCTGAGTTTTTTTTACTTATCGACTCTTTTCTCTCTCAAACACCAGAGGGCGCTGTAGTACAAATATTTTGAAAAGCCTGGAAAAACTCCTACGCCGTGCATCCGAATTGCATGAAAATTGGAAAATAGGGGTTTTCTGATACGGTGAGTGTTTTGAACTTATCTTTTTTGTGCTATCTTGAAAACCAGAGGCCGCTTTATTACAAATATTAGGAAATCGTGAAAAAGTCTAAAAGTGCTCATTTGATTTGGATGAAAATTTGTAAATAGCGATTTTCGAGTACGGCAAGGGTTCTGGTGCTATATTTTTTGCTTTTTCTTGAAACTAGAAGGCGCTGTTGTCCAATTTGTACGTGTGTATGTTATTAAACTGTTCCTTAACGGCTGCACTGATTTTGATGAAATTTTTTGTGTGTGTTTGAGGGGATCCCTGGATGGTTCAGATTCTCAATTGGACCCGTCAGGTGGCACTGCGATCGTACTTAAGGCATCTTGTTTTTATAGCTTATCTCCGAAACCGTTCATCCGATTTGCATGAAAATTCGTGTAAAGCGGTTTTCGGATGCGGTGAGTTTTTATGACTTATCTGCTCAGTTCTATCTTGAACACCAGAGGGCGCTGTGTACAAATATTTTAAAAAAATTTCTAAGCTGTTTATCCTGATTTTCATGAAAATTGGTATATATGGTTTTCTAATATGGTGGCTGTTTTGGACTTATCTTTTTTGTACTGTATCGAACATCAGAGGGAGCTGTAGTACAAATCTTTTAAGAAATCGTGAAAAAGTAGAAAGCCGCTCATCCGATTTGGATGAAAACTTTTATTAAAGGATTTTCGTGTACGAAATTTTTTTGTGTGTTTAAATGGATCCCTGGATGATTCAGATTCGCAATTGGACCCGGTAGGTGGCGCTGCGATCGGGTTCCACGAATTTTGTTATTATATGATAGTTTGTCTCCGAAACCATTCATCCGATTTACATGAAAATTTGTATTTAGGGGTTTTCGAGTACGATCGTTTTTATGGCTTTTCTATTTTGTTCTGTATTGAACACTAGAGGGCACTGCAATACAAATATTTAAAAAATCTCGAAAAACTCTTAGCTGTACCTACATCCAATTTGCTTGAAAATATTTACATAGGAGTTTTCGGATACGGTGGGTATCTAGAACTTTTTTTTCTGCGCTATCTTAAACACCAGATGGTGCTGTAGTACAAATCACTTAAGAAATCGTGAAACACTCAAAAACCGCTCATCCGATTTAGATAAAAAATTGTACATCGGATATATAGGATTTGATTATTTTATTTTTTATTCTATCTCGAAAGCCAGAGGGCGCTTTTGTACAAATACCGCAAAAAACCCAAAACAAATCATCCGATAAGTATGATTTTTATAAGTGGTTTTCGGGTGCGGTGAGTCTTTTGGCGCTTTGTATTTTGTTATATCTTGAACACCAGTGGGCGCTGTACTACAAAAGACGGTAAGACGCTGCAAAGCGCAATAGGTGGTAAATACCTTTTTTTTTCTATATCGCTCATTTGGTGCAAGAACGGCATAACTCAAAATTCGCGATTTTTGAGTTAATAATACAGAAATATTGGCAATATCTTGTTACATCTTGTGTAAAATACTCATTTTGATATCTTGTATACAGAACGTGTGAGACGAGTATATGCCGTTATTTCTATTCCTATGTTTCGCTCTTCTTTTACTCACAACAACGACACATCGTTAGTTACGCCACAGTCGTTAAGGTGTGAACATCGTTTTGTTTTCGGAAAGAGCGACATAATTTGCGTTGTGCCTTTATAAGTGGAAAGGTAAAATGTGTTTTATGTAGTAAAAATTCTTATATACTGGCATATTTTGTGTTGTGACTGTTTTGTTGAAAAAAATCATCTGATTATAACTAGCTATAACACAAAATATGCCATTATTGTTGGAAAAATGTTTATCATAAACTAAATTATTTTTACTTATGACGTTATTGTTACTAAATAATATGTTGATAAGAAGTCAGCATTTTGAACTATCAAACAATGTGCCATTATTGACGATAAATTTTTAGACATTAAATCTAAAATTATCGCAATAACTCAAAATAGGTCCTTATTGCTAGAAAAAAAAAACATTTCTTCAAAATAATACAAACGTAAAACTTTAATTTTTTAGCTTTTTTAAAATGTCTGACTTCAACCGGCGCAAATCAGCATCTAGTTCTTCAACATTTTTCGAAGACTCTGACGATTCTGTTGCAGATGTGACATACTGCCAAGGTTCTCCGGATGATAACGATAGCAATGACAGCAGTGAAAAAATATTTTCAGAACTCGAAGCTACACATTCTAATCCAGCCACTGACAACACTATTACACAAGTTGAAGCAACATCTTCGAATATAGCCGCTGGTATCACTGACATCAATATTTCTCAACTTGACGCAGCAAATTCAAATTCTACGCTCTGTGATGCACTACCTAGCACTTCAAATGCAAATACAGCAAGCTCTTCATTACTTTTGATAAGCCCATTAAGAAAAGGTAAAAAAAGATCAAAACAGACAGAAAAGTGGAAGAACATTATTAAAAAAAAAGAGAAATAGCGGACAAGAATACGAAATGCGCTCAAAGAACAAAAAAATAAGACCTGAAAGACAAATGAAAGCTACATGTACTGAAACTTGCAGGTATGAATGTTTCAAAAATTTTCGCGAGGAGGATAGACAGGTATTGTTTGCATTATATTGGTCTCTTGGAGACATTGAAAAGCAACGACAATTTATTGCCAAATCTATGCAATTTGTCGAGCCGAAATACCGCTACGTGCGTATGGGAGGTATAAGAGGTCCTCGTCATAACAACAATGCCTTCTTTTTTAAGCAAGGTGAGGGTTTAGTACGTGTTTGTAAACTTTTTTTTAAAAACACTCTGGATATCTCCGATCGTGTAATTAGAACAGTATTGGAGAAAAGTGAAAAAATTGCTAACCAATTATTGGAATCTGACCAAAGGGGAAAACATGGTAAACAAAAAAAAAATTAATCCAGATGTAAAAGCAGGTGTAAAGGAATTTATAGAAAAAATACCGAAAATAGAAAGCCATTATACACGAGCAAACACATCTAGAACATTTATAGAAGGAAGTAAAACCATATCAAGTATTTATAGGGACTACGTTGGTGCGTGCAAGGAACAAAATAAGCCGTTTTACATTTTCAATTCATTTTACAGAACTTTTACGGAAGATTTCAATATCTCGTTTTTCACTCCGAAAAAAGATTTGTGTGAACAATGTACAGCATACGAAACCATGGATGAAGCAGAGAAAATAAAAGCGATAGAACTTTATGAACAGCAAAATTATTAAAGTTGAGAAAGAATCAGGAAACTCCGTTTTTTATAAAATGTCTTACGCTGAAGATGAATTCAAGGAGGCGACTGTTATTAAAAAAAAGAAGCAAGCAACATCTATTATTTTAAATAAAGCTTTTCATAGCAAACCAAGCATTCCCAAAAATAAAAAAGACGACATCGAGATTTGATTAAAAAAAATCTCATTCCACGTTTTTACAAACAATTTTATGATAATTTATAAGCGTTTTATTCATGTTATCGAAAAGACTGAATTTGTTTTTTATGTTTACTTACTTGAAGCAAAAGACTTTTTTTATGAAATCTTATGATAAATACCATGAAACAGAGTTTCTCATATGGTATTCAATATAATTTAATTTTAAGTTTAAAAAATGTTTAATTGAAAAGAATTGTTTTTATGTTTTTGTTTTTTTAGTTATAAGACTTTGAAATAAAAGACTTAAATAAAAAAAAAAATTTTTTCGCATTAAGAACGACACATTTTAGTTTACTACACTACTATCAATGAACTTTAGCAGCAATAACGTCATAACTCAAAGTATAAACAATTTTCCATCTAAAAACAATTATTAAAAATTTTTTACTCTCCTTTTTTCTATACGGATATATTAAATATAAGTTGATTTACAAGATGATATCAAAATATTTACATTTATTCATTTTTCTTCAGAGCTATAGTCAATTGAACACTTAAAACGCATTTATCTCAAAATCGAAAATTTTGAGTTATGCCGTTCTTGCACCAAATGAGCGATATGTGTATTTATATTCAAACTTCTTTTTCGCATATCAGGACAGCTGATGCCAAATTCTGTGATATTTTAGTATGCATCAAAATATGCACAAGTCAGTTGCGCCATAAGTTTTAGTTGTTTTGACATTGCAATTTCTATGTTCAATGCTTATTTAATTTTTTTTCAGTTTCCTCGCGAATTGGCAAAAATTCGTTTTTGCTCTAATTTTGCTCACATTCTATCAAAAATGTGCAATCTATCGAATACAATATAAAACTTGAAAACATATTTTTGCAAGCGATTGGCGACACGCCCACACAAATCACGATTTCCCCAACTATTTCTCATAATTTTCCGATGTTGAAGCTACATTTTATTCATTTCGCCGAAGTTACCGGTTTGAAAGATGTACACAAAATTCCTTCTAAAGTTTGTGAAAAGTTTTTTTTCAAATTGACGAATGAAATAGAAAATTATTTATATCAACTCCCGAGTTAAGCCGGGTATTCAGCTAGTATATAATAAATTTGTAACACAATTATTTTGGTTGGGTAATCGGTAATTGCCTCGGTGATCGGTTGGTAATTGCATCGGTAATTGGTAATCGCTTCCGTAATTAGTAATTGCTTCGGTAATCGGTTGGTAATCGCTTCTGTAATTGGTTCGGTAACCAGTTGGTAATTGTTTCAGTAATCGGTAATTGGTTCGGTAATCGGTTGGTAATCGCTTCGGCAATCGGTAATTGGTTCGGTAATCGGTTGGTAATTGCTTCGGTAATCGGTAATGGGTTTGTAATAGTTTCGGTAATCGGTTGGTTATAGCTTCAGTAATCGGTTGGCAATCGCCTCGGTAATCGCTTCGGTAATTAGTTTGGTAATCGGTTGGTAATCGCTTCAGTAATCGGTAATTGGTTCGGTAATCGGTTGGTAATCGTTTTAGTAATCGGTAATTGGTTCGATAATCGGTTGGTAATCGCTTCCGCAATCGGTAATTGCTTCGGTAATCGGTAATGGGTTTATAAGTTTCGGTAATCGGTTGGCAATCGCCTCGGTAATCATTGGTAATCGCTTCGGTAATAAGTTTGGTAATCGGTTGGTAATCGGTTGGTAATCGCTTCAGTAATCGGTATTTGGTTCAGAAATCGGTTGGTAATCGCTTCGGTAATTGGTTGGAAATCGTTTCGGTAATTGGTTCGGTAATTGATTGAAAATGTTTCGGTAATTGGCTGGTAATTGTCTTAGTAATCGGTTGGTAATCGCTTCGGTAATCAGCCTGGTAATTAGTTAGGTAATCGCTTCGATCTTCGGCTTGGTCGATGCTAGGTAATCTCTAAAAACGGAATGCTGTATAGCAATAATTTCTGATACTCTAACAGCGTGATGATATCGTGAATCTATAGGTTTGCTTTCTACCAAAATGTGCTCAAAGCGCCTAAAGAAGTTTTCACTTCAAAAATTTTTGCTAGTGAGTGTCTTACATATAAAGGACATACATATAAAGGAATTTAAATAACTTCCAATGAAAATGAAATAACTTCCAAGCCAAAAAATTAAATAAGTCCCCATTAAATAACTTTCAATGAAATAACTCCCAATAAAAATAAAATTTATCGGTTGAGTTAGAATAGGTTCCTAATATACTTATTGAGGGTGTGTCTTACGTTTGGCGTGGTCAGTTTATCGATATCTTAAGTCGTTACCGAGATTCGGAGGCATTATTTTGTCGTATGTGGCAACTTTTTATCAAATTCAGAAATTAAGTGTCGTATGTACTAACAAAAAGTTAATAAAAGTGTAAAATCGCCACATACGACAAATCAATTCTAAACAAATATCATATTAATTCCTTACCGAAGTTAGGTACAACAGGCTGGGTCGATTTGCAAACCCTGTTGCCTGGGCGATTTTCGGATCGAGCATGGAAAGTTATTAAAAAAAAACAAAAAAAAAAAGGAGGACGATAGGGGTGCAATTTACCCTATCACATCTGTAATTTTCTGAATTCTTTCTTTAGGAATTTTTTTAAAAATTTTTTTGTATATAAACGTACACAGGTAGAGCAAAACTGATGCCAAAAATGAAATTTTCGTACCCGATTCAACCTAAAACTGGTCTCACATTTATACGTTTTTATACAAAAACTATCGTAGAAAATTTCTAAAGAAAAAAATTCAACCAATTCAAGGTATAATATTTTGTAGAATTCGTGATATTAATTAATATTTTTGATATTGATAATCCGAATTTAATCTTATTTTTTTGGGTTCAAATTTTGCCAAAGATATTCTTTTTATTTAAATATTTTATGGTGTGAATTTGAGCCAAATCGGCTAACAACTATATATTTTTTTTTTTAAATCGACCACAATGCCACCGGGGGAATCTAAAAACACAAAAAAAATTTTGGAGGAGCACACGAACACATGTTGTGAATATAAGGTGGATAACTTCAGTGGTTCAGCCGTGATGGTCAAAAATACATACGCACCAACGTTAAGATTATGCCTTGTATAATCTTATGTCAATTTTTGTATAAAAACGTATAAATGTGAGACTGGTTTTAGGTTGAATTGGGTTCGAGAAATTCATTTGTGGCATCACTTTAGTTTTAGCTGTACGCATTTATATACAAAAATTTTTTGAAAAAAAATCCTAAGGATAAAATTCACAAAATTGAAGATGTGATAGGGTAAAATGCACCCCTATCGTCCCCCTTTTTTTTTGTTTTTTTAATAACTTTTCATGCCCCATCCGAAAATTGCCCAGGCAATATACATTTTTTTACCTCCATACAAATCGACCCAGCCTAAGGTACAATCACTAAATTATATAATTTTATAGTTAAATCCCACATGCGTATCCTGTATTAATTTGAAGAAGAATCGATTAATTTCTGCAAATTACAAATTGGGAAGGCCTATTATTTTTCAGCGTGTATAGATCAAGATAAATCGAAATAAATAAATCTTTTTTTTTTTTTTTTTTGAGGAGCCCCCCATATAAAATTTTAAGCCTTTGGAATTAAGTGATCTAGGTGTTTGGATGATGATTAAGATACAGTCATACAAAAAAGTATTCGTAATTTACATTTTTTAAAAAAGCTTATCGCTATCGTAAGCTCCATATTATTTTACTTTGATAAAACTCAGCTATAGCAATCAGTTGAACCCCTTCTTTGCTTTTTTGAAAATTTTTAGGAAAAACAACAACAACAACAGCATATCGTAAACCAAAAAGCAATTTTCTATAGAATTTTACCTCAAAAAAGTATTCGTAATTTCTTAAGCTTTCGAAAACAGAGAATAAATTCCTGGAAATTTGTTTCTATTTTGCGCAACTAAGCAAGCATCATATTACGCTCATTCATTCCGTAAAAAATTTTTGTGTAGATCAGTGTGTCTGTTGGTAATAAAGTCCAATTATAAAACAATGGGCAGGAAAGCTAAGGAAACCACAACTGAAGAAAGAAAAATTATTTTTAAGATGCGAAAAGACGGGAAAACATTAAAAGAAATATCTTCATATTGTAGCAGAAGTATTTCAACCATCCAGTACATTCTCAAAAGAAATGTTGTGGAAAACTTACAACGATCCGGCAGACCAGCCAAGTTGACATTACGTGATCGGTCAAAGATAATAAGATGTGTCAAAGAGAATCCACGCATTTCTGCACACAATATCAATGTAAACCTGAAATAAGATGTTGGTATACGTATTCAAGTAAGTGATGAAACTATGCGTAATGTGCTAAGATCAGCTGGCTACAACGGTAGAACACCACGAAAGAACCCCTTAATAAGCGAGCGAAACCGGAAGAGGCGTTTCGAGTTCGCAAAAAAATATCAACACCAAGATGAACAGTTTTGGTCAAGTGTTATATTTAGTGACGAAACAAAATTCAACATATTTGGACCTGATTGCGGCAACAAGGTATGGCGAAAAAAAAATACAGCGCTGGATCCGCGAAACACATATCCAACAGTTAAACATGGAGGTGTGGAAGTGTGTTGTTGTGGAGGTGTATGTCGGCAAATAGGGTTGGAAATATGCAATATATATCCGGAAAAATGAACCATGTGCAGTATATCGACATTTTAAGAAATAATTTACAATCAAGCGCCGACAAACTCGGTCTTACGGGTCGATATTTCTTTCAGCAGAATAATGATCCGAAACATACTGCACATAATACGAAGATGTGGATCCTTTACAACACTCCAAATATATTGCAAACTCCTTCCCAATCGCCCGACTTAAACCCCATAGAACACTTATGGGCAGATTTGGAAAAATCTATTCGTAAGCATCCAATATCGTCAATGGGACAGCTAAAAAGTGTAATCGAGGAAGAGTGGGCGGCTGTGTCACCGGAGAGGACAAAAAAACTGGTTCAATCGATGCCAAACCGTTTGAAAGAAGTAATCAGGCTCAAAGGTTATGCTACAAAATATTAAAACTTTTTTTTATTAAATCAATATTAAAATAAAATCACAATTACGAATTACTTTTTTGTAATACTATTTTAAGTACAGTTTCTTTTTACTTAACTTTATTGTTTATTTCTTGATTTTTTTTTTTTTAATACTCCTCTAAAATCAAATAATGTTGTTCGCCTTAATGTAAAAGTTGAATTTTGTGAATATAAATTACATGGAACTAACAAAAAAAAAGGTTTTTATTTCAAATAACTGCAATTACTAATACTTTTTTGTATGACTGTATAAGAACATCTAAGGCATCGTATCACTACGTTTTTACTTTGGAGTTTAGTGATTTTAGCCAAAGAAACTTATCAAAACCACAAACATAAACAATGATAAAGCTATTTCTGATGAAACAGCCTGTATAGTTATTAAGATGAAATCAAATTCTTACAGCAACTTGTAATCAATTAGACAAAAGAAAATAACTAAAAAGAAATTCTCCAGAAAAGTCTACACTCGCCAACTTTTGCGCTTCTTTTGCAAGATGAGCAAAAGCAACTCGTGGCTTAAGTTGGTGAAAACTTAAATGTAACTTCATTGCATAGTCTATGCAGCGTGCTTAAGTGGTTCGGACCAAGTAAAGTGTACAAGTGAACGAGTGAGACTAAAAGAAAAACCGTTTTACTAGCCAAGCCGGCAGAAGTTAAAAAAAAACACATATTACAAAAGAATCGCAGTGAAAAAAAATGAAATAATAAATTGCATAGAAGTAAAAAAATTACGATTGAGGATTAATACAGTTTCAAGAAAATAAGTGATAGATAAAAAATACTCAAAGAATAACTTAAATAAAACAGTTAATAATAAATATAAATACACAGCTAAACAACATAAGAAGCAAGAAATTTTTAAAAAATATTACAACTTCCAAATAAAAACTAAAGAAAATCAAAATCGAACTATAAACAATGTCCTCAATATTGTTGCTGATGCAGCTGCTGTTAGCAGCATGTTGCCACTATATCAACATAACGCATGCGCAGCAACAAGTGAGTTTAAGCGGCAGCAATCAGTTGAGTATTACAGTGAAGGCTAGAAAAATAAATTTCTCTCCAAGCACTTCAAACGAGAGTCTCGAAAATTCTTTTAATTTAGCTAACAACAGAAGAAATGAACCCAGCAAACAACAAAGACACGCCAAAAGAACAAAAATTATAACGACCACGAGTGAAATAGAAGCGCAGAAAGGAAATTATCGAAAATCTAGAATTATTGTGAAAGAAACATTTAATGACTCGCCTCTAAAACTGTCCACTGGTTTTAGGCCAGTAGAAGCAACACGACAATACCCTTTATTATATCCTTTTGTAGAAAAATTTAAGCCGCGGCAACAGCGCTTATCTGGGATACAAACAAAAACAACGATGTCCAATAAGGATTGGACACCGATTGCTTATGTGTTAGAGAACTTCGGTGTAGTAGGCAGCGAGCAGCCAGAGATGAGTACAAACTTAAAGGTACCAATGCGTGACATGATTATTTATGGTACCCAAAGACCGGTTGACCAACACTTTTTGGGTGAGCAGACTGCTGACCTTTATGATCAACATTTATTTCAGGCAAGAATTGTAAAACCTGATAAGAAAATATCTGAAAATTCTGGAGCTCTAGGTAAGCAAAGATTTTATTAACAGACTCAAGTAGTCAATTTTTGGTGCGGGGCACTTCGTATTATGAACTCTTCATGTGCTCGGTAGTCTACATTTGTTGAAAAAAATGAATAAAAAATTACAATAAAATTGAGGTTTTCAACAGCTTCCTAAAAATTAAATCAAAGCAGTTTTGGTCACTATCGTCTTAAAAAAAAAAATTCCACCCGCATACCTTACTTTTCAAAATGACCACATCTTCTTGCCGATAGTCTACAAATGTAGACACCTTATAAAATGTATGGAAAGTTAAATCACTTTTTTACTCTACACAAAATTTTTTGATTTCAGCTTGTCGAAACATGTCTTTTTTCATTTTTATTATTCTTTGCTTTCTTATGCACGTTTGTATGTAAATATGTGCTTGCATATTTAACTTCATTGAGTATTTCGCAATAGTAGGATAGAAGTTAAATTAATTTGATGATCCTTTTCCCTACAAATACAGCATGTTTTTTAGATGTATAGAAACAGTGTCGGAATGGTGCGTGTCTTTGACATTTATGTGGTCTATACTTTGGAAAATTCATATCAATTATGTAGAAGAAAAATTTTTACAGCAGTGGATCAAACCATTATTTTATTGGGACAAACATTTGGTGAGCAAATTATCTCCAGAAATGAGCATGTCAATTGGCCACCTAGGTCATGTATGCTGATAAGTCAGCAACAGTTGAATACTTAGGGCGAGTTTATAATGTCGGCTGGTTGCTGTGCCGAGCCGAAACGAGAAGGAAAGCTTAAAAACGCTACACATACAGTCATGTGAAATAAGCTCAAAGTACGTACAGTGTCAGCCTGTCGCTATAAGTTACCTGTTCGGCTGGCAAATGCTGCTCATACAATGAAATGAGCAATGAAATGATTTCATAATACATGAAATAAGCTCAAAGCGTGTATTATGTCTGTCTGTCGCTTTAAGCCGCCTGTTCAGCTTTCAAACGCTGCACATACAATCATATGAAATAAGCTCAAAGTGTGTATTATGTCAGCCTGTTGCTTTAAGATGCCTGTTCGGCTGGCAAACGCTGCTTATACAATCATATGTAATAAGCTCAAAGTGTGTATTATGTCTGCCTGTCGCTCTAAGCCGCCTGTTCAGCTTCCAAACGCTGCACATACAATCATATGAAATAAACTCAAAGTGCGTATAGGGTCAGCCTGTCGTTTTAAGCTGCCTGTTCGGCTGGCTAGCGCTGCACATACAATCATATGAAATAAGCTCAAAGCGCGTATAGTGTCAGCCTGTCGCTTTAAGCTGCCTGTTCAGCTTCCAACGATGCACAAACAATCATATGAAATAAGCTCAAAGTACGTATAGATTCAGCCTGTCGTTTTAAGCTGCCTGTTCGGCTGGCAAACGCTGCACATACAATCATATGAAATAAGCTCAAAGTGAGTATAGTGTCAGCCTGTCGCTTTAAGCTTTTCAGCTTTTTTATATAGATAGTGCCAGGCAGTCGCTTTTGGAGGCCTCATGATTTCATATGATTGTATGTGCAGTGTTTTTGCATTTTTTGAGCCAGTCGCTTTAAGCTGCTTGTTCTTAACGTATAAGTATAATTTTTTTAGTACAGCCAACTTTTTTGTTTTTTAAGATACATTTATGTTATTGGTGTCATTGAAAAGAAAATTGAATAAATTACAAAGTTGATAAAAAAAAATATAGTTTATTCCGCTAAATTCTGAGAAATTGGCATTCAAAGTTAAAAGTTGGTAGTTTAAAGCGATTGGCTTCATCTTTGAACGAGCACAGCTTGGTAACGCTATCAGATAAAGTTTTCCGTAACTTAGTTTTTGTGCTAGGAACAATAACGTGAATCAAAGTCGTGAAATATTAATTAACCATGTAGCTCCTAAGAATGGAAAAATAGACCCCCCCTCCCATACGATTTTTTTTCTCAGCTCGACATAACCTTTCACCTCCGTAAATAGTTGCACTCAATTGCGGGACACCCTGTACAAACACGGTCATTATAAAAATTACCGCTTAACAACAAAACAAAATATGAAAAAAGCTAGTTCAGCGCTTATATTTCTATCACGCTTGCTGACACAGTTTTTCTTTTTGTTTCATTTTATTGTTTACACTTACCGAATTGAAATTTTTTTTTAAAAATTTGCATTTTTTGTTTCATTTTATTGTCAATGTTTTGTCGTAGCGCATTTCACGATAATGGTACATGCTCCCCTTAACGACTCCGACAAAATTGGTTGTTGTTTACGCGTTTTTAAGAAAGAAAAAACACACCGTTTAAAAGAAAAAACACAGAAAACAGAAGAAAGAATGTTGCCTTCAGTTTTGCAAAACAGAAAACAATGTGTAGTATACCGTGGACAAGCACAATGAGTGAGAGAAAAAAAGATGGCGAAACTTTTAAAATTTGACAGACAAGTATCTGAAGTCAAACAAGTATTTGATAACAAAAACATGCGCTTTTACAAAAACAAACGCATGCACAAAAACAAAAAACAGCTCTCGAGAATGTTGTTGCTGATAGCCTCGCTGCTTCTGCGCGATCGCTATTGTAAACGAAATTGTTTTTGCAAGTGCATTTTGTCGTTGAGATAGAAATCAAGATTAAGTACAAATACAAAACAAAGTCTTAAAATCTACTAACATCGCAATTTCATTTTTTTATTAATAATCAATGCAAATTCTTTGCTTCTTTCTTTTTTCTTCTTCTCCAATCTATTTCCACTTTTAAATGTTCACCAATAAGATCAAAAGTAGCTTTAATCTGCAAGCAGTAAACGACTGTAAGTAGTAAGCAATAAGCGCCCACTATGAACACAATAAGCTTAAATAAGCTGCTTTAATTCAAAGCACCAATAAGCTTCGGCATAAGCGTTCACTATAAATGTGCCTTTAAGAACATTCACTCTGACCACCTTCAGCGTGTTTAGGATTTTGTTTTTTTTTTTTTTTAAACTTTTTGCACTTCATCTGTTTCCACACTCAATTAAAGAGTAACAAAAACGTGTTAGCGCTCTTTATTAATAAAGAGAAAAATTCCGTGGCGAAGCCGTGACCTGCTAGTTTTAAGATAAATCTATTTTTTTATATAATTTAAAGCATTAACTTAACGATGCACGATTTTAATGATATTTGCCTAAAGTATTGTTTAAATTTTATTTAGATCCAAAACGCTTCTGATTTTAATTGAAAAATTTTGTTACTATTTCAAAATAAATACAATTTTAAGAAAAATTCCAAGTTTTAAGGTGCATCATGTATAGATTTATCATGTTACTATTCATTATCCTTAGAAATAAAATAATCATTGGCATTTCTTACAAATTCAGTTATATAAAATTGATGACATTAATTTTTATTAAACTTATTTCTCTCAAAGCCAATTTTGGACAACAACACAAGCCCAGCGAGAGAATTAAACAACTCCAGGTAACTCAAAAAGAATTGCTCGGACAAAATCAATCAACTGATGATAGAAGAGAAAATGCGACAAATAGACCTGTAGAAAATATTGCTTTAAATAATATGGAAGAGAGTAAACAGAAGAAACCCGTTAAAAATACAGAAATGGCAAACATGAGTAATTCATCTATAGTCACAATGAAAATAAGCTTGCGAAGAGCTATAAAAAACACGACTAAGTTGAATAGCTCCAGCTCAAGTTCAAGTGCAAGTTCAACAGCGGGTCACAGCAATTTAAACATGATGAGCACGCATCAGATGCCGTTTAAATCGAATGAAACAACTTGGCCGCTGAGCGATAAAACATTTGCAACTTCACCAGCTGAAGCATCATTAGCAGATTCCGCTTTAAAAACATCATCTTCAGAATTTTCTTCATCCACACCATCATCACCTTCAACTACAGAATTATCGACTTTAGCTTCAACATCATCAAAAGCAACAACATCTGCATTTTCAACACCATCTACATCTTTAGCATCAACAAAACTAACATCGTCTTCAACTTCATCAATACTAGCAAAATCTTCGAATTCAGCATCAATAGCTTCAGCAACTCATCTAACATCTAATATATCCTCATTTGTTTTAACTTCAACAGTAAATGCTTCTACAACAATAACATCAAATAATTTAACAACTGCTGAGCCAAAAATTTGCGTACCGATGCTAGTACGTGAAAATTCAACCGTAAATTTAGACTCAGAATTTATAGAAACAGAACGTATCGTTTGTTTTCCTCTACCACCGGATTCGAATCTAAATTTTAATGACTTGGTTGAAGACTCGGTTGAAGTAATTAAATTAGCCGTGAAAGATAGAAATTTACACGAAGATTATTGGAATTCGAGAATGAACTCGAGAAGTAACAGTTTTGATAAAAATATGGTTTTATTATATTTAACTATGTTGTGTTGGTATTTGTAATAAGAAAAAAAAAAATAAAATTATTAGCATGCGAAATTGGAAGAAAATTTGGTTTTTCACTTTAAATTCGGTAAGTAAGATTTAAATAAAGACCTTCAGTTTCAAGTCTTGAATTTTGAGTTTAAAACTTTCAGTTTTGAGTTTAGAGTTTTAAGTTTAGAGTTAAAAGTTTAAAGTTAAGAGTTTAGAGTTAAAAGCTTCTTGTTTATAGTTTTTTTTTGTCATATATCCTGAGTTTAGAGTTAGAATTTTCAGTGTTAAAAATTTGATTTTGGAGTTTATACACTTGATTCTTGTGTAAAAAGGTTTTGATTTTTGATACAAGACTTTTGAGTTTAGACTTAAGAGTCTTGAGTTGAGAGTCTGAAGTTTTGAGTCTAGAATATCGAATTTAGCTTGAATCTTAAATTATGTGATTGAAGTCTTGAGGTTTGAATCTTGACTATCGTGTCTTGAATTTTGAGTTTAGAGCAGTAATAGTTACATCAATAGTATTTGTTTCATCCACTCTATGGTGCTGGTTTTGCAAGCATAAAAGTAAAAATGCCCGTGTGCATACGATTCGGTCCACAATGGTTATAATGTGGTTTATCTATGGCTGAGGTAAATCTCAGTCATCCCAGGATTCTCTGAATGATCTATTTAAAATCCAACAACCAAGAGTTTGTTTTTATATTTCCAATTTTTATTGAATCATTCCAATTTCTTATGATAGTTCCTATTATAATTTACAAAATATTTGCAGTTCAGCGTATGTAGTATGCAATGGGTACTCAGTTCTTTATAACGGGTAATCGGTTCTTGTGGTGGGTAATTCTTGTGACATTTAATCGGTTTTTATTTATTTAATCGATTCGGGTGATTAGTTTAATCTAATCGGTTCTTCTTTAAGCGGTTCGGGTGATTGATTCTTAAAAACAGGTGATCGAGTCTGTGACATTTTATCGATTCTTACGATATTTAATCGGTTCGGGTGATCGGTTCTTATAACATCTAATCGGTTCTTATTTATTTAATCGGTTCGGGTGATCGATTCTTAAAAACTGGTGATCGAATCTGTGACATCTTATCGGTTCTTACGATATTTAATAAGTTCGGGTGATCGGTTCTTATAACATCTAATCTGTTCTTATTTATTAAATCGGTTCGAGTGTTCGGTTCTTATGTCAGGTGATCGGTTTTTATGACATCTAATCGATTCTTATGGTATTTACTCGGTTCGGGTGATCTGTTGTTATGACAGGTAATCGGTTTTTATAACATCTAATCGGTTCATATTTAATACGTTCATGTTTATTTAATTAGTTCCGGTGATCGGTTCTTATAACATCCTATCGGTTCTTATTTATTTAATCGGTTCGGATGATCGATTCTTATAAACAGTTGATCGGTTTTTATGACATCTAATCGGTTCTTATGGTATTCACTCAGTTTGGGTAATCTAGTCTATTACTTCATACTATCGGACATGTATTGTTGTTATATTCTTACATTTTCTTGGTTTCTACTTATAAATATATATTATATATATATATTATATTATATTATATTATATATAATATATATTATATATATATATATATTAGAGCGGTTCGATTTGTATGGAAAAAATTTTGCTACACTTATTTTCTGATTCTACATTCAATTCTAAGCAAAAAGTCCATTACACCATAGGTGTAAGATAAACTTCGAGGCGCCCCATTTTTGATTAAAGATTGTATGAAAATACATTTTTAACAATATAATTCACAGTACAACAAAATTTAAGTTTTTAATATTCATAAATATATAAAGTAAAAATTAAATAAAAACATTATATTATAATTTTTTTAATCACAAAATGGCTTTAAATGATCTTAAATATTTAATCAAAATTAGGGCGCCCTGAAGTTCCCATAAAAATTGTATGGGAGCCCCTTCCCCTATGAAGAAGTCGGAGGGGATGGGTTCCAAAGGAAAAAATATTCCTCTTGGAAAAGTAATGGGGACCGATAATACTTAAAAGGGAAATATTGATAAAAATATACAAACATCATAATATTTGTATGGGAGCCCCCTAAAGAAGGGTCAGAGGGGATGGGTCCGAAAGGAAAAAATGTTTGATTTAAAAAAGTAATGGGGGTTTGTTAACCCTCTCCGTCCCTCCCTTAGGGAGGAAATATTGATTAACTTAAAAAAGGGGTGATAAGGGGTTGCCTCTCCATATAGCACGAAAACCTAGGGTGCCCCAAAAATTCTGACTTCAGATTCGGATTTAGCGGACCCAAAACCTTTAGAAATCGTTTAATCGATTAAGTCTTAAGTCTTAAGTCTTAAGTCTTGAGTCTTAAATCTTAAGTCTTAAGTCGTTAGTCTTTAGTCTTTAGTCTTTAGTCTTTAGCCTTTAGTCTTTAGTCTTTAGACTTTAGTCTTAAGCCTTTAGTCTTTAGTCTTAAGTCTTAAGTCTTTAGTCTTTAGTCTTCAGTCGTTAGTCTTTAGTCTTTAGTCTTTAGTCTTTAGTCTTTAGTCTTTAGTCTTTAGTCTTTAGTCTTTAGTCTTTAGTCTTTAGTCTTTAGTCTTTAGTCTTTAGTCTTTAGTCTTTAGTCTTTAGTCTTTAGTCTTTAGTCTTTAGTCTTCAGTCTTCAGTCTTTAGTCTTTAGTCTTTAGTCTTTAGCCTTTAGTCTTAAGTCTTTCGTCTTTAGTCTTTAGTTTTTAGTCTTTAGTCTTTAGTCTTTAGTCTTTCAGTCTTTAGTCTTTAGTCTTTATTCTTTAGTCTTAAGTCTTAAGTCTTTAGTCTTTAGTCTTTAGTCTTTAGTCTTTAGTCTTTAGTCTTTAGTCTTTAGTCTTTAGTCTTTAGTCTTTAGTCTTTAGTCTTTAGTCTTTAGTCTTTAGTCTTTAGTCTTTAGTCTTTAGTCTTTAGTCTTTAGTCTTTAGTCTTTAGTCTTTAGTCTTTAGTCTTTAGTCTTTAGTCTTTAGTCTTTAGTCTTTAGTCGTTAGTCTTTAGTCTTTAGTCTTTAGTCTTTAGGTTTTAGTCTTAAGTCTTAAGTCTTTAGTCTTTAGTCTTTAGTCTTTAGTCTTTAGTCTTTAGTCTTTAGTCTTTAGTCTTTAGTCTTTAGTCTTTAGTCTTTAGGTTTTAGTTTTTAGTTTTAGTCTTTAGTCTTTAGTCTTCAGTCTTTAGTTTTTAGTTTTTAGTCTTTAGTCTTTAGTCTTTAGTCTTTAGTCTTTAGTCTTTAGTCTTTAGTCTTTAGTCTTTAGTCTTTAGTCTTTAGTCTTTAGTCTTTAGTCTTTAGTCTTTAGTCTTTAGTCTTTAGTCTTTAGTCTTTAGTCTTTAGTCTTTAGCCTTTAGTCTTTAGTCTTTAGTCTGTAGTCTTCACACTTTAGTCTTTAGTCTTTGGTTATTAGTCTTTAGTCTTCAGTCTTTAGTATTTAATCTTAAGCCTTTAGTCTTTAGTCTGTAGTCTTCAGACTTTAGTCTTTAGTCCTTGGTTATTAGTCTTTAGTCTTCAGTCTTTAGTCTTTAGTATTTAGTCTTAAGCCATTAGTCTTTAGTCTTTAGCCTTCAGTCTTTAGTCTTCAGTCTTTAGCCTTTAGTCTTTAGTCTTTAGTCTTTAGTCTTTAGTCTTTAGTCTTTAGTCTTTAGTCTTTAGTCTTTAGTCTTTAGTCTTTAGTCTTTAGTCTTTAGTCTTTAGTCTTTAGTCTTTAGTCTTTAGTCTTCAGTCTTTAGTCTTTAGTCTTTAGTCTTTAGACTTTTGCCTTCAATGTTTAATTTTTAGTTTTAACTCTAGAGTCTCGAATTTTGGATTTAAATTTTGAGTCAAAGTCTAAAATCTTGGACCTTGAGCCATAAGTTATAAGTCTTGCGGTTAAAATCTTGAATCTAGAGTCATAAGTTTTGAGTTAAGAGTTATAAGTGCTGAATTATTAAATTTTGATTTTCAGTTTTAAGTCTTCAGTGTTGAGTTTTAACTATTGAGTTTTTTTATCGTTTTTTTAGATTTTAGCCTTCAGTCTTTAGGCTTCAGTTAGACCTTAAGTCTTTAATTCTTAATTTTTAAACTTTAGTATTAAATCTTTAGTGTTAAGTTTTCAGTCTTTACAAAAAGTATGTTCCATGCGATCAAATCGCAATTAGTGAATAACACTTCCATTATTATCTAAAATTTTGTTGATGTTTTATAATCCAAATTTTCTTCACTTGATAGTCTAAGATTCATTGATTTAATGAATCCTCTGTTCATTGGTTCGAACAAAAACGTTCTATGATTTAATTAAATGATCCAGTCCATTGATTTTAATGTATTTACATTAGTTTAATAAATCTGTTTTTTGAAAGTAAAAACTATTTTTTTGATTTAGAGAATCGATTCTATGGCTTTAAGAAAAAAAATGTATGAACTTTTTTAAGGAACAGAGATTCATTGAACCAATGAACTCGTACATGGGACCTATTCATTAAAATATAATGAAATATATATATATGCAATAATTCAAATTTTTTTCACTTGATAGTCTAAGCATTCAAGGTATTGTCTCAATTTAAGCAAAAATAAAGTTTCTTGAAAAACTTCTCATAAAAAATGGTTGCATATCTTTGAAATTTTCAAAGCACACAAACGAAGGTTTACGATTTTGGAGTGAGAGCGAAAAAAAAATAATATACCTCAAATAGAGAACCGATACAGAATAAGATCATTGACAGTTTTTAAGCTGATGTCGTTGAAAAAAAAAAAAAAAATCGAAAATAAATAAACATTATTTGATGGAAAGAAAAACACTTGTTTATAAAACAAATAATAATTTCCAGTAGATATTTGTATCAATGTTTGTATATACATATGTACAAGAAATTTTGGCATAGCTCCAGGTTGAATTGATCACTCGACAAAAACAGTTAACTTTAAGACATAAAAACGTAAAGAACTGTTAAGCTGTTCCAATTCCAACTCCAAAAATGAGTCATCGACGTTTAAGATATATTTTAATTGTGATAATGCTGTTATTACCCAATCTGAGCCATGGTAAACCAGTAGCAAGAAAAAGCAGAAAATTAGCTTTCGGTAAGTTTTTAAAAAAATGAAATCAAAAGTAGAAGGTAAAAAAACAAAATAATATTAAAACACTGCATTTTAATAGGAGCGGGCTTGTTTGGCGGTGCTGTAGCTGGAGCTGTTATTCACAAGGCAATGTCGCAGAAAACAGCAACGCAACAACCCCCACCACAACAGGTTATAAACGGTCCCACTATACAGAATGGACCACTTTTAGCAAATGGTTGTTATGAGCAGATCATACATGAACCTAGTCTGCAAAATGTTGGACAATTTACCGAAACACGGCATTTGGTGTGTCCAGCCGCGGTACCAGGAGCAGCGGTACCACAGCAGGTTATGCCTCAGATGCCCTCTCAAGCATACCCACCACAGAATCCGCCGATAGCATCTCAAGTGTACCCACAACAGAATCTACCAGCGGCAGCTCAGAGTTACCCACAACAAAATCTACAATTAGCGCCTCAAGCATACCCAGAACAGAATCCACCTTTAGCGCCGATAGTAGTTCCACAACAAAATCCTCCATTAGCGCCGATAGCAGTTCCACAACAAAATTCACCAGTGGCACTTCCGAGTTACCCACCACAGAATCCCCCCGTAGTGCCTGCAGAAGTTCCAAAACAGAATCCATCTGTAGTACCTCCGAGTTATCCACAACAGAATCCGCCAATACAACCTCAGGCAGTTCCAAAACAGTTACTGACAACCCAGCCACCACAACTATATCCATCATTACCTCAGCTAGTTCCACAACAAAGTCCTCAACAAGATCCAATTCTACATCAGAATCTGCCAGCAGCACCCCAAGCAGTATCACAACAAAATCTATCATTAGCACCTCAAGCATTACCACCGCAAAATTCACCCCAAGCTGTACATTCACCTTCAAATCTGCCAGCACCAGCTCAAGCAGTTCCTCAACCGAATTCACCTCAAGTAGTGCTTCAGCCGAGTGTGCCTCAAATAGTTCCACAACAACAACAACAACCGGGACAAGTTTATGTTATATCCAAGACAACTGGTTACTACAGCAACAACACTAAATCGAACGCTATTGCAGCACAATCACTTAATATATTTATACTACTCATTTCTTTTATAATTGTATTTGTATTCAAAAGTATGTAATATGCAGTAAGTATAGCACATAAAACTTTTTACACAAACAACTCTTATTCACTTGATTTTTCAGTACATTCTTCATTAGCAACAATTTTTATCATTACCTATATACTATGTATAATAATAAATCTTATTCAGAAGCACTTTAAATTATTAAATTTCACTAATTTAATTATAAAAAAAGAAAAAAATTACGTAAAAACGTTGGACATTTGAGTTTAAGAATAGGAGAAAGAGGGGTAGAAACAAAATTGTGTCAATTTTCATCAGTAAAACTTGTGAGTGAGTCTAAATCGTTCGTATATTATATGCTGTAGTGTATTTAAATAAAAAAGATCGTAAATTTACGATAAACTAGAGATAACGACTACAGTGTGATTAATAAAGGTTTAAAAGAAAATGCAAACATTTTTTTCATCTGTGAATAACAGAATTAAAAAAAAAGTGGGGTGAGGTGGGGTAATGTGTACCATGGGGTGATGTGTAGCACGGCAATTTTTCGTACAAAATGTTAACATATTAGTGAATGAAGAACTGCGATATGTTTCTTTTGACAGCATTTAGTTTTGACATTATAAGTTCATTAGAGTCCTTAAAAAACGTGAAAAATTTTCGTGAAAAAAATAGCATTTCAGATTTTAAAAGTGAATCTTTAAATATAATAAACGATTTGGCATTTTTTCACGTTGTGGTAAAATAACATCAATGAGAAAAAAGTGGCTCACGGTGGGGTGATGTGTAACACGCACAGTGGGGTGTTGTGTAGCACATCTTACACATTATAAATGCCATTAACGAGGCAGCAAAGCCAAACTCTGAAATACCATCCACATCAACGACATTAAAAGAGATCGGCCCAGCTCACACTATTCAGCCCAGACCAAAATCCAATCGTAGTAGGAAATCAATGAAATGAACGTCACAGAAACGTTCACAGTTGCAGAAGTTGGCAAAAAAAAAAAAAATATGGAAAAGAAAACCAAACATACAACAAAAAAAGCTGCAGGTGCTCGGACGCAAAACCGGCGCTCTTCGTCGTCATCCGAGGCAGATGGAGATTTTTGCATGATTTGTTGCGATTTTTGGCCAAACCATTTAAATCATAAAAATTCACTTGAATGCAACAAATGCAAGCGCCCTTCTTTATATGTTGAAAGTCATTTTATTTGTGAGAATTGTCACTTCGATATCGATATTTCCGACAATTATTTTAAATTTGGATTAATATTTGGATAAATAAAATTATTCATATATTCCCTTAAGTTAAAGATCGGTTTTTTTAATTTTAACGTATGTGTGTGAGTGTGCATCGAAATTCAAACAGATTTACGAGTTATTGCTATTGTTTCATTAAGTCTTCAACATAATAGTTTTACTAAACATAAAAAATCAAAATAAACAACAAAAATTAAAGTTCCTGGACTTTAAACTAACATTTTGTTGGTGTTACACATCACCCGACCAATTTGAAAAAGACCAAAAACACCATATTTGAAATTGTTGTTCTACTTCATCCATTTCTCAAAATATTTAACAGCCATGAAAACACTCCCCAGATCAAAATTTCACCTAAATAAGCCTTAAGTAAAAAGTTTTGTATACGGAATTTATATAGGAAAAAGAATTTAAACTTCCTTGAACAATCTTTAAAACAAGTTTCATAAAAGGTCTATGCAAGGAAAAAAAGGCGTATGAAATTATTTCGTTTATACAAGAACTTATATAAAGTTTTATCTAAGGTTTTTATTCAAGGCTTATTCAGGAATTTGGAGACTGAGCAAAAAAATGTAATTGTTTTTAGTAATTTCCTTTTCTACGTTTCATCATTTTATTTTATTTAGCAAAGAAAACTTCTACATTTAAAAAATCTTTGTATATTTACCATGTTCCAATCTGCACAGATTGAACTCGGATCTTTTGTATTGCCAGCCGCACGATGTAACCACTCGTCTATTCGGTAGTTTACTCGCGCGACGTTGAAACTTAATTAGTATTTTTTTTTTAATTCCCTAAAGAACAATTTTATAAAGCACTCGATTGCAATCATTTCATATGCGCACTTAATTTCAATCCAATAAATTTCCTCGGTAGCCCAGCGGCTTAAGGTGACAGTTTATCAGCAGATAGATCCAAGGTTCAAACCCGCGCTCAGACGAAATTTTTGTTTTTTTTTTTGTTATTGAAATAGCTTTTTTCTATGATAGTGAATGTTTTTTTATTTAAATCAGGAATTTCTAATTTTATTATTTTTACAAACTGAAACTTTGTTTATAAAAAAAAAACCGAAGCTTGAGTAAAATCCTTCTTGACTACTTCCTAAAATGTGTCATTGAATAAAGCTTTATATAAAAAATTATACAAGAAATTTAAATTTTCAAGGCTTTCACAAGGCTCTTTCAAGAAAAGCATGAATATATACTTTTATTTAAGGCCTTTTATCAAGTTGAGTATGAATAACTTTAAATATTTAGGTGAAATTGTTACTGCGTCATTTCGAATTGGTTCTTCTGCAAGAATAAAATTTCTTCTTTTAATTCAATTCAATCTTTAATTAAATCAAAAATAAAATTTCTTAACACTATTATTGGAACAAATTAAAACGTGTTGCACATCAACCCACTTCAGCTTATTTTTTATTTCAGTAAAAATATAAGCCATTTTATACAACTTCAAATGACTTCAACTGACTTTCAGTTAATTCAACATTTCAGTGATTTAAAACATGATTTCTACTGACTTCAAATGATTTTATTGACTTCAAATTGATTTCAAATAAATGCAATTGAATGGCTACAAAGACCGCAACTACAATTATAGTGTATGAATCAAAAGACTTTAACAAACATTTTTACGAATTGATTTCGAAGTCATGACTTCAAAATGATTGCTGATTTCAAAACTTGAAGTCATGAAATTAAAAAATGATGATTGAATGTCTTAAATCATATTTTTGGCATTCAGTGCCAGTTTTTGACTGCATGAATGCATTATTATGATTGCATATATACGTATCATGAAATCATTTTAACTATATAATAGTTAATAAAAGTTATGCTTATGTGTAAAATTGTCATTTTCTATGGCATCAATGCACAAGAAGCGTCAGTTCGATTAATATAAAATGTTATTGTAGTGGCACCAGTAAGTTGAAAATATTTACAACCAACACAGGCAAAACAGAAATAATTTTGCGTTTAACCACTTCAAATGTCATCAGTCTTAAGTTGAATTAATCTGTTTTCTTATAATTTAATTAAATTTACACTTTATTTACTACTATCCAAGGAGAGATATAAAAAAAGAAAATTGAAGATTGAGCATTTATTGTTAATAAAATGTAAAAATATGCAATAAATTGATGCAAATTTGTATAGCATGTGAATTTGCATAATTTTCACACGAAATGCAGTCAACAAAATTTCAGTGTCTAGTCCATGGACAAGACATACAAGATTCGAACATGAAAGTGTAAAGTTGTTTTCACAAAATAGCGGAAGAAATAAAAATCTGTGCTACTAAAACCTACTACTACAGCTGGGTAGGACAAAAATAACCACCAAGCTGAAACAGCAAGGATTGAAAATAAAAACCAAAATTCTCAAATAGATATATTAAGCTAGAGTTGAGACAAAAATGCAAGCCAGGCATTTTCAGTGCTGTTTGCTGCTATTTCTTGGAGCTGTACAGCTGCTAGATGCACGCGGTGCAGGTAGCAGAGGTGGCAGAGGTGGAGGTTTCGGTGGTGGTGGTGGCGGTGGCTTTTTTAGCGGCTGGTTCAAATCGAGCAAATCATCACCGTCCTCATCCTCAACATCATCCTCATCATCCTCATCATCGCCTGCATCCTCAACATCGAATAGGGGAGCAAAATCGAACCATCAAAGTAATACACCCTACATATCGGGGCCTTATACCGGATACCGTCCAATGAGTTATCCCAGTCATAATAACGGTTATAACAGCGGTTATAAGAGCGGTTATAATACTGGCGCCGGCTACCCTCCATACCAGTCGCTAAACAATAATTTTTACAGTAAGAATTTTAATAATATGTGAACTTTTGTTACCTATATTTTCTGCTGTGTACATAGCTGGTTTTTCTACTGGTTTGCACACCACAAGATTAGTCGATGATTTAAGGCAGCTTCTACGCATGAGTACACTGAATCACGATCCCTATGCGATTTCTGAAGAGGCATTTACTATAAAGCCCTCAGATATTTTGGAAGTAGAACGTTCTATGAATATTTCGGCCTGGTTTAATCTAATAAAACCAATATCGGACAAAATATTCCAAAACATGGCAGCCAGACCAACGAATATTCACAGAGTGACGACACAAGTGCCTGCAACACTAACAACAACAACGCCCCAAGAGGAAATTAAAGTAGCAAGTGAAGAAGCCGAGGAAACAGAATATATTGAAAGTTTTTCTCAAGAAGATATTTCAGCTTCCATTGGACCGCCAATTAAAATGTCGTCTTCACCCATACCTGGTATTATTTGTGTTCAAAAGATGGCTAAGAATCTACACGATTTAACAAAGACTATACAAAATATAAACCAGAACTGTATTTTTTTCAGCACCAGAAAGAGAAGAAATATTCTCAACAGAAACATTGAAGGAAGACAGCTTAGCTGAAGTCACCAATGACGGCAGTATAACGAGCACTACAGAGGTGCAGGCGTTGGAGCAGCAATCAATAGTAGACGCAGTAGCGAGTGAAAGTAGCGAGCAACCAGAGGCGGGTAAAATATTTTATGTTACAGATCATAATTTTTAAAACGCCACTCTAATGTGAGCAGTATAATAATTTTAAATATCCAATGATTAGTGAGTCTTCATTTTAGAAATAGTATTGAAAAATTTAACAATAAAACCGAATATCTAGAAAAACTGCTTCAGTTTAGTTTATTACGAGTTTCACTAAACATTTGATAGCAATATACAGTCTGGCGTCAACTTATAATGTCCATAACTTTTGAGAAAAAAATCATGGTCGTTACCAGCTGAGAGCACATTTAGAAGGGAAAGTGTAACGTATAATCTAATCTCAAAAATAGCCTTTTTTCGCATATTTAACCTCTAATATCTCAAAACCCTGACATGCTGCGTTAATTTTGAGCTCGGATTCGGATTCTATGCAAAAAATTACTTCGGAAAAAATGACCCTCAGCTGACCAATGCAATCACAACTCCCCATTATTTGCAAATCTTTGTTACTGATGCACACATAGCTATTTTTATACCCCAACGCGTACTGCGTAAGGGGGTATATTTTAAATTTTGTCATTCCGTTTGTAACACCAATAAGGGGATGTGGCAGGTATATATATTTTTGATCAGCATCGCCTCCTGAGTCAATTTCCTTGTGTCCGTCTGTCTGTCTGTCTGTCTGTCGACACGATTACAGCCGTAATTTTAAAGCTATCGCGATGAAATTCAAAATATAAGCTTTTTTTAAAAAAAATTAAGATCAAGTTCCAAAATGAGCCAAATCGGATTAAAACCACGCCTACTTCCCATACAAAGTGACTTTATTTTAACAGTAAAATGTCTTAAAAATCTGCTCAAACTAAAGAAATGTCTTGAAATTTTGCACATAGGCTTTGATATTTAATATAGACCATCACTATGATATTTGGGAAAATCGGATGAAAACCACGCGTACCTCCCATACGAATTGACTTTATTTTAAACGTAAAATCTCTTAAAAATCGGCAAAAAATAAAGAAATGTCTTAAAATTTTGCACATAAGCTTTGATATTTAATATAAACCATCTCTATGATATTTGACCACATCGGATAAAAACCACGCCCACTTTCTATACAAAGTGGCTTTATTTTAAACATAAAATCTCTTAAAAATCCACAAAAATTAAAGACACACATGTTTTCAAATTTTGCACATTAGCTTTGATATATAATATAAACCATCTCTATGCTATTTGGCAAACCCGGATCAAAACCACGCCTACTTCCCATACAAAGTGACGTTATCAAAATAGGAAAACTTTCGTTAATGTATATAAAAATGGGTGTCATCATGTCTGGCGTGGCTAAAGATTTCGAATAACCTTCAATATGGCCGCGGGGGTTTTACAGCTTCGGTATCCTGCCGAAGTTCCATTTCTTATTAGTTTTTATTATTTATAACTTTTTTAATAGTTTTTATTCTTTTTTTATAAGAACATAAGCCGTTCGGAGTCGGCATAAAGCATATAAGTCCAGTTCTCTATCATTTGTGTTCAAACATTTCACAAAACACACACAACACAATTAATCATAAGAAGCTCGGTCAAAGTCCTTTCAAGGACTGAATTGGCTATTTCGTTTTTTCGTTTTTTTTTTTTATTCTTTTCTTATTTTTCATAATTTTTTTTTTACATTTTCATTATTTTTTATTTTTATTATGTTTTTTACTATTTTTTTATAAATTTTTTATTATTTTTTAATATTTTCCTTATTTTTCATATATTTTTTCATATATTTTTTTATTTTTTTCAAATCACTTTTTTATTTTTTATTATTATTTTATAAGTCTATATAATTTTTATTTCTTTTATAATTTTTTTTAATTTCTATTACTTTTCATTATTTTTCATTTTTGTTTTTATTTTTTCTTTTTTATAATTTTTTTATTTATTTATTGCTATTTTTATTATTGTTTTATTTTTCTTATAATATTTTTTTTTCTTATTAATTTGTAATAATTTTTTTAATTCACTTTTATAATTTTTTATTAGTTTTTTATTATTTTTTTTATTTAGTTTTTTTACTTTTATTATTTTTGTTGTTACTCTTTGTTATTACTTTTTATTATTTTTTCTGATCTTTGTTGTTTTTTAATTTTGCTTTTTTGTTTTTATTACTTTTCACTATTTTTTATTTTCTTTATTTTTACATTATTTTTACCATTTTTATAATTTTTTATATTTTTTTATTATTTTTTATTTATTTTTATTAATATTATAATTTTTTATTATTTTTTTTATTTTTTACTATTTTTTCAAAAATTTTATAATTTTTTATTATTTTTTACTAGTTTTTATTTTTTTAATTACTTTTTTACTATTTTAAATATTTTTTATTATTTTTTTATTGGTATTTTTTTTATATTAATATTTAGTAATTTTTTATTATTTTTGTATTATTTTCTTATTTCTTATTATTTTTTTATAATATTTTTATTATACGTTCATTATATTTTTATTATATTTTTATTATTTTTTTTATCATTTTTTTAAAAATAATGAAAATTTTTTATTTTTTTTTTACTTTATTTTTTTTATAATTTTTTTATTATTTTTTATTTAATAATTTTAAAATAACTAATTTTTAAACAATAATTTTATATTAATTTTGTTTATTTGTTTTGTAGAATACTTTTATTATTCATTTATATTTTTTCTTTTTTATACATTTTCTAAAATTGTATTTTTTAAAAAATATTTTTATTTTTTTATCAATATTTTAATTTTTTATTACTTTTGTTATTTTATTAATTTTTTAAATTTTTTTAATTTATTTTTTTTCTTTTATTATTGTTCTGTTATTTTTCATTCAATAGGAAATGTTGAAAGTTTCTCTCAAGACAGTGGAGGCCGCGGCATACTGGTTGAGGTGCGTGGCTTGTATGCGATGGATCCCAGGTTCAAATCTCATCTGACACAGAATGTTTTTTTTCAATTAAATTAATTTTTCGGTTCAATCGTCACCTTACTGCAGACAATGGCAAACCTCAGAGAGTAAAAACTGCTTTGAAAAACTTCTTGAGAACATAAGCCGTTCGGAGTCGTCATAAAGTTTGTAGGTCCAGTCAAAGTTCTTTCAAGGTTTTTTTTTTAATTTTTTTATTTTTTCTTATTTTAATTATTTTTTTATTATTTTTTGTTTTTAATTTTTTATTATTTTTTTGTTTTTAATTTTTTATTATTTTTTATTATTTTTTCTTATTTTTTATTTACTTTTTATTATTTTTTTAGTATAACTATATTTTATTTTTTATAATTCTTTTGTTGTTACTTTTTGTTGTTAGTTTTTGTTATTCTTTTCTATTATTATTTTTATTCTCATTTTTATTATTTTCTTTTATTATTTTTGAATTATTTTTATTACTTTTTTACTAATTTTTCATTATTTTCTTATTATATTTTCATTTTTTTATTATATTTTCATTATTTTTTTATTAGTTTTTTATTATTTTTTTATTATTTTTTTATTATTTATTTATTATTTCATTGTTATTTTTACTTTTTTTTTATTTTATTATTTTTTTATTATATTTTCATTATTTTTTTATTACTTTTTTATTATTTTTTATAATTTTTTTATTATTTTTTTATTATTTCATTGATATTTTTCATTATTTTTATTTTTTTCTTCTTTTTTTATTATTTTTTGATATTTTTCTATTTTATATGTATATATTTTTCACTACTTTTTATTATTTTCAATTATTTTATAATTTTAATATTTCTTATAATTTTTTACTTTTTATATTTCTTTTTTTTTTTGGGATATTCATAAATCGTTTTGAAGTGACCTAGGTAAATACGCAAAGATTTTCTAAAGCTATTTATGAAAATAAAAATTAAAAAAATAAAATTTGTATTCAACATCGCTGCGATTTTGAATAAAATTTTTTAATAAATTGTTGGTAGCATAAATAATGAGCACTACAAAATGTTTATTAAAAATCGCACTGATTTATGAATGTACGAATTTTGTCATAATTAAAATCCAACCCATAGTTTAAAGCTGATGTATTTTTCACTATAATTTTAAACTGTTTTTCCTTGAAAATTTGACAATGGCGAAATTTTTTGAAATCAGCTATCACGCACTTACAACGGCTTTTAAGGCTTATTTTCATTATTTTCCCACACACAAAAATTCTTTCAGGGGGGTCTAAAGTCCTTTCAGTCCGTATGTAGACTCGCCACTGTGTCCACTATACATGGCCCAAAATACACTGTAGTGCTCAGTCTGCATGAAACCGGTTTTCTAAGGCAAGGGAGGTGAGACAATCCAATAGGCAATAAATCTAGGTCCCGCTGTGGCGGTAAGTCACACGATATCCTCGCTGCTTCTGCGAGCGCTTCTATAAGGCCTAATTTTTCGTTACCCAAGGCAGTACAACAATTATATTTTTCCTACTAAAACTGGTTCTGCTTATATTTCAGGGTTACTTTTTCGTTAAAAGTTTAAATACATATTCATTCAAAAATATTGAATAATAATCAACGTGATGACTTAGAAATATTCTTATCCAACAAAAATATGTAAAATAAAATTAATCACAGGTAGGTACATAAAAAGAAATAAAAAAATATATTTTTAATTTTTTTGGTTAACCCCTTCCGTATGTCATTCTAAAGGAGTGCTTATAGCAGGCCTCTTTAAAGCAAGGATAGCGGAAGGCATGGAAAATTGGGCCATTTCATATAAAAAGGGTAGGCCTCCGAAATCCATTTCAAGGCATGCTAGTAACCCTTCAAATAGTTGCCAATGCCTACTGGGGAGTGACTGACACGCACACATAAGCCAATTCATCATATTTTATTTAGGGGTTGGCAAAATCTACCTTACTAATACAATCAAACACAGTTCATGTACACAAAACCAAAACTGGTTTCACGCAGACTGATCACTACAGTGTGTTCTTGAATAACCCTATAGGAACAAACTAACTTGTTTTTAAAAACAACTAATTAAAAAACTAGTTTAAAATAAACCAGTGTATGAACTACTTTGAACTATATTAAGGCAGCATCCACTTCAATTCTAAATAGTTTTTATTGCATTATATATGAAGTAATCGAAATACTACTTAAAAACAAGTGATTGATAAACTACTTTGAATTATATTAAGGCGGCAACTACTCTGAATTTGATTGCAAATTTTGGTTTTAATTGCAAATTTTTATTAGATTACAAGTTTATATATATTTAACCATGTTATTTCATCAAATATTTTTAACTTTAGGCCATCAGCAAAGTTTTCAATTGATTATTTTAAAGTAATTAAAAAATAATTTAAATATAACTAATTTAACAAGTAGTTGACAATATATGCAGACGAAAGTCAATTGACTTATTTAGCGGACATCACCATACAAAATATGTTAGTTCGTTCTATGGGAAAAAGTCAGAATTTCAACTAGTTGTGGTTGACAAAAAACTACTTTATCAGCTACTTTTAAATTAGTTGATTTTCCTACAGGGAACTGACTGCTCACACAGACTGAGCACTACAGTGTATTTTGGGCTTATAGTACATGCCTAAACAGAAAGAGATGGCCTGAACACTTGAAAGTATGTAACGGTACATTTCTCTCGGAGTATTAAACAATAGGGGGTTTCAGACGATAGCATACCGTTCGAACGTCTGACTAACAACATGTTAACTTTTGAAACCAAAACTTTTTTATATCAAGGCCATCACGTAAGGTTCTACAACATGTGCTATCCGTCTGAAACCCCCTAATGTCACACTGAAGGCCCAAAAAATTATAACTACAGTTGATGAATGTATTCAAACGAAAGTTAAAAAAAAATAGGTCAACGTTTGTGCTATTTATATGTCCATGACTGTTGATAAAAAAAAAGTGAAAAGGAAAATATTAAAATAAACTCAATAATTAAATTAAATTCATTTAATAAAATTTGCGTTTCTTTGCAATTTTTTTGAGTCAGATCTATTGAAAGCATTAAAAAATATTTTGGTACCTCAATTTACGACATTTTGACACATCTAGTTTATATAACGTGGAGTGGAAAATGGATGATTAGAAGGCTTCTTTCTCTTTCTTTCTTTCCTTCGCTCTCATACTCTCTTTTCCCCTGTGGCTTTCTATTGAAAACGCAGAGCAATTTGACTTTGCTACATAATTGAATAATCTTTCATTTAGACAAGCATCAATTGAATGACGACTCAGTTCATGGATATCATTCAAGTTTTAAACGTGCGCGCAAACAGTTGAGCAAGCAAGCATAAATATATTTAATAAAAAAAAAAAATACTAAAAAATTATACCCAATAAAAATAATATATAAAAACTAGCCAAATATAGTAGCTGTAAAAAATAAAATAAGAACAAGGTATAAAATTTAAATAACTTGAATTAAAAATCTTGACATTTTCAAGAGACAGTATATTTTTTTTAAAAAAGCACGATAAATCAAGATAAAATTTTGTATATTTTAAAAAAATTAATTTACTTTTTTTTTCGTATGCTTGATTTTAGAAAAATGCATACGAGGCATTTTTTGTGCCTTTTGCTGCCGCTTCTAATGTTGCTGCTGGCCTGCATGCCCATGAATGAGGCGCGTGGTGGACGACGCGGTGGAGGCGGCATGTTTGGCACCTGGCGTAAAATCAAGAAACCTTCCTCATCATCCAGTAGTTCTTCCTCGCGACGCATGCAAGGACACAAGAGCGAGGTGCCGTACACACCGCTCAAGTCTGCTACATACAGCAAAACAGCAAACTATCCCAAACAAATGCCCGCTGGTGCCACCTATCATGCCAGCAGCGCGCATCTGCCCGCAGGTGCAACATACCATGGCGTTGCAGTGCCACCTGGTGGCAGCTATTTGGCAAGTGGTGTAGCAATGCCACCAGGAGCAGTTTACATACCACAGGCACCGCCACAATCGTCATTCAGTAAATAAAATATATTCTGGTGATTAAAATAGAGAATTATTTTAATTTTTTTTTTTTAATATTTTTTAGATACAGGCAACTTTTTGATGGGCATGTATGCGGGTCACATGTTGGGTCACGGTTTACTTGGTCATCGCACAGTACATCATGTCTACCATGATAATCAGCAGCAGCAGCAGTCAGATAATCAAAAGAATAATGTTGTCATCATAGAAAATGGAGCAGGCTCTGCCAATTATACTGCACAAATGCCCGCTGCAGCCAATCCGCTCTGGCCTACAGATGGCGATGTGCCATTGGCACCTTTCAACACCACAATAATACCGCCAGAACTTCTCCACACCTCCACAGAACCGATATTCTACAGAAGCGAAGTACAACAACAAACAAGCACAATAGCGCCTAGCAATGAACAGTTGCCGGTAGTGGCAACAGCAACCGAATCATCAATGCCAACTACACAGTCGCTTATTGCAGCAGCAGCTCCAGTTCCAACAAATGGCATAATTTGCATGCCACTGTTAGTAAACGAAACAACAGTTGACAGCGATACCGGCGATGCCAGCGTGCAACAATTGGAAAAAATTGTTTGCTATCCAGCACCACCTATAGCAGAAACTGCACCACCTTCAGTGGGTATAATATGTGTGCCACAAACGGTATTAGAAGTCGATTCGAAAGATACCACCAGAACTATAGAGGTGGAAAAACAAAATTGCTATCCAGCACCACCGGTGCCAGAAGGGGAAGAAGACATCACCAAGTCACCAGACAGTGTCATCGGCAATATACAGGAAGAGGGCGAAGAAAATAGAGAACAGCAGATACATGCCACGCTCAAGTCTTTGGGGGAGGAGGAACGCCTAGCAATGAAGGATATTTTGGCAGAGATGGAGCACAAAAACTAAGGGTGTGCAGGATGGCCAGAAAGTGACACAAAATCGTTGATGACAAAATCTCGATGAGCATCAATCAACGCTTATCATGTTTTTTTAAGTTATTTTTTGTTTTTTTGTAAACATATCTACTATAAGCTATAGATATATATGTAGTTGTCACCCATCAAGTATCTAGTTTCCAGAATAACATTCTGTCAATCTTAATTAAAAGCAACAACGTCGCAACATTGTTTTTGAAGTTTATTTCATCGTGCAGCATGTTGTTGACGTTGAGCAAAATTTATTGTTTTTAATTTTTTTTATTGAATTAGCAAAAAAATATTACATTTACACGTTACGGTAATCAAAATGAATTAAAGTGTATTAAGAATCGGAAATATACCAAAAATATTTCATTTGATACACTCAAAAAAAAAAAAAAATAAAAAACTTTTTACGATAAAAAACTATGTATAAAAAAATAGTAAAAACCAAAAAATTCTAATTATTCTAAATATATTAAAAAAAAAATTTTAAATAAAAGATTTTTTGGAACACTAGAAGCAATGTTTGTATGACAATATAACAGAAAGGCGCTAAAATGACTAAAAAAAATTATCAATTGAATGAAAAAAAGCGATTGAAACGAATATCTAACTTTTCAAGCACATGCAACGTTTTTGCTCACTTTTTGGGGTATACCTACAGCCTTTAATATTCATCGAACAAAAACAAAAAATAAGCCAACATATCAGCTATGTGGCGAATAAAACGAATATCTAACTTTTCAAGGACATGCAACTTTTTTGCGCACTTTTTGGGTATACCTACAGCTTTTAATATTCATCGTACATAGATAAAAAATATGCCGAAATATCAGTTATATGTCAAATGTAATGAATATCTAACTTTCCAAGCACATTTAACGTTCTGTTTACTTTTTGGTGTATACTTACACCCTGTATCACCATAGAAAAGACAAAAAATACACCAAAATATCAGATACATGGCGAATAAAACTAATATCTAACTTTTGAAGCACATGCAACGTTGTCGCTCACTTTTTGGGGTTTACCTACAGCCTTTAATATTCATCGTATATAGATAAAAAATATGCCAAAATATCAGTTATATGACGCATGAAGGGAATATTTAACTGTCAAGCACCTGCAACATGTTTGTTCACTTGTTGGAATATACCTACTGCTTTCAATATTCAACGTTCGAAGATAAAAAATATGCCAAAATATCAGTAACATGGCGAATGAAACGAATATGTAACTTTCAAGCACATGCAACATTGCTGCGAACTTTTTGGAGTATACCTACAGCTTTTAATATTCATCGTACAAAAATAAAAAATATGCCAACATATCAGTTCCATGGCAAAATAAACTAATATCTAACTTTTCAAGCACATGCAACGTTTTCGCTCACTTTTTGGGGTACACCTACAACCTTTAAAATTTATCGTACATAAACAAAAAATATGCGAAAATACCAGTTACATGGCGAATGAAACGAATATCTAACTTTCAAGCACATGCAACGTTTTTGCTAACTTTTTGGGATATACCTACAGCCTTTAATATTCATCGTACAAAGACAAAAAATATGCCAAAATATCAGCTATGTGGCGAATAAATCGAATATCTAAATTTTCAAGCACAAGCAACGTTTTTTTACTTTTTGGGGTAGGCCTTCAGCCTTTAATATCCATCGCACAAAGATAAAAATATGCCAAAATATCAGTTATATGGCGATTGAAACGAATATCTAACTTTCCAAGCACATGTAACGTTTTTGTTTACTTTTTGGGTACACCTACAGCAGAATATTAAAATATTCATCGTGCAGAGATAAAAAATATGCCAAAATATCAGCTATGTGGCGAATGGAACGAAATTCTTACTTTTTAACCAGATTTAACGCTTCTTATTCACTTTTTAGGGTGTACCTACAGCCCTTAATATTCATTGTACAAAGATAAAATATATGCCGAAATATCAGTTACATGGGGAATGAAACTTTTTGTGCACTTTTTGGGGTATACCTACAGCTTTTAATAGTTATAACTTTTCAAGCACATGCAACATTGCTGCGCACTTTTTGGGGTATTCCTACAGCTTTTAATAGTCATCGTACAAAAATAATATGTATGTCAAAATATCAGCTACGTAGCTAATAAAACGAATATTAACTTTTCAAGCACATGCAACATTGCTGCACACTTTTTGGGGTATACCTACAGCTTTTAATAGTCATCGTACAAAAATAAAATATATGCCAAAATATTAGTTACATGACAAATGTAATGAATATCTAACTTTTCAAGCACATGTAAAGTTTTTGTTCACTTTTTGGGGTATACCACAGTCTTTAATATTCATCGTACAAAGATAAAAATATATACGAAAATATTAGTTATATGGCGAATGAAACTAATATCTAACCTTTCAAGTACAAGCAACGTTTTTGTTCACTTTTTGGGATATACCTTCAGCCTTCTACATGCATCCTATACTAATAATATTGGTAATACTAATATTGCCTATTACTTATTTTGTCGTAATATTTTCCAGCACTGTTTTCTGTTACTATTTTTACTTCCATATGCACTACTATTTAATACTACTATTTTCGACTACTACTACTACTTTTTCCACCTTTTCCTTAATTAAATCTTTGTCATAGTCGTTATTCAAATCCTTGCCCAAACCCTTATCCAAATCCTCGCGCAAGTTCTTTTCCAAATCCTTGTCCAAATCCTTGTCCAAATACTTGTCCTTATCCAAATACTTTTCCACATCCATCTATAAAAACTTGACCTTATCCCTGTCAAAATCTAAACGAGGGTTTGAAGGGTGGTACGTATGAACTTTATTTTTTTATATGATCAAAAACTTTTTAATTTGAACTCAATAAGAATTTTATATGTAAATATTGATTTGAGTTAAGTTTCAATCAATATTATTTCAATCAAAAAAAAAATATTTATCTGTTCGAAAAAATATCTATCAAAAAATAACTTTTATATTCTGATCGAAAAAATAACGATTAGAAAATAACTTTTGTTTCTAATCGAAAAAATAACTACCAAAAAATATCTTTTATTTTTAATTAAAAAAAACATTATCACGATAAGCAATAATTTTCATTATTGATCGAAAAAGTTGTCTGCGATTTTAATTTTTGATCGCACGATCAAAAAATAATTGATAGAAGAAAAAAAATCGGTCAAAAATGATTGGTTTAAGGTGATTTTTATCTTAAAAATCATGAAAAAACAATATCATGTCAAAAGCGGGATCTCTGACATTTAAAATTCTTTTACAATAACTCTTTATACATGAGCTTTTGATCTAAAAATTAAAAAATAATTGTTATTTTCCATCCCTGCATTTTGCCAAGCTTGAAAAAGTTTTATTTGCAAGCTTTATCTTGTTGTTTTTTTTTTAATTTATATTCGATAAATTTAATTTTCAAAATTTTAAAAAAAAAAAACAAGCCCAAAAGTGCGCTTTTTTATATATATAATGAAATATTTCAAAGTTTTTTTAAATTTTTTAATTAAGATCAAA
Organism: Coremacera marginata; assembly: GCA_914767935.1. Taxonomy (NCBI): domain Eukaryota; kingdom Metazoa; phylum Arthropoda; class Insecta; order Diptera; family Sciomyzidae; genus Coremacera; species Coremacera marginata. The sequence continues at coordinate 143,566,169 of OU612047.1, forward strand.
AAACTCACTAAGCTTTAACTGAATTGAAACCGCAGCATATTTGAAAAACATCAACGTCTGGTCAGTCTAAGCATTAAAGTTGCAGAAGCACTGTAATATCAACAAGTTGCTTCAATTGAAAGCGGTAAAAACAGCGTCAATGTAAATACAGACAGACATGGCAAATTAATGAAAACTCAAACATTCATTCAAACATGAACATTAATGTCTTTGCTTGTTAGAGGAGAAACTTGATGATGATGGTGGCAAAAAAAATAAGGAAAAAAAAAACAGCGCCAAACATAAACAAACACATATAGCAGAGCGAAGATAAAATACATATGATGAGCGTCCAGCAGTAGATGCGGCACTGTTTAGTAGCGGGTGAACAATAGACACGTACGGTTGAAAAGAAGAATCGCAAAAATATAGAATTCTTATAAAATACATTGGTATGGAAGAATTTTTAGTTTAAATTTTACAAAAAAGCTCTCTCTTTTTTGTGTTTATAAAAGGTGTTTATATTACAGAAAAATTATAGAAAAAGTTTAATTTTAAAGAAAAGCTCTGTAGTGAGAATTACAGACAAGGCAAATTTACATAAATCACAGTCAAGGCCATAAAAAGTGTGGCAGACAAAGTAACGGATATAAAGTCAGGGATAATAAAGGAAAAGATATTGGTTACTGCCTTTTGAATTAAAGAGTATGTCTCAAAGTGTTCTGAGAAGAAATCACTTTAAACCGTGTGTATCGACTTAAAGATGGTTTTTGAATAAAAGATTATGTCAGCCAGTTCTGAGAATTTATCACTTCAAACCGTGTATTTTGAAAATTATTGACTATCTATTGTGTTTATCCAAGCAAATGACACGAGTTCCTTTTATTATCTTTCTATGAAAAACTTTTTATTAATAAATATTTCTTTGTATGATGTCAAGAAAATCAATTATTGGGTGCGGTTGGGTGCTTATTTGTGAGTTACGCGATGGCGAACGCAACTCTAAGTTCAAGTGTTGGCGCCATAGAATCTTCAATAGAGACATTTTAATAGCCATAAAGACGCTGTTGTCGCGAGACATGTAGATAGGCAAAGTGTCTTTTTTTACGTCTTCGCTTTGTTGTTTTTGTTAAAATCATTAACATATATAAATATTTCTAAAATTCTTTTAATATATTTCATAAAAAAAGAAATTAAAAATGTTAACGCAAAAAAGTGGGCGAATTATTGTGTTGGATATAAAACACAAAATTAAAGTATTGCGACGCTAAAACAGTCGAAATATAAAATAGAATTTTTTTTTTGCAAAACTTGTATAGCGACATCTGTATTTTAATTGATATCGTTTTCATGATTAAAGTGATTATAATGAAAGACAATTTGCGGCGCATTTAAAAAAATTTGCAATTTGCATAAAGATATTTAATATCACTTCAAAGAATTTCGCAAAAAATAAACAAATTAGGAAGGTACAGTCAGCTGGTTAAGACTATTGATGGTAATTCTGACAGTAGCAGGCAAAAAGCTGTCATCCACAAATGAAAAACTTGATCGTTAATTCTTGATCAATTTAAATCGGGACTAATAAGCGCATGATGGCAGAGAAAGCTCTTTGCCCGCGAGCTACAGAATGTCCCTCAATGGTTTAGGCAACGAAAAGACATTCTTCAAAAATATCAATAATTTTGAACGCATCAAAAAAAAAACAAAAAAAATATTTGAATTATATACAACAGCCTTTAAAGTTAGCTATATAACTTTTTATATCTATTCAAAAAACAAAATTGTGCTGCAATGTGCCCGAAGTGTGCTATCATGTGCCACATGGGGAAAATAAATTCAACTTATGGCTTGATTTAAATAAAGTGTTGTTTTTTAAATGATATTAGAGATCTTTAATTTTTCAACGGCATATTGCAGCACAACTAAAGCACATTACAGCACAACTTTCGAATTTTTGAAAAAATTAAATAATAGAAGATTCAAATTTAAAAATCTTAAATATTTCTACGGCACATTGCAGCACAATTTGAGCACATTGCAGCACAAGTTATGAATTTTTGAAAAAAAAACTTAATAGCAAAGCACCATAGCACAAATTTAAAATTTTTGCAAAAATGTTTAGAGCGAAGCAAACTTAAAAAAAAAAATCCTAAATTTCTCTGCGGCACATTGTAGCACAACTTGAGTACATCATAGCACAGCTTCTGAATTTAAAAAAAAAATAATTAATAGAGGAAATGACGTTAAAACTCCTAAAATCTTAAATCTGAAAAATCTCTAACCTATGTCATATTGCAGCACAACTTGAGCATATTATAGCACAACATTTGAATTTCTAAAATAAATAATTAATATCTCAATTAACTTTAAAATCTTTGATATCTCGCATTTCAAATAATTTTTTATAAATTAATTAAACATCTTAAATAGCTCTGCGGCACACGGCAGCACAACTGCAGCACATCGCAGCACAACTATAAAATTGCAATAAAAAAACAATTATGGCAGAGCTTACATTAAAAATCTTAAAATTCTCTACGGCACATGGCAGCACAAGTTGAGCACATCACAGCACATGCTATGAATTTCTCAAAAAAAAAAAAAAATAATATTAAATTAAACTTTATTAAATTCAAATTAATAAATTAAATTAAAAGTTCTATTCTTTTTATTTTTACTAGACGAATTATATTTCAAATGCGCCAACGCAAGGCTTTACTAGCGCTTGCCATGCTTTTGGCTCTGCTCGCTTTCAATACGGAAGTGCAGGCAAAAGGAGGTCGGGGCGGTGGTGGTGGTCGCAGTGGTGGTGGCCATCGCAGTAGTTCTGGTGGCGGTGGTTTTTTCAGTGGTTGGGGAAGTAAAAGCAAAAGTTCTTCATCATCCAGTAATAGTGGTGGTGGCAGCGGCAGCAACAATGGCGGCGGCGGCGGTTTTTTTAGTAATTGGGGTTGGGGAGCAAAAAGTAAGAGTTCCTCTTCGTCCAGTCAAAAAAATAGCGGCTCTTCATCATCATCACATTCATCTCCTAGCAAGCCACATGAATACAAACATGATTTACACCAAGATTTATCAAAATCTAATAACGGCGACAAGTCTGCACCGCCAATTGGCTGGAATGTCGGCGCTCACAACAGTCATTTGCATCATCCCATAATGCCTTCAAGTCTAGGTCATAACCATGTTAATCCGCCGTTGCATGGCTTGCACGCTGTATCCTATCCTAGACAGCCTGTTTTTATGAGCTCTAGTGTTCCAGGAGCACCACCACCACCGCCACCACCATATGGCGGCTACTATGCATCATCATCATCGTTGCCGGTAGGTGCAACATTTTATTCGCAAGTGCCAAGAAAAAGTTCGGATTCAGGTTTCGGTAAGAATACATACCTTTTTTTAAGGATTTATAAAAATGTATGAGAAATTGATTAATCAAGATTTTTGATAACTCAAAATAGTTGATGCGATAAACAATTAGTTGTCTTCTAGTTGTCTTCTATTTAATTTAATTGTTCTAGGTTCTGGATTCTTTGCTGGTGCCTATGGACAAAGTATACTAAATCGTCTGAGTCATGTTCACTACTATGGAGGTCACAGATCAGTGATTCATAACCATGACAACAATTACGACAACAACAACAACAACAAAATGGACAATAATAGTACCATAGATAGGATAATTATAATAAACAATAATCCAACGACTACCGGCGAAATACCACTGGAGCTTGGCGGCGCCCAGTTTAATCAAACTCAGCCGATATTAAGAAACGAGCAAGAAAATACAACCTATGGAGTCGAAGCTAACTCAACAAATCTTTCAGAATTAACAGATGCAGCATCATCAATTTCAACAATCATCACCAATACTGTGAGCACTGATCAAGTTGATGTTAATGCACAAACAACAACAACAGCAAAATTGAGTGAAAACATCTCTTCTACTGTTGCTTCTAATGATGTGTCCAACAATTCAATAAATACTCCTGCTGCTGCTCCAGGTGGCATCATCTGTTTTCCCAGCATGGTAAACGAAACGGATGCGCAGGATCCCGACAAAGTATTGCAGGTAGAAAAAATCTTTTGTTTTCCAGCAGAGCCACCAGCACCAACAGTAGAGGAGCTTAAAATAATACAAGAACAACAACAACATCAACCACCAGAGCAGCCAAATATTTTAAAGGAAGATGTGCAATATTTAGACATTATTTTATCGGGTGGTTTAAATAACAAAGGAAGCTTTCAATTAGCAGGCATTTCTGTATTCTTGTTAATTAGTCTCTATTAAAAAGCTTAAACCGGAGAGCAATGATCAATGATAAAAGTTTATTTCTATAGAAATAATTTGTATGCAAACTTGAAAAAAAAACACGCATTTTGGCAGAGACATGTGTTGGGAGTGCTTTCAACAAAAAGTTTTTTATGTTAAATATTGTATTTATTGCAACTTACAACAGAGGTAGTCAAAAATATTTACACATTACTCAATATTTATATGTGTGTTAAAGAAAGAGAACAACTTTATTGTTGTTGGAAATAGTTTGCAAGCAAATTTTTTCTTGTTGCATTCCTTACAGTATGCAAAGAACATAAAGTAAAATTTTGCATACCTAACGGTAAATAAAAAAATATTAGCAATGTGTAAATATTTTTGACTATCTCTGTCACTATAAAACTATAGTTTTAGAGCACATTTCAGTGGAACATGTGTTAATGTGTTTTGTTTAGCACAGAAGAGCGGTTATGTTGTGGCTATGCTAGGCAAATATGTTTGGTGAGCATTTTTTTTTGTTAAGGCGGATTCACCGACCACCTTCTTCGGCAAGTTTGTGCGAAAATTAAAATAAAATAAAATAATATGTTAATCAAGTTGAACACAGTGCAGCAAGTCTGTCTCATTTGAGCGAAGAGCGCAAAAACTTCATATAAATAAAAAACGTGCAAAACTTGCTGAAGGTGGTCAATGAATTCGCCTTAACAACAAAAAAGCTCACCAAACATATTTGCCTAGCATAGCCACGGCATAATGAGCATAGTTTCCCAGCAAACAGCAGTTCTCGATAATTAAATTTATCAGTATTATCGTACCGATATAGAAATTTAAATATTGAGGATACTTTTTCGATAATAAATTTATCGATTGTATTGAGATATCGTTAAGATAACGATATTTTAAAAATTTCAAAATATTTTCGATACTCAATTTATCGATAGATTTTCGATATCTTAACGATACCGAAATTAAAAACAATTTCTTTATTATTTTCAATACTAAATATATTTTATGTTTCTAAGCATCATCGTAACTTTTTCGAGCTCTCTTAAAGAATTCGTTCATATTTCGAAAAGAAAGTTATAGAAAGTTATGGAAAAGATTAAATTTTTCACGAATCTATATTAGGGTGATTCAAAAAAGTCGGCTATTTTTTTAAAAATTCTCTCTTAAAAAGATTAAGGGGAATGAGAAGAGATGCCTGCAAAAACCGTAACTCTTATATTTTCCATATTAATAACATGGAAATACTTATTTTTCAAACTTCTGATTTTATTTATTTTACCAATTTATTTATTTAACCAAAAGACCGAATGTAAATGACTGAAACGTATCTTACAGGAAATTTAACGTTCTACAAAAATGTTCCTTATCATTTTTTTGATAAATCTATTTGTTCAAAAGTTATTCAAATTTACATTGAAATGTAATTATGTTATAATTACGCATTTTTCTCGAATTTGCGGTAAAATCATTAATGTAATTATTAAATATTACAAAAAGGTATTAAAAAAATCAAAATCAACAAATTTATGAAGTCTTTCAACATAATTTAACTACTAAATTCCCCATTTCTAGAAAGAATTAATGAAAACGCCTTTTTATAGCATTATATAAGACTTACGAGGCCTGTCATAAACAAAAAGAGAGAAAGATAGCGAGAGAAAGCAGCAAATTTTATGTTCACATGATTTTTAAGGACTTTTTCGTACAGCAAATCACAATTGATAGAATTTCCAAGAAAGATTTTTTAATATTTAATGATTTTACCGGAAAGTGTAATTATAACATACATTTTATTAACTTAAATATTATTTTATTATATTAATTTTGAATATGAATAACTTTTGAACGAGCAGATTTATCAAAAAAATGTTTAGGGGCATTTTTGTAGAACGTTCAATTTACAATAAGATACGTTTCAGCCATTTACATCCGATCTATTGAATTTTAAAATATAAAAGCGGTAGTTGTAAAATAATTGTTCCTGTTATTTATATGGAAAATAGAAAAATGCGATGCGCAACTTCTAAATATTAATATTAAATGTTTCGATTTTTACAGGTATCTCTTCTCACCTTCCTGAATCTATTTCAGCGGGGATCTTGAAAAAAAAAATAGTCGCCTTTTTTTGAATCATCTTAATCAATATTGAGTTTCGACAAGTGTCGGTTTGTACGATTAATAGAAGTGTGAACAGGGAAAAATTTTAAATTAATTTCAAACTTTTTGAATTTAATTTTTTGTTTTTTTTTTATATAACAGAGTACTTAATGAAAAATTCGCTGATGACATAGAAGATTAAAAAAACGACATTTCGTTTCGATTTCGAGGCTCTATTTCGTTACAAAATTGTTGCAACCAAGGCTTGGAAATAACTATTAAAAAATATTTTTTTTAAGTTAGGTCTGACTTCATTTTTTTACTTTTTTATTTAATTATAAAAGTTAAATTTTACTTTTAGTTTATATATACAGGGTGTCCCGCAATTGAGTGCAACTATTTACGGGGCTGAAAGGTTATGTCGAGCTGAGCAAAAAATGGTATGGGAGTGGGGGTCTATTTTCATATTCTTAGGAGCTACAGGGTTAAATATTATTTCACGACTTTGGTTTACGTTACTTACTTACTTACTTACTTAGTTGGTCGTAACAACCCGTGTCCGGGTTTCAACCGACTTTGGTTTACGTTATTGTTTCTTATTTTGATAACTCATTATAAAGGCAATAAAATCACCTTTCTTACGGCATATCAACAAACCGCACCAACATAACCGTTACCGAGCTGTGCTCGTGTGAAGATCAAATCAATCGATTGAGACTACCAAATTTCAATTTTGAGTGCAAATTTCTCAGAATTTCGCGTAATAAATGAATTTTTTTTTAGGAGCAATTTTGTAATTTATTCAATTTTCTATTTAATGACGCCAAAAACAAACATATCATAAAAAATAAAAAAAAAACAATGATATTATCTACTTCATAACTATGATAATTGTAAATTCATTATTTTCAAATAAGTATAACTTTTTCAGTACAGATAACTTTTTTATTTTTAAAGATATGTTTATGTTTTAGGTGTCAATAAAAAGAAAATTGAATAAATTTTAAAATAGATCTAAAAAAAATTCATTTATTACGCAAAATTCTGAGAAATTTGCACTCATAGTTGAAATTTGGTAGTTTCAACCGACTGATTTCATATTCACACGATCACAGCTCGGTAACGGTTAAGTTGGTTGATATACCGTTGGAAAGGTGATTTTATTGCTTTTATAATAAGCTATCAAAATAAGTTTTATGTTAGTTAGTTTTTCTGCTAGAAACAATAACGTGAATCAAAGTCGTGAAATATTAATTAACCGTGTAGCTCCTAAGAGTGTGCGATTTTGTGCTCAGCTCGACATATCCTTCCAGCTCCTTAAATAGTTGCACTCAATTGCGGGACACTCTGTTTAAAAATATAAGTTAAGAGTTACCTTTTACTTTTAAGAATAAAAGTTATTCCTCAATCTTTAACTTTTATTCACAAAAATGAAGATCTAATAGTCTCTTGAGACTTTTATTCTTAAAAAAAATTTATAAAAGTCTTAAAAGACTTTTATTTCAAAAAATCAGTAATAAAAGTAATTTGAGACTTTTATATTTAAGTCTCGATATACGTCTTTATAGAAAGAAGATAGAGTTAAAAAAAAAATAACTCTTATTAATAAGTTATCCAATAAGATTTAAAACTAAAATTTATAAATAACTCTTATTAAATAGCTTTTACTTTTGATCATAAAATAATAACTTTTCCATAGTAAAGTTTTTTACGACTCTAATTTTAAAGACTTTTTGGAAAAAAGTCATAAAAGTCCCAAACTCTGGTTACAACACTTCGTTACGAATTCGTGTCAACCACTTCATACGATTTTGCAACGAAATCGGCAAGATTCCGAAGTATTCGTAACGAATTCGAAACAAATTCGGAAACTTTGGTTTGCTGGGAACTGAATATCAAGTTCATTCATAATATATCAACTTTAAACTATTTTGCTCTTTAAAAAAAAATTTCAACATTTTATTTAAATGTCAATGCGAGCTACAAATTTAAGTGTGCCTTTAAAAAAATTAAAATAAAAAATAACTTATATGTTCATTTTGATGTGCACTATATTAAAGAAATTTATTAAACCTCAATATCGTACCAGTATCAAAAAAATTTTTTCCATCAATATGGTAACAATTTCGAAATAATGTTCGATCTCGTTATTGTTTGTTACAATAACATCGTTACGATATCGAAACTTTCTTCAACCTCGATATCGTTGACGATAGACTGTTTTGTATAGAAAGAAGCTATTACTCGATATCGAAACGATATCGCTTTAACATAAAATCATAACAACTTTGCGATATTGTCTAGACATCGAAACGATATTGCTTGGTGTGCTGGGTTAAAATTAAAGCAAACTTTTATGCCTTGGTTATGCTAGTGTTTGGTGAGCTTTTTTATTGTTAGTGTTTTATGTATACGAGAGAAAAGCTTATTGTTCATTTTATGCGATACAAAAAAGCTCACCGAAAATTTTTGCCTAGCATAACTCACGGCATAACAGCACAAAAGCTCACCAAACATGTTTGTCTAGCATAAGTACGGTATTGCGGAACTATTTTTCTTTTTTTTTTCGTAGGCCACAGAAAGTGTTTTTGTTCGGAAAAATTCGGAATAATCAATATAGAGTTTATATTAATATGATACATAAAAATTAAGTCTTAAAATATAAGTGGAAAAAATTATAACCACGAAACATAGTCAATCGAACAAGACTTTTTAAAGCATTTACTAGAAATCACTCGATTTTTTTCAAAATTTTTTATACGTTTAAATAAGAGTTTTTAAATGATTTTTCTAAATGGTTTTTATATGGTTTTTACTTGTTTTTTGTTTTACAAAAATACAATTATATCTATAATATAAGAAATACAAAGTAATAGCCGTTTGTGATATTTATAAAGAATTTTGGCGAAATGACAATTTTGAAAACGATTTATTTTTAAGATTATTTACAATCACTCAAAGAACACTTGACACAAATTTTTTAAGAAATTCTAGTTATATAAATTTTATTAATGCTTTTAATGTGATTAATATTAAAGTTATAATTATTATAAATATTCTTATTAATTTATAGTTTTTTATATTTTCAGTATCTAAACGTTTGAAAACAAATTCAAAAATTAAAATTATGTTGTACTTCAAAAATTTTTAAGTGAGAAATGAATAATATTATTAAATAAAAAAATTATTGATACATATTGCTATATCTCTATTTTAATCTTAAAATTTTTTTTGATTTTTTTTTTTTTTTGTTATTCATGCAAAAAATATTAAAGCCATAAATTAAATTTAAAATTGTATTTGGTGTCAAAACTATGTATTTAAATGTAAAAATAGTTATAAATGCATGTGAGCACATTTGTGTCTTGAATAAATTACATGTATAGATGCATACTTAAATTGTTTGAAGAAATTATATTACAGCAAAATAAATGTTGAAATATTTTTGTGAATTTTATTGTTTTTCTTAAAGAATTTTACCTTTTATTGACAATAAACAGGGTGTGCCGCAATTATTTACGGAGGTGAAAGGTTACGTCGAGCTGAGCAAAAAATCGTATGGGAGGGGGATCTATTTTCACATTCTTAGGAGCTACAGGGTTAATTAATATTTCACAACTTTAATTCACGTTATTGTTTCTAGTAAATAAACCAACATACAGAAAACTTATTTTGATAAACCATTGTAAAGGCAGTAAAATCACCCTTCTAATGGTTTATGCCGCGTTTCCATGTGATCTTCTATTATCTTCTAGTATCACAATTTTTGTAAGAAAGAAAAAGCATGTGAGCCCTACTTTATGGCATTGATGAATGGGAGTGTGAAACAGGTATACCTCTTTAATTTTTATAGCATGTGATATCCACTGTGATACTAGGAGATCGAAAAAGTTAAACTTCTTGAACTTTTGCTATAAAAGTTGATCACATGCTATAAATATGACATTCATTTTTATAGTTGTAGTTTTTGTGCTGTCAAGCTGTCAATTTTATTTGCGCCAATATTAATTGTTTTGAAATAGTACAGAATTACGAATACAAATTGGAAAACAAAGAAAATCAAATCAGGTCAATGGGTATGATTTAAAATAAATAAACATTCTTGGTTTTTTTAACCATCGCAATGTAGAGTTGGTCAGAGAGTTCCTAAGCGCATTTATGGAAAGCAACAGTGATTTTTTTCTATAATTTGGTGCTTGGTAGATTCACCAAGACTTTTTTTAAAACTGTTTTTTTATATTTTTTTTACGTGTGTATTTCACTGATGCTGCTGCAGTTGTGGCACACGAATTGGATTACCTATAACACCTGATGCTGTCTGCACAATAATAATTATATAAAACAATTTAGGGTACGTAGACAAGAAGTTATTTCAATAAGCACGTCTAGCAATCAGTAAACTTGCAGAAATTGATTTGTTTACATATTTTGCAAATGTCAAATTTTTATAGGTAAAAGTACATATACACTCATGGACAGATAAATAAGAACATAACTTGCTTGTGAGTGCATTCACTGGTGATGCTTTATTATTCAGTACTAAATAAAAATAAATGACTTCATTAGTTAAAAGGAACTTAAAATTAGTTAATACAATTAAAAAAATAACATAAGCAAGTAAATAAAAAAATATTTTTGCAAAAAACCTATTTGGAACAAAATAGCCTGGCCAAATAAATAAGAACATTCAATGTTTGCTTACAGATTAAAGTTTAGGAACATTACAAGTACAAAAAAAAAAATTTAAGCTTAATATCCGGAGTGTCCTCCTTTGTTTTGAATAACTTTTTGTATCCTATTTGGCATTGATGAAATTAATTTCCTACAAGTTTCTATGAGAATTTTTTGCCATTCCTCTTTTACAAAACTCCATAATTGTGCTTTGTTTGAGAACTGCCTTTTGATACCTCATTTTTTAAGACACCCCACAAGTTTTCAATGGGGTTTAGGTCCGGTGATTGACTTGGCCACTGAATCATTCGGATTTTATTATCTGTCAGCCACTTTTTTACTAACTTGGAGGTGTGCTTCGGGTCGTTATCTTGCTGTAACGACCATATCAAGGGCATATTCTCGCTGGCATACGGTAACATTACAGTTTCCAAGATATCCTTGTAGCTCAATGCAGTCATAGTGTCGGTAATGAGATGTATCGGACCAACGCCATACCAAGAAAATCCTCCATACACCATAATGTTGCCGCCCCCATGCTTTACAGTCTTTTTTGTAAATCGAACGTGGAATTGTTTACCCTTTGGCCTTCGTACATTGCGTGCGTAATCATTTGAAAACAAATTAATCTTACACTCGTCAGTCCCTTCAGTTCCCTTCCATGACACATGACTTTTGGCGAATTCTAACCTACTCCTTAAATGATGAGGACGTAGCAAAGGAACTCTTCTGGCTATTCTTCCAGGTAGATTTGCGGCCTGTAATCGCCTCCGGATGGTTCTTGAAGGCACTTCATTATTTATTTCGCCAGCAATCTGCCTCGAAGACATGAAAGGGTCTCTTTTTACTAGCGTTAGAATTCTATTGTCTGTAGAGTCTGAGGTTTTTTTGTTGGATTTTCCTCGACTATCATCACTTTTTTGTGGCTTAAGAGCGTTGTGCACAAAACACAAGGACCGATCCAAACAATTAGCGATGTAACGGAACGTATGGCCCTTCGATTTCAATTTCTCAACCAGCCGCTTTTCCTCCAATGAACAGTGCTTACTTAGTCCCATCTAATACATTATTTACATTAATTAAACTAAATATTTCTCCTGCTATACAGAGAATTACAAACCTTTGATAAAAAATCACTTCAACCCGTAGAATTTTGAAAAAAATGCTTACGTTATTATTTATTTGTCCACCTGTTAAAGCAACTGGTTATAGAAAAGTACGCATCAAACACAAATAACGGGATTTCCCCGTTGGTGTTTACTAGAATACGGCATTGCCAGAATCAAAATATAAATTTCATTGCGTTTGGTGTTTATGCATCGAATTTTTTTGACACATTTAGGTATTTTTTGTTTTTAAAAAATATGTTCTTATTTATCTGTCCATGAGTGTATGCATCTCGCTCTTTATAGCATGTGTTTTGTGATATGGGATAAGATAAGATACTGAAAGATCACATGGAAACGCGGCATTATCAACAAACCTCACCGACGTCACCGTTACCGAACTGTACTCGTGTGAATATGAAATCAATTGGTTAAAACTACTTAATTTCCGCTTTGAGAGCAAATTTTTCAGAATTTTGCGTAATAAATTAAATTTTTTTTTTACGATCATTTTTATAATTTATTTAATTCTTTTTTTCAATTGGACCAAAAACATAAACTTATCTCTTACAATAAAAAAGTTGGCTATAATAAAAAAAGTATACTTTCTGAAACATTTCTGAAAGCTTATTAAATTATCTTTAAAATTGTACCATAACCTTTAATATCGGTTGTATACTAAGAAAAATATAGCTGTTTTAGATCTTATAAAAAAAAATTATCTTACTCGAAAACAAATCGATGAATCGATTTTCCTTTGGCCATTCTAATTTATATTGAACGTACTTTAAGAATACATTGCCATATCACGGAGCCCAAGATATCGTAATCATGCTTTTACAATAATTTATTTATTCACCCTTAAAATTTCTCTTTACATATTCCGACACCATCTATAAAAATCACTACAATCAGCATTAATTCCACAAGGTTGGCAGCTCTGTTTAGTATTTAATACATTTAGTGTTATCTCTTTCTCACTCGCACACCCTTTGTGTTTTATCTTTCTTGCAAAATTCTTATAGCTACTTTTAGCCGGGCTCCAATGAACAGATGAACCTCAAGAGCGAGCGAGAAGCATGCTATTATAGTTTGCTATAAAATTTGGAGCACTCAAAAAGCAAAAACAAAAAAGCAACACAAATTACAAACACTGTTGATTGGATTGACGGCAAAAACAAAATTTAGTTTATCGAAAAACGTCTAACGAATAACAAGCAAAAGGGAAGCTTAAGAAAAGTAATCATCAAATATTTATTTAATACATATATTTTACAAAACAAAAGACACACGTGGATAAAGTGGTGTAAAGAGGGAGAAACGCAGAAAATAAAACAAGTTTGCGAAGCAGAGAAAATAAAACAAAAGCGAAATAAAATGTAATGTAAAAGTTATTGTTTTTAAGGTTATATAAAATTTCTATTACTAATTTATACATAAATATGTTATATAAATATAACATATAGATGTATGTATATAAACTAAAAGTTTTAATCACGGGAAAATAAGGCTAAGAAACAAAAGAAAAAACAAAATCAGAAACAACCTTGACAGCTGCAGAAAATATGGCAGGGAATGCAAGGAGCCTAGGGATGAGAGCCGCATGCATAAAATACAGCGCAAGTTGATGGGATATAAATGTGTGTGTCAAGAAAGGATGAAGTGTAACAGGATACGTGTGGCTGCAGGGGGTTGATTTAAAAGGGTAGGTCTAGGTTAATGCACATAAACTCTTTATGCCTTCGTATGCAGTCAAAGGTGTTGGTTGACACGATAGCCACCAAGTCGTAAATAATGCGAAATCCTGTTGCCTCCATCAAGGACGAGCGTGTTCTTTGAGAATATTCAGAAAGGAAAAGAAACGGGCACATATTTCACAATTTACTACCCGGACCTGAAAATGATTCGGAAAAAAAAGGAATAAAAATAAATAACATGCCATAAAACATCCAGGATGAACGTTACGGACTGCATGAACTTCTGTTTAAGCCTGGATTATTAACTGGTGGAAAATAGCACAAAAAAAAACAAGGACAGCAAAATAATGGTCAAAGCTTTGAGGCATAAAAATTTGTAAAAAGCAGCTATCAAAACAATGACGTCACAGCTTATCTAAGCCAGTTAATGAATCCATTCGTGCTAGTTAAGCGAAACCATAAAATCGTATTATGTGTTTTAGTTTTATTGCACCAATAAAATAGATATTAACACGGAAACCCTAGAAAAATTATCAACTTTCTTTAAAATTGCCAAAAAATTAACAGAACCAGTGAAACTATCAACACTATAAAAGTATTCGCGATATCGACAGTCTTAATCAATACATTGCAGATTATAATCATAAAAGTATTTTCCCATAGCTTAGCATCTAGAACGCAAAAATTTATTATTCACAAAGATTTTACCAGCTTTACTGCAAATCAATAAGAGATTATTTATCGTATAAAAGTGAAAGGCTTTAATCGAATTTTGTCAATAATTTCTGTGCTATTGTTTTAATCTAAACGAAGCTTATTTTATAAATATTTAAATTTAAATATTTGTGTAGTCCTTGAATAATGACTAGACTCAAAATATCGTAAAAAAGCGATATGGCATTTTCTTTATTGCCAATCTTTCTTTGGAAGGATGCTGCAATCTATTTTTTTGAACAGAATAGATTACGAATTATGTCTGCACATATTTTGTTTGTAACGGTTCATATATTTCAGAAGAAAGGGTCGTAGTTACGATACGTTGAGTTTAGTCATTATTCCTTGTGACCACAGTTATATGAAGAAGGATCGGCTTGAGAATTATGGTTGAGTGTATTTTAGTACAAACTCGAATTTTGAGGGAACATGAAATAATGCCGTCGAAATAGCGATGAAATGCCGAGGAAATTTGTCGAATACTTGTGAATTATGACTGATTTTTAAATCTGAAATAGCGTCAACTCCAACTTTTCGGCATAAAATAACGGCCAACTTGGAACCAACTCATTTTCGGCACTCGTTTTTAGAAAACAGTCGGCGCTGTATCGTCTGCTGTTAATCGGCAGTAGAAATTCTTGTAATGCGCAGATCAAAAAGCTGTCACAACATTCTATACACCTTTTATACACTTCAGAAAATGTAAAAAAAAATGCAAAATTTTAAGAGGACCTCTCCTCAAAGCAACTATAAAATATTGATGTGTAATTTGCAAAAAATATTTTCGTCATAAATTTATTTTTATTTCATTACAGCTTATGTATATAGAAACAAGTCAATACAACATTTTTTGTGATATTTATGAAGGTATTTCTAACATGATGACGTCACGATGTATGAAACGTAGGAAGAGTTTTCATCAGATTTGCCAAATAAAAACTCAAAGCGCTTATAATAAATCAATTTTAAGTAATTAGATTAATTTTTGCGAAAATTTTAAGAGATTTATGCTTTTATGCTAGATTTCAAATCAGTAAATTGACTTTTGTGGATTTTTAAGAGATTTTACACTTTTGATGACGTCACTTTGCATGGAAGGTAGGCGTAGTTTTTATTAGATTTTGTTAAATAAGGGCCAAATTTCATTAATTTTTATGGAATTTGAAGAAACAGCCATCTAAATAAGTCACTTTACATGGAGGGTAGGCAGGGTTTTCATTCAATTTTGCCAAATTTCATAGTGAGAGCTCATATTAGGAATCAGAGCTTATATCGGTGACTCGATTTCGGTTTTTTTCCAATTTTGCCACTCTATTTTAATAATGTCATGCAGACTTAAAGAGAAAAGTTTAATTATGAAGAATCTATTAATGCTTTCCTTAAAATTTTTTATTAAAAAAAATTAACCAAGGCCATAGGATATAAGCAAAAAATTGATTTAAATTTTCATGCATCTTAGCAGTGTATTTGAGTTAACAAAAATTTGTTACTAGCAAATTATGATAACTTCTTATAAAAGTCTACCTTTGAAAAAAATTTTGTAGATTTTTTTTCTATTTTCTATGGAAAATATAAATTAAGCTCGGTCTTCCTCGTTCGTCTCATTGTGATATTAGGAAATCGGGGTATTTCCTCTTTAAATATATGTAAGAAAAGTTGGTACATGTTTGCAGCCGCCGAACAAAGTTTTTAAAAATTTGGACATTGGTCAAGAATAACAATACAAATAAGCAATGTTATATGCAAATACAAAAAAATGATGCAAAAAAAATGGTGCAAACTTTTAGGGTTTAATTATTTTAATGACTGTTATTAAAGTAGCGGCCGTGGCGCAGTGTGTAGAGTGTGTGTGGCCTATACGCCAGAGAACCCTGGTTCGAATCCCACCTGACACAGACAGTTTTTCAATTGAATTAATTTGTTCGGCCGTCACATCTCTGCAGACAATGGCAAACCTCAGAGAGTAAAAGAACTACCATGAAAAGCTTCTTGAGAACATAAGCTGTTCGGAGTCGGCATAAAACATGTAGATCCAGTTCTCGATTATTTGTGTTCAAACATTTCACAACACTCACAACACAATTGACTAAAAGACGCTCGGTCAAAGTCCTTTCAAGTACTGAAATGGCCATTTCGTTTTTTTTTTTTTCTTTTTAAACCTTTTTAAATAAGAAAGCAGTGAATAAAGAAATTAAAAAAAAACGAGGGGAGAGGAGAAATTATTAACCCCTAATAAAAAGTTCACTTTGTATGGGAGGTAGTAGGAAGCAAGTAATTAGATGCTTCTAATTAAGCATGGAAAATTTTGCCAAAATGGAGATTTATTTATTCACCTAGAAGTCGGATAGAACTTTAGATTTTTTTTTTGGTTAGAATGGGCGAAAAAAGAAAGAATTCTGTCCGTTTGTCAACATGATTACAGTCGTAATTTTAAAGCTATCATTACGAAACTCAATATTTAAGCTTGAATCTTAAAATCAAGTTCAAAAATGAGCCAAAACGGATGAAAACCATGCCTACCTCCCATACAAATTGACTTTATTAAAATGGTGAAGTCTCCATAAAATCCACAAATCTTAATATATGGACTTGTAATAGGCTTGCATAAGAGCTTTGATATTTTATTTCTATTCATCAAATGAAATCAAATACATGAAATCAAATGAAAATCACGCCTACCTTCCATACAAAATGACTTCATCAAAACGGTAAAATCTCTTTAAATTCAACAAAACATAATATATGGACTGGAAATTTTGGAAATGAGCTTTGATATTTTAATGTGCACTCTGAGTATGAAATTCAACGAAATCGAAAGAAAACTGAATTTTTAAATTTGAAGAAATTGTAAGAAAACCACGCCTATTGTCCATACAAAGTGACGTCATGAGCCATTTCTATGATATTTGACAAAATCGGATAAAAACCACGCCTGCCTCCCACACAAAGTGACATCATCAAAATAGGAAAACTTTAGTTAATATATAAAACTGAATGTCATCGTGTCTGTCGTAGCTAAAGACTTCGAATATACTTCAATACGGCCGCGAATTTGTATTCTTTGGGCGTTTCGAAAACATCATCTTATTGAAGTATATTTTTTTTAGTACAGCCAACTTTTTTATTTTTAAAGATATGTTTATGTGTTTGGTGTTATTGAAAATAGAATTAAATAAATTACAAAATTGATTAAAAAAAAATTAATTTATTACGCGCAATTTTGAGAAATTTGCATTAAAAGTTTAAATTTAGTAGTTTTAGTCGATTGATATCATCTTCATACGAGCACAGCTCGGGAAGGGTTAAGTCGATGAGGTTAGTTGATATACCGTTAGAAAGGTGATTGATTTTATTGTCTTTGCAATGAATGAGCTCTACAAAATAAGTTTTCTGTGAATTAGTTTTTCTGCTAGAAACAATGTGAATAAAAATCGTGAAATACTATCGAGCCACGAGTGCGAAAATATAATAAACCAGCTACCCCCTCCCCTTCCCCCACCCATACGATATTTTGCTCAACAAGAGATCACCATTCACTTCCGTAAAAAGTTGCACTCAGTTGTGGAACACCCTGTATACTACTTCTTTTCGAACATAAACGAGGAAGTATTTAAAATTTCCCTCCACTGCAAGAAAAGATCATATATAATCACTAAGAAATTTTTGCTACAGTAATTAAAGGCAGTACTTTTTTATTTACTCATATAGAAGAGAGATTAAAAACTTTATCATGCAAAAATGTTGACACTTGACATTTTCTAAGAAGATAGTCTTTTGAGATCTACGCTCAAAAACACACATACATGGGCATGAGACATATAAATAATGCTTTGATTAACAAACAACTACGTATTATAAAACATATATATAACTTCAACTATAGTAATCGGAAACTTGAAGCTGTTTGAAGTTAGAACGAGAGCAAGAGTTGAATGATTCATGTATGTAATTCAAGAAGATGATGGCGTTTGAAAACAAAAAAGAAATCCAATACATTTCATTGATTATTTGCTTAGAATAGAACAGCTTGATAAGGCAAAAACAAAAAAAATTTTGAATTTCTATTCACAAAAAAATATAGTAAATATTTAAAGTATAGTAAAATATAAACATTAATCAGATCAACTTACTTGCAAAGTTTCTACAAAAAAGCTGCTGATCAAACTTTTGTTTATGCTATGATATAGAATTGTTTTTAAAGACTTAAATAAATATAGATATAAGACTTATAATTTTTATATATTAGTTTTTAAAAACATTTCTATAAATTACCAAGCATCTATAAATTTAAAAATTTTTTTAATGCTACTTGTACACGTGCAAATTCTTAGGAATTTGCTAATAAAATGTTGCGCAGCAATTTAACTAATGTAAAAACCTTAACTACCAGTTTTTTTTTTAATACAACTTTTGTGGTATTTTCCCCTCCATAGAGTTGATTCTATATTATCTTTGTTTATGTAAACCACTAAGCTTGTATTTTTAATTAAAATTGTTTTTGTTGCGTTTTTTTTTTTTTAATACTATTTTTTTTTTTTATTTACGTGCTGGGAAACCAACTTGAATTTGATACTATGTATTTTTACATTATAAAGATTTTCTATATTTTTCCAAGTTTAAGCATTTGTAATTATTTGTTAGCTTTTATTTTAAACCTCACTCAAACGCAACTGTAAATCATTCATTATGTGTGTTTTGAACACCATTTTTGCTGTGAAATTATACAAATGTGAGTTTAAAAAAAATATAATAAACACAAACCAGTTTTTTTTTCTTAACATTTTATAATTATGCCAAGTTTCAAAGTTTTCGCAAGCAATAACTATAATTATCAAAAGCAACGCAAATCAAAGCATCTGCCTTTAAGCAGACAAATTTTTCGATTTACTTATTATTCAATAAAAGTTCATATAATTCACAAACAAATTTGAAATATGTACCTACGTAAAATAAACAGCTATCGGGTTATTTCCTTTCTTTGTCTCTTTCTTTATAGACAGTTAAAATTAGGCTTCGTTAACTCTTTGCGTGTGTTGTAAATAATAAAGGGTGATTTTTTAAGAGCTTGATAACTTTTTTTTAAAAAAAAACGCATAAAATTTGCAAAATCTCATCGGTTCTTTATTTGAAACGTTAGATTGGTCCATGACATTTACTTTTTGAAGATAATTTCATTTAAATGTTGACCGCGGCTGCGTCTTAGGTGGTCCATTCGGAAAGTCCAATTTTGGGCAACTTTTTCGAGCATTTCGGCCGGAATAGCCCGAATTTCTTCGGAAATGTTGTCTTCCAAAGCTGGAATAGTTGCTGGCTTATTTCTGTAGACTTTAGACTTGACGTAGCCCCACAAAAAATAGTCTAAAGGCGTCAAATCGCATGATCTTGGTGGCCAACTTACCGGTCCATTTCTTGAGATTAATTGTTCTCCGAAGTTTTCCCTCAAAATGGCCATAGAATCGCGAGCTGTGTGGCATGTAGCGCCATCTTGTTGAAACCACATGTCAACCAAGTTCAGTTCTTCCATTTTTGGCAACAAAAAGTTGGCCATTTTGAGGGAAAACTTCGGAGAACAATTAATCTCAAGAAATGGACCGGTAAGTTGGCCACCAAGATCATGCGATTTGACGCCTTTAGACTATTTTTTGTGGGGCTACGTCAAGTCTAAAGTCTACAGAAATAAGCCAGCAACTATTCCAGCTTTTGAAGACAACATTTCCGAAGAAATTCGGGCTATTCCGGCCGAAATGCTCGAAAAAGTTGCCCAAAATTGGACTTTCCGAATGGACCACCTAAGACGCAGCCGCGGTCAACATTTAAATGAAATTATCTTCAAAAAGTAAATGTCATGGACCAATCTAACGTTTCAAATAAAGAACCGATGAGATTTTGCAAATTTTATGCGTTTTTTTTAAAAAAAAAGTTATCAAGCTCTTAAAAAATCACCCTTTATTTCTGGGTATGACGTCAAAGATTTTTTTTTTTGGAAAGTTTGAGATAATTATTTGTGTGCAGATTTATATGAAGATGTGTCACTGTTTATCTCCGTGTTGCTATTTACTCTGATAGTAAGCAGATTCATGCAAATTTCAGTGGTTATATAAAATATTTATTATACTAAAAAAAAAAAAAAAAAAAAAAAAATTAAAAATGATGCGCAAATTTTTTGATTTCAATAAAACTCACTAAACTTCAACTTCCTTCAACCACAAGGTGAAAGAAATTCAAACTCTAATTAGTGAAATTTGAAAATTTTTGTTTTTAATTATTTTGATCAGGTTAAACTGAAGCATAAATGAAAAAATTAAAAAAACTTAATTTCAATCGATAATATATGGAAATTTAGGTATAATTTTTCGTTGTGGGAATTAAAAAATTTTGCTCAGAAATAAATCTCATTCGAAAAACAAACAAATTTCTGAACAATATTTATTGCTCAGAGGTTAAAAACAAACTTCATTGTGTCAAAAATTTTGGCTATACGAGTAGCTTCTGTAAACACACAAATATAATCGACTAAACAATCATTTATTATTTAACTCAAGTGTGTTATTTGTACAGCTTTTTATTAAGATTCTCCCACATCTTTTCAGTCTGTTGTTATGTAAACTATTTGCATAGGCCATAGGAAACATAAAGCAAGCACGTGTTTACAAATAATTTTGGCGCCGTCAGAATTTCTTTGTGTTTTGTTTTTTTACTCCATTTTTTAAAAATGTTTGCATTTATTTTTTAAAAAATTTTATTCTTTATGTTCTTTAGTATATATTTTTAATTTAGTTTTTATATTTATACCCCAACGCGTACTGCGTAAGGGGTGTATTAACTTTGTCATTCCGTTTGTAACGCCAAGAAGGAGGCGTGGCAGGTATAGAAAAATATATATATTTTTGATCAGCATCATCTCCCGAGTCGATTCCCGTCCGTCTGTCGACACGATTACAGTCGCAATTTTAAAGCTATCGCGTTGAAATTCAAAATATAAGTTTATTTAAAAAAAAAAAGGAAGATCAAGTTCGAAAATGGGCCAAATCGGATGAAAACCACGCCTACCTCCAATACAAAGTGACTTTATTTTAAAAGTAAATCTCTTAAAAATCTGCTCAAATTAAAGAAATGTCTTTGTTATATAACATATAGGCTTTGATATATAACATAGACCACCACTAAGATATTTGGCAAAATCGAATGAAGACCACGCCTACCTCCCATACAAATTGTCTTTATTTTAAACGTTAAATCTCTTCAAAATCTACAAAAATTAATGAAATGTGTTGAAATTTTGCACTTTAGCTTTGATGTATAATATGAACCATCTCTATGATATATGGCAAAATTGGATCAAAACCACGTCTACTTCCCATACAAAGTGACGTCATCAAAATAGGAAAACTTTCGTTAATATATAAAACTGAATGTCTTATATACTTCAATATGGCCGCGGGGGGCTATTTTAGCTTCGGTACTCTGCCGAAGCTCCACCCTTACTAGTTTTAAGTTATTTTAATATTTTTTTAACATATTCTTAAAATGTTTTCTTTATTTATATTTATTATCGAAGTTATTGTGTTTTTTCAGTTTAATATATTTTAAATATTTTTAATTTATTCCTAATATTTTTTTCCTTTTCTTTGTTTTTAATTTTTTTTTTTTATTTATTTTTAATACTACTTTTTATTTTGTATTCCTTTTTTTTATATTTTGTTTATTTTTGTTTTTATTTTTTATTATTTCATTATTTATTTTTTATTATTTCATTATTTATTTTTAATGGTTTCTTCTTTGGGTTTTATTAATTTGTTTTTTTTTAGTTTTTTTTACTTTTTATTTTCAATTAATTTTTTATATTTTTTGTTTTTTTTTTTGTTTTTTATGCATTTAATATTTTGTAACATATGTTTTTTTATTAATTTTAGTATATCTTTTTATTAATATTTAATATTTTTTTATTCATTTTTAAAAAATTTTTTGTATTTGTATTATTTCATTATTTATTTTCAGTATTTTTATTAGCAAAGTTACTTGTATTTATTTTTTTAGCTTTTTTACCTTTAATATTTTTATATTTGTTATCTTTTTTTTATTTGTAATATTTTTTTATTATTTTTTTTTTTAATTTTGTATTCCATTTTGAATATTTTGTTTATTTTATATATATTTTTTAATTATATTTATTATTTCATTATTTATTTTTAATGATTTTTTTTATAATTGGTTTAATTTTTAATATTTTTTTATTAATTTTTAATAAAATTAAAATTTTTTTTGAGATTCCGATAGGGACAAATGTTTTCATTTTTAAGTTGGCACTACTGTCGCTGACATCTGTGCCAAATTACACGTCAAAATATTCATTAGTGTTTGAGTTACGCGTGCTTTTGCATATAGCTAAAAGTAAATTTTTCGTTATTTATAATGTCTGATAGTATTCAACAACAACGCAGTTCCATTAAATTTAGTGTGCGAAATGAAATTTCTGCTGCCGAAACGTTGAAAATGTTGCAGAAGGCCTTCGATGTGCAAGCTGTATAGAAAACAGGAGTTTATGAGTGAACACAAAATGTTCAAAAAGGGTCGAGAAAGCGTTGAAGACGAGGCTAGGACGACCATCAACATCAACTGCTGAGCTACATGTCAACAAAATCAAAGAATTGGTGCTCCAAAATTGTCGTTTGACAGTCCGAAACCTTACTGATCTTGTTGGAATATCGGAAGGATCAGTGAAAACTATTTTGAGTGACCGTTTGGACCTCAAAAAAGTAAAATCTCGATTGGTGCCAAAAACGCTAAAGTTCATGGGAAAAACAGCGCCGCGTTGATGTGAGTGAAGCAATGCTTTTCGCATTATAACTGGACGCATTATAACTGGAGATGAGACTTGGGTGTACGCTTACGACCCGGAAACAGCCGAGGAATCGGATGATTATCGTGCCAAAGATGAGCCGAGACCGAAAAAAGCACGTCAAATCAAGTCAAAAATCAAAGTCATGTTGACAGTTTTCTTCGATTATCGTGGTGGGTGCATTACGAATTGCTTCCAACCGGCCAAACTGTCAACAAAGAATACTACTTGGGTGTTATGCGATGTTTGCGTAATGGTGTGCGTAAAAAAAAGGCCGGATTTGTGGAGAGACAATTCTTGGTTTTTGCATCACGATAATGCACTAAAAACTGGACCCATATCGTTCCGCAACCACCATATTCGCCTGACTTAGCACCATGTGACTTCTGACCATTCGCTTAACTCAAGAGACCGCTCCGTGGATACCGTTTTGAATCGATAGAAGAGATAGAAACCGAAAGGAATTGATGGCTATACCGGACGAGGACTTTGCAGCATGTTTTGAAAAAAAAAACGTTGGCACAAGTGTATTGCATCCCGGGGGTGGGGGGAACTAATATAAGGGGGTTGGGGTACTAATATAGGGGGGTGATGATACAAATATAGGGGGGTAAAATGAATTCAGAAGAATAAATAAAAATTTTTTGATTTATAAATGAATTCCCAATATTGTTTGCCCACAGTAGTATAAAAACTTCCGGAAAAAATAGCTTCCGTTTCAAAACTAACGTTATCATCTCATACTACCGGTTAAAATTTTTTAAATTTAAATTTAACTTAAGGCTTTTTTAATAAAGGTTTGAAGCTATACTTTCGTATTTTTTTAACCTACAGCTATAGTAAGAGTTTTCATAACTCATTTTAAATATATATATATATATATATATATATAGTTTATAATAAAAATATGTTCAGTGAATCAAAAAAGTTTACATACACCACAATTTTTCTGAATTTTAAATGAATAAAAATATGAATTTTATTTCAAATAATACACATTTGTACATTTATTATTTAACTTAAAAAAGTAAATTTTTTTTAAAACTAAAGGTAAAAATTCAATAAAACAAATTTGCATAAAAAAAGTGTACATACACTTAAAAGATCTGTAGTGTTTTCTATAGAATGAAATTAGTCTTTTAATAACTTAATTTAAATTTTTTTTTTTACCCTACTTTGGCTTGAAATAATTGCTTCTAGACGCCTGCTCATACTTTGGACAAAAACGTTTGTGTCATTTTCTTTTAATTTTGGCCCACTTAGTTAATAAAGCAGTTTTATTCAGAGTTTCTTTAGACGATATCTGATGTTTTCGGTTTCGTTTCTCCAATAAGTCCCATGTGTTGCTCTATCGGGTTAATGTCTGGTGATTATGGAGGTGTATGCACCTGCTTACAATTATATATGAGCAATTCGCGGACAAGATACGACGTAAAAGTTGTTACTATTGCGACCTAGTTTATGAACACTTGAACGCAAAATGGTTTTTCAGGATATTCAGATAAACATGCTTGTCTATTTTCTCGCTTATAAACACAAGTTCTCCTGCTCCGGATGCAGCCGGATGCACCCCCCAAATCAATTCATTACCGCCACCATGCTTTACTGTTGGTATTAACTTATTTTTTGTCATCTCTGTATTGGCCTTTCTCCATACTTTTCCAGCTCCATCGGAACAAAATATATTGTACTCTGATTCATCGCTAAACACAACACTTTTTCAAAACGAATCTGGCTTTTCTAGATGCTGCTTAGCAAAATCCAACATCTTTCTTTTGTTGACTTGGATATAAAAGGCTTACGATGTGCCACGCGACCTGATACCCAGCATTGTGCAGCGTGTTTCCAATGGTATGGGGATACATGTTTTTTGTTGTACACTCAGATATGTTCTGTGCTAACTTCACTGAACACAGAAATTTTTGGATTTTTTCGAACGGCAGCGACTACGTCGGGTTCTCCACGAGGCGCTAAAATCTTTAGTCTTCCCGATCGTTGATTTTTTTGCAAATTGCCGTTGTCTGTGAACGATTTTATTACAGTTTGCGCACTAGTCTGAGGTTTTACAATTATTTTACCAAATTCCCGCAATGATTTATTTTCCAAATACAATTTGAGTATCAATTTACGCATTTTTAATGGCATTTCCCTAACGCGACTCATTATAGCTATGTTCTTTGTATTTTGAACTGAAGATTGCAACTGAATTCCAAAATATGCTAAATATGCTGCAATGGTATTCATGATCAACGAAAAGTGTGAATAAGAAACAACAATTACCGTTATATAAGCAACAACAATGTAGGTGTTCACACATCAGTCAAATGATTGAAGTATATCGCGATTTTTTACTCTCTTTAACTCTCTCTGAACATTTTGATTGACGCTTGCTCACACAAGATTTTTTGATTGAAGCTCCGACGCAGGCATTTGCTACTTTTCTGCTGCCTACTATTTTGTGAATTCATATCGTGCTGTGTGCATCACTTTATTTGGGTGTTTTTTTAATTGAGTTGTTTTATGTGCATACAAATTTTACAAAAAAGAAAACAATAGCGGAAATAAAGTTGATCTTTTAAGATTAAAATTTATCACATAAAGAAATCAATACGCCGGAAAATATATCTATTTGGATGTCCATCGGATACACGTCATAAAAAAATAATAGAATTAATGAAATTATGGCAGGAACTGTAGAAACCACACCTCATTTTCACTTCAAAAACTACCTTTGTTTTCAGTTAACTACTTTTCTTGATATAATTGCCTACTAAAAAGCAGACAAGTAAAATAATGCAACCCTTTGACTGATTGATGCAGGTCTGGCTCAAGCTCAATCAAAATTTTGACTGACGAGAGAAGATTTTGGAGTTAATTTTCGCTCTGAGATAAAGTTCATTTTTTTTTACATAGGAAAGCAACAACAAATTTTGATTGATTCAATCATTTGACTGACGTATGAACACCTCCAATGCTAACTGAAAAATCTGTATGTAAATTTTTTGACAATTTATTTTAGTTTTTTTGCTTTCGTTGCACAGTCGCACAGCGACTCTGAAAAATAACGGGACTCGGATTCTGCATACCAATAAAGTGAATATTTGTTAAGCTATTTAGCAAAACAGAGTTAAAGAAAATAGAAATATAATCATATTAATGAGTGGTGTATGTAAACTTTTTTAATTCACTGTAGATACTTAGAACTTCACAGGTCAGCGAAAAACAGTGTTTTTTGCATTTTTAGCTTAGGATATCTCAAAAATCTGGGACCCTGCTCTGTATTGCGATGCGCCAATCTATGCGATGCGAAAATGATATGCGATGCGTACGCAAATCCGTACAATCAAATCAATTTTGCGTGTTTTTTTGTCGCATCGCCATAGAGAGTAGGGCCCCTGACGTGATAGAGCAATTCTGCTGCCAGATTCAGATTCAGCGCACTTAAATCCTTCGGAAATATATATTCAAGTTTCTGCTTCCAAAAAAAAATTAAGTTTTGTTGTTCTGTGTAATTGGTGCCACTACCTTAATTCTCAGTTTACTATTATGCAACTATTTAATTAAAAAATAAAGCCCAAAAATATTTTGTTTTTGCTAAATTTATGACGCATTTCAATTGAACTTGAAATCAATAAAATAAATAATCTACAATAATGCATGGACTGAACACAAATAATTTTAAAAAACTAGTTAAATAAATCGCACTGGAAATAATTTAACAGCAAATAAACAAAACATACAAAAAAAAAAAATAAACCCACTAGTTAGCACCAATAAGTCAGCAAAACGCAGGCCGCATAACCTCAACAAATACTACGACGGACGTTAAAAATGACCTCCACAGTTAAAGGGAACGTTTACCAACAAAAACAAGACAAAAGAACGGGGACGTGAGCTGTTTGACAATATGGCGGCGAAATATTTTTGAATGTATAATAAAAAAAGCAAATAAAAAAGAAAAACATAAAAAATAAATGTATTGAATAATATCATTAGTGAACTTTAAAAAAAAAAAAAAAGTCAAAAGAAGTTAAACAAGCAACTAGCTGGCAATAACAACAACAGCAAACAAAAAAAAACAATCCAAAGAACTCATTTACAAGTGGCTAAAATAAGCTTAAATCGATAATTTCAAAGCATTTGTTTGCTAGACACTAACAACTTAGTTCAGACAGGCTGACCAAGCAAGCCTGGAGAGAGGCGGCTAGTTTTGACCAAAACACAAAAAAAAAAAGGCCAAGTTGACCAACAGATGTTGGCTGTTCTACAAAGCACGGAGAAACAAAAGAATTATTGAGTTAGTCATTTAAACTGGTGTCGTCGTCGTCATCGTCGCACCAACGCAGCCAACGTTGACTATCATTTGCAGTCAAAGTGCCTGAATAATTAATTGAATTTAATAGGAAAAAGTGTTGAGTGTGTTGACTGAGTGAGTGTAGATAAATGGAGCACAAAAGTGTTTTTGTCTGGATTGCATGTTAATATGCAATTACAACATTATTGCTATAAATTTTTAATTTTTAATAACATTTAAGTGTTGCAATGCACACATACAAAAATAGTGCAGGCGGCGATTGAGAATGATAAGCAGCCTAAAAGTATACTATCAAATAAACTGAAAGCATTAATTTACACAAAAAAAAAATGATAAGCTGATAAGTTGCGTGGTAGCTACAATAGAACCATGGGCACAACGTGACATTTGTGCCAATTATAAAACCAGATTCTAAAGCTCTAGATTCATTTATAAAGTGGTGATAATCTTGTGTAATATACACAGATATACACCACATCAAATGTGTTTACTGACCGACTTTGACGCAAGTGTCAAATAAACTTTAGTTACGTCTTTACATTGCGCCGGAAATATTTCATTAAAGTAGTTCAAAGACTTTTTTTTTATGTGATGTGACAAGTGAAGCAAAAATAGCTTCATCATTGAATTAAAATAAATTTTTGTATATGACATTTGAAGACTCCTGTCCCAAGTATGTCGAAAAAAAAACTACGCCACAATTTCAAACACAAAGGTGTCAACAACACGTTGCATACAATAAAACATCAACTATGAGCGGCCGGCTACAAACAGCTTGATTTGTTATAATTTAATAAAAGTTTTTCTGTACAAGACGCTTATAATTTGTCAATTTATTTACGAATTAGCTGCTTAAAGCTGATGAATAAAATCAACAAAAAAAAAAAATTAGTCAGTTGGTACAGTACTGTCGACCGTAGTGAAAACTTAAAGATATGAAATAAAATAGCTGTTACGAATTTCCGTAGTAACTAGAGTCGACAAATCAGACGCGTTCTAATTTTTTAACTCTTTTTATGAATTTATGCGTTATTGGATGTATAAACGGCTATTTTTTAATGTTTATATAGGCTGAAGTGGGATGATGTGTAACACGTTTTTATTTGCTCCAATAAAAGTATAAAGAAATTTAATTTTTTATTGGCTTAAATGCCTATCCCTTACGGAATATTTTGAGAAATGTATGAATTAGAAAAAAAAATGCATTCTATTTCGGTGGGGTGATGTGTAACACCAACAAAATGTTGCTTTAAAGACTAGGTACTTTAATTTTTAGTGAAAGTATTATGATAAGAACTTAATGAAATGATAGCAATATCTCGTAAATCTATCTGATTCTCAAGGCACACACATACACACACACACACAAATGTTATAATTTAAAAACTGATCATTAACTTTATGATCATTTACTAAAAAATTGTTCACGCTTTGTAAGAAGGCTACTAATGAAATGTATGTCTGCCTACTTCGAACACTTATGGAAAACTAGATGCTGTCCAAAGAAACATATCACAGTTGTCCATTCAATCATATGTTAACATTTTGTACAAAAAATCAACGTGTTACACATCACCCTATGGTGCACATTACCCCACCTCACCCTATAATATATTTGTAGCACAATTACTTTGGTTGGGTAATCGGTAATTGGCTCTGTAATCAGTTGGTAATTGCTTCGGTAATTGGTAACGGGTTGGTAATCGCTTCGGTAATCGGTTGGTAATCGCTTCTGTAATCGGTAATTTGTTGATAATCACTTCGGTAATCGGTAGATTATCGCTTCGATAATTGCTTATCAGTTGGTAATCGCTTCGGTAATCGGTTGGTAATCGCTTTGGTAATCGGTTGGTTATCGCTTCGGTAATCGGTAATCGGTTGGTAATCGTTTCGGTAATTGGTTCGGTTATCGCTTCGGTAATTGGTTCGGTAATCGATTGGCAATTGCTTCAGTAATTGGTTCCGTAATTGGTGCAGTAATTGGTTGGTAATCGCTTCGGTAATTGATGCGGTAAGCGGTTGGTAATTGCTTCGGTAATTGGTTCGGTAATTGGTTCGGTAATCGGCTGGTAATCGCTTCGGTCTTTGGCTTGGTCGATGCTAGTTAATCCCTAAAAAGTAGTACTGTACAGAAAAAATTTCTGTCACGCTAACAGCGTGGTGATATCGTGAATCTATAGTTTTGCTCTCTACCAAAAACTGCTCAACGCGCCTAAAGAAGAAGTTCTGACTTCAAAATTTACTAATTCTGTGAATCTGCCAATATTAATCAAACTATTGCATCTTTTTTACCAATTTGTACTCATCCACTTTTTTTTTCTCACCCCACAGCGCAGTGTACATGATGGCACGTTCCCAACGTAAGCTCAGCTATACGGCTGTCTTGCTTGTTATAATGCTGGTGGCATCCAGCAGCTATGTCGATGCCAAGCGCACCTACAGCAGCAGCAATCGGAAGACATCCTCATCATCCAGTGGCTACAGCACGCGCCGTCAACCGTCTTCTTCGGGTGGCGGTGTAACCAAACCATCATATTCATCATCCGGTTCAGGCAACTCGCATGCCGATGTGGCCAAGCTAAGTTATCCCAACTATAACTCGCAGCCTAATCGCCCTAGTGCACCGGCCGCACCAGCTCCAGCACCTATTGGCTGGAATGTGCCCAAGCAACAGGGTCCACCACCCGCCTATTCGGCTTCAAATCCTGCTGGCGGTGCTAAGACCAATATGCATGAGGCTCCACCCGCCTATAGACCCAACAATGCTCCACCACCGAATTATGCCGCAGCTACAAATACTCACACAGCAGGCAGCAGCAGCAGCTATGGTAGCAATACACACTCGGGCACAGCTGCAGGTGCTGGTACTGGCGCCGCATACGGTTCCGGTTCAGCGTATCGTCCACGTGGCACCAACTCCACTGGCGGCTTTGGCACAGGTATGCATACACCCATTACCGCCACCAATGCGCATAACGTGCAGTCGAGCTATCCGAGACAAC
This sequence comes from Coremacera marginata, assembly GCA_914767935.1. Lineage (NCBI taxonomy): Eukaryota > Metazoa > Arthropoda > Insecta > Diptera > Sciomyzidae > Coremacera > Coremacera marginata. The sequence continues at coordinate 143,596,871 of OU612047.1, forward strand.
AAATGCCCGCAGGCGCCACCTACTATCCAGCCGGTTCGAGCGTGCCCGCCGGTGCCACCTATCATGCACCCGGCGCAGTGCCCGCAGGTGCCACCTACTATTCCTCAGCCGGTCAGGTGCCACATGGTGCTAGCTACTATCCCGCAGGTGGTCATATGCCTGCAGGTGCTACTTATTATCCAACAGGTGGTGTGCCGCATGGCGCCTCTTATTATCCAGCAGCTGGAGCAGTGCCTGCCGGCGCCACCTACCTGCCCGCTGGCGCAGCTATGCCCGCAGGCGCCACCTACTATCCACAGGCACCACAGCAGTCATCATCAGGATTAGGATTTGGTAAGCTGCTAACGTCACCATTTTCTGTCCTATGAAATTATTCAAATTTTTTTTTTTCTTCTCTCACTACAGGCTCTGGTTTGGCAGCAGGTGCTATAGGCGGTGCCATACTTGGACATGTTTTGACACCTACTCAGACGCGCGTAGTGGAACATGCACCTGTATCTCAAGGTGGTGGTGGTAGTGGCGGTGAAGACAAGATCATCATCATCAACAACGGACCACCAGGATCGGTGACAACACAGGAAGCTGGCTCGGGCACTACTGTTATAACAACTGGTGGTCAACAGCAACCCGCCGCAGCTGGCGTAGCTCCAGCAGCTGCAGCTCCACTGGCTCCTATGCAACCACCAGCACCGGCAGCTGATACGACTGTGCCGCTAGCGCCATTTGGTGCTGCACCGGCACCAGCACCAGCAAACGCTCCCGAAGCAGCAGCAGGAGCAGCTGCACCAGCTGACACACCAATTGCTCCAGTAGCTAGTGCTCCACTAGCTGCTGCTGCTGGCGCTCCTGCTGCAGCTGCACCTGAAACGCCACCTGCAGGCGGCATCATTTGCATGCCAGTTATGGTAAATGAACCTGATCCAGCGGATCCCACAAAAATGAAGGAAGTCGAAAAGATCGCTTGTTATCCAGCGCCACCAGCAGCACCAGAAGCTCCAGTTAATGGCACAGTGCCAGCTGCAGATGGCGCTGCTCCAATTGCGCCCATGCAGCCACAGCCAGCTGAGCCAACACCAATACCCGATGGTATGGTGCCTTTGGCACCCTTGAATCCCATACCAAGCACTGCTGCACCACAGCAACAACCAGATCTAATGAAGATGCCGGGCGAGGATAGAGCCTCAACAGCCATGTTGGCCGAAAATTCTTTGATTAAAGCCAATGGTGCAGGCAGTCAGTATGGCGCAAGTTTTGTGATTTCCACGCTAATGACAATGCTGGCAGCCTACTGCATGCATTAAGCGTAGAGAGAGAGAGAGAGGGTGAATGAAAGTGAAGAAAATTAGACCGAGTAAATAACGACGAAAAAGACATGGTTAGGGAGCCACAATAAAGAGCTCGCAAACAGGCGAGTTTTTTATAATCAGCCTTATTGTGAATAAAATTCTGCCCAGAATTAAAAAAGGGTATTTTTATATTTTAAACAATTTTAACGCAATTTTTGAAAAATTTGAACAGAAACATTTGCATTCATTGACAATTTTTATGATCACAAAAACAAATCTTTAAAAGCATTATCCCCTGTCTAAAGAAGGAGAGCTCCTTTTTTCAATTCCGGGAGAAATTTTATGCATAATAGGGCTGAATTTTGGCAGTTTTAGGGGAAAAAAAAAACATTTTTCAAACAACAATAAAAAAAAGCAAAAGAACACAATTGAATATAGCTAGAATCTCAGCATTTTTGTGCACCTTTATAAAAACAAAGCAAAATAAATTTAGATAAATATGTATGTATGTATTGTACGTCTCAAACAGATCATTAACTTTCGAATAAATTGTTTAATTGCACTTTGCAATGCAAAAGTTATTAAAGTAAATTAAAGTAAAATAATTGAATATAATTTTTTTTTTCTAAGCACAGCAAGCAAAACAATGCCTTTAAAAAAAAAAAACCTTTCATTTTTTAAATTTTTTACTATTATACAACGGGTTTTTCCCACAAGTTTTGAGCATAGCTTTATAAGCAGCCACTGTTGGAGTTTTTGAATGTGAAAAATTTAAAGTAATAATTACATTTTTTTTAATAGAAAAAAATTAATAGTATTTGTTTTTCTTTAGTGATTTAAATTATGTGTATGTGAAATACTAGCAGCTATTTTTTTCATTTCTGTAATTTAAATTTATAATATCTATTCGAATATGTGAATCAATGTTATTGTAATTAATGCAAATAAAAAGAAAAAACCAGTTCTGGTTCACAAAAACTGTTTTACTAAATATTCAACACTTTTGAGTTAAGGGCCACTAAACACAGTTATGCAGACAGAAAGATGCGAATCTTTGCGGCCATTGTATATTGCTGAGAAGTCATTAAATAAGTATTAAAGTCAATGAACCATATTTAATTTTGTTATGAGTAAAAAATTGGAGTATAAAAAGTTTGCTGAAATATTTGAGTAAAAGCAGTACTCAATGCCTAAAGCCAGCTCTTAAGGGGGGGAGGGGGGGAAAGATAACTTTAAAATTTCACAACGCAAAATTTTGTTTTCATATTTCGAATGTATATGTTAAAAATATACTGTCAAAAGGAAAAAGCGAAATAATGAATATTTACGGAGTAATTGTCAAAAACGTCCGAGTTCGTAACCGTCACTTTTTCGGTAGTCGGAGCGCTTGGGACGGAGCAATGCTTCTTTCACAATAGATTGTAAATTCTTTTGTTCCGTCATTCTGGCAAGGCTTATAATATACTAGCTGAATACCCGGCTTAACTCGGGAGTTGATATAAATAATTTTCGATTTCATTCGTCGATTTGAAAAAACTTTTCACAAACTTTAGAAGGAATTTTGTGCGTATTTTTTAAACCGGTAACTTCGTCGAAATGAGCAAAATGTAGCTGCAACATCTGAAAATTATGAGACAAAGTTAGGGAAATCGTGATTTGTGTGTGCGTGCCGCCGATCGCTTGAAAACAAAATATATTTTAAAGTTTCATATTGTATTCGATAGATTGCGCATTTTTGTAAAAAATCAGAGCAAAAAGGAATTTTTGGCAATTCTCGAGGAAACTGGACAAAAATTAAATAAGCATTGAAAATAGAAATTAAAATGTCAAAACAATGCCAAATTACGATGCAACTGATTTGACAGAAATCGGCATCAGCTGTTCGAATTTGCGAAAAAAGAAAGTGGAATTTATCACCCTTCGCTCTTTGCTATTTGGATATTTATCACCCTTCGCTCTATGCTACGCCTTACTGTATTTTGTAGTACAGCGCCCTCTGGGGTTCAAGATATGGCAAAATAAATAGCGCCAAAAGACTCACCGCATCCGAAAACCATTTATAAAAATCATACTTATCGGATGAGTTGTTTTGAGTTTTTTTGCGGTATTTGTACAACAGCGCCCTCTGGTTTTCGAGACAGAATAAAAAGAAACCGCCAAAGCCCTTTCCATACTCGATAATCAAGTCCCATATATCCGATATACAAATTTTTATCTAAATCAGTAGAGCGGTTTTTGAGTGTTTTACGATTTCTTAAGTGATTTGTATTACAGCACCATCTAGTGTCCAAAACACTCACCCTATCAGAAAACCCCTATATTCCAATTCTCATGCAAATCGGAAGCACGGCTTAGGAGTTTTCCGAAGTTTTTTAAAATATTTTTACTACAGCGCCCTTTGGTATTCAAGATAGGACAGAGTAGATAAGTGATAAAAACTCACCGTATCCGAAGACCTTTATATACAAATTTTAATGCAAATCGAATGAACGGTTTCGGAGATAAGCTAAAAAAAAACAATGCCTGGAACCCGATCGCAGCGCCGCCTACCTGGTCCAACCTTTTTTACTGAATAAAAAGTAGCCTATATATTGACCGGGTGTATAAGGAACCTAGATGTCAAGTTTCATTTAAATCCATTCAGTGGTTTTCGCGTGATGCTCTAACAGGCAGACAGACAAAAATTTTAAAAATGCGATTTTTGGCGCGACTCAGCGTCGTTCAAAATGTCCATCGCAAAAAGGATTCCAAAAAAATATTTCATATACAGATTTTTTTTTTACAATTTTATATATATATATACAGTGAGCGTTAAAACAAAGTGTACACCATATTTTTTTTAATACTTTTTACTTTATTTCAATATTTTAGAAAGTTATTTTATAAAAAATCTGAGTATATTTGCAATTAATATTTTATGCTCTTATTATACATTAACTAAAACTATAAATTATTTTACAGCAAAAATTCACATAATTCAAAAACGAAAAATACTCAATTTTCTTCGAGTCAAAACAAAGTGTACACGTAAGTTGAAAATAAGAAAAAATAGTTTCAGTCCAATTATTAATATTTTGTTTGTCTTCCTTGTGCTGAAATGACAGCTTTCAACCGTCTAGGCATTGATTCCACCAATTTCTTTAATACGTCTGATGAAATTTTTTGCCATTCTTCAAGTATTACGACTTTCAGCGACCCCCTAGAGGACGATAACCAGCCTCACTCTTATTTGCCTATTCAGATGTTCCCACAAATGTCCTGTCGGGTTGAGCTCCTGTGATTATGGGAGGGTGATCCAGCTGTTTTGGAGTATTGTACAGCAACCATTCCTTCACTACCTTGGCTGTATGTTTCGGATCTTTGTTCTGCTGAAACATCCACAAGCGATCCACTCCTAATTTGGTAACACTGTCCGGCAAATGTTCTTTTAAAATACTAAGGTAATCGAATTTATTTATTGTACTGCTAATAAACGTTAAATTTTCTACTCCGTTTGCCGCCATACACCTCCACATCATCACCGAGCCCCCACCATTCTTTACTGTAGAAGTAATATTTTGCTACTGAATCTCTTGAGTTTTACTTCTCCATATTTTTATAGATTTTTTCTCGTCTTTATTTTCTTTCGTTTCAAAAAACTATGTTTGTCCAAAGTGAATTTTCATGTTTTTCATACTTTTTAGCGAAGTCCATGCGTTCCACGCCTTTGATTTTTCCTTGATATAAACTGTTTTTTTAGGTACTCTTCCAAATAGACCATATGCATTTAATGCACGTCTTATTGTACTGGCACTAACGTTGCTTCCTGACGATGCGGACAGATCATCCGTTTTTTTCACTGCGCATGCAGTTGGATCTTTTCGCACTCTTCTGACTACTTATCGCATTGCGGTTTCAGAGTTTTTTTGGTCTGCCAGCACATGGTCAATTTTCTAGTGCTTCAAATTTTTTGTATTTTTCAATGATTTTTTTTGTTGGTAATAAGACCTCTATCAATAATTGAAGCGATTTCGCGAGGTAATTTTTCTTCCTTACGGAATTTTATGACTAGTTCCAGTGTTTCAACAGAAGTTTGACAACGCATTTTAAAAAAGTTTTCTTACAACTTACTTCCTCACTTTGAAAAACGCGAATAATGCAGAAACATTAACTAACAACATAATTAACCAATTTGGGAGAGATACCGTTACATTTGTTTTAAATATTTGAAATAGCTAAGCTTACTATGCAGGTGTACACTTTGTTTTGACGCGATATATATGGACTATTTTTGTTTGTTATTAAATATTTTATTGTTGTTAAATTATTTGCAAGACTTTATGCATATATTATGCATTTATATAAGTTTTGGGACTAATGACAGTATTAAAGACTTATATGTGGTATAACTCGTGTACAAAAAGTGTACACTTTGTTTTGACGCTAACTGTAGATATCGCAGTCTTTCTACAAAACAGGCACATCTCAAACAAGGCTGCGAAACATAAGAAAAGAAAAAAAACTTTCGGAAAAAGGCAAAAGGAAAACGTTGTAAAAAAAAACTCACAACATATGGTTTTAAGTATTCGAAGAAACGTCAATAGTGTGGAAGATATGAAACGGGAAATTATGGCTACTTATCATATTTTTAAAAGAAAATCCGCATCATGAAAATTGCCCGATTGGAGCCGAGAGCTGGTGCAAATGACAGAAAGCTGTCGCTTTAGACTAAGATCCTGAAGTTGAAGATCTTACTCCATTACTTGGCGATGAAATAAAAAACACATCTTTTACCAATTTGCACTGATTTGTGTACAACGCGTACTGCGTAAGGGGTTACCTTACCTTTGTCATTTCGTTTGTAACGCCAATAAGGTGGCGTGTCAGGTATAGAAAAGTATATATATTTTTGATCAGCATCACCACCTGAGTGCATTTCTGTCTGTCTGTCCGTCTGTGGACATGTTTACGAGTGAATATCAAGTTCGAGAATCAGCCAAATCGGATGAAAACCAAGCCTACCTCTCATACAAAATGACTTTATTTTAACCGTAAAATCACTTAAAAATCCACAAAAATTAAATAAATGCCATGGAATTTTGCGCATATGCTTTGATATTTAAGCGGTTACATGACATTGGCAGTTTTTTAAAATCGAAACTTTTTTTAATAATTTTGTATTTTAGTAAATATTTTTAAGATTCTAAGAAAAAAAATTTCATGGAAAAATTCCTACGGGTTCAAAAGTTACAGCCGGATTGAGAGCGCATTTTTTATTTTTGAGCTACCTACGTACGGCAGCTGGTATATACTTCTTTTACTTCCTACCTGACTTTTGGTGGTTGTTATTTCGTACCTACTTGAAGGGTGCAGCCCGAATTGCTAAACGATTGCAAAAAACTATAAGAAACAGCACAACACAAGATAACGAAGGCATACAGTACGAAGCAGGCATGGCAGATTGAAGGTAACCTTTTTTTTTCTTTGTTCACAAACTTTGAACGCGTTTATCTGTGTTTATCTTGAAGCCATGTTTTTCGTACTGGTTGCGGCACTAGCGGGTTCATTTTTGACGAAATTTTTTTTTTGTATTGTTTTAAACTTGATTCGCTATCGTATGACACGAGCTTTTTTTTTATTTTTTTTTCGATTTTTTATGAATTTTTAAAGTCAATATTTTTTTCGAAAAAACACACTTTCAAATTTGGAACATCACCAAAAATTGAAAAAAAATTTAAAAAAACAGCTCGTGTCATACGATAACCAATTTTGTTAAGATTTAAAAAAGTCATTTTTTTCCAGATCGGACAATTTTTGCAACTCCCAGCGCTGCAACCACGAGGCCCCGTTTTTTTCTCTGCCGCAAGTTTGGAGCTCTATAAAACCATGTTGGAGTGAAAGATATATTTTTTTTTAATTTTTTTTCTTGTAATTTGTTCAATTCTCTACAATAATAAATTAAAATTTTGGAAAAATGTTTGTTTTTGACTGAGTTATGAATTTTTAAAAAAAGATCTGTTTTCTCTGCCGCGAATGTCATGTCCCACCTTAATATAAACCATCGATATATTTCGCAAAATCGGATGAAAACCACGCCTACCTTCCATACTAAATGACTTTATTTTAACAGTAAAATCACTTAAAAATCCACAAAATTAAATAAATGCCATGCAATTTTGCACATATGCTTTGATATATAATATGAACCCTCAATATTAAATTCGGCAAAATTTAATGAAAATTTTCCCTACCTTCTATACGAAGTGACGTCATCAAAATAGAAAAACCTTCGCAAATATATAAAACTGGCAGGCTACAGTGGTCCGCGGCTTTGCCACGAACGTATTTTTTATCAATAAAGAGCTTTAACAATTTTTTTGTTTCTCTTTGAATGAGTGTGGAGAGAGGTAGAGCGCAAAAACTTCATATAAAAAAATCCTAAACACGCTAAATGTGTTCAGTCAATCGCCTTGCGTTCAGAAATGAACAAATTTTTATCGCTCTACAATGTATTTATCCGATCTCACTCTCACGGTTTTTGGCACTTTCTATTGCAAGTAACAACAAAAACTTTTGAACGCCGTTCAAACGATCACTGTGTGACATCAGTCCGTTAGACAATGCATGTCAAACGATATAAAAAATATTTTTTGTTGTGTTTTGTTTTGCAGCTCAGCACTGTCATGATATAATAAGAGAAGGTGATGCATTTCGGAGAGGCAGATTGCCGTAACTGTCAAAACGAATTTGACAGCTTATAGAAAATCTGAAAGCGATAAGAAATCTTTAACTGGCAAAATGTAAAAAAAAGTGGTATTGATTTTGACAATTTTGGCTATGAGAAAGAGAGAGCACAGTCCGAAATGCAGCTACCGTATTTTGATTTTAACATGAGCACTGCATTTACATATTTGTATCTCTCTTTTCGCCTTGCGCGAGGCTCTTCTGTTTTTTATGTTGTGCTGTTATAGCTGAGCAAGAAAAGAGAAGAGTTATTGTTCTCTAACATGGAGTTTATTGAAATTCTCGCAACACAAAGACGTGAAAAGAAAACGAGTTCAAGCAATTCGTGAAATCGGGGATGATTTCTTACAAAACGTAGCATTTTAATTAAACATACTTATTATTAAAATAAGAAATAAAAATACCGCTATGCTGTGCTGTAGCACATATATAAAATTTTAAAACTTGTTTCATAAAAATCGACCCAGTACTTTTGGAGTTTAATTGGAAATAAAAATTTGCACTTTAATTTTATATAATAGTATAGATATAGATTTAATGTAATTTTGTCTGTATGTACCCAAATACCACCCACATCGTTTGTTTGACCTATACCAAAATTTGCACATATATTCATCGGTATAATGTGGAGTCTTTAGATAAGAAAAGTGGGTGTGTCATTTTATATTTAATGGAACTTCTGTTTGTCTGACTTCAACCAAATTTTGCACACATAATCCTTGGTGATTTGAGTAGTCTTAAGTTCATAAAATTGGGCGGTACTAGGCATGGGGCGTGGTACTTTATTTTAAAACTAGCTCCATCTACACCGTTTCTCCGATTTCAACTAAATTTCGCACATATATTCTTAAGCATAATGAGAAGTTTTAAGCCAACAAAAGTGGGTGGGATTGGACAAAGAGCGGTTCAATTTAATTCTAATTGAACTCCCTCTACACCGTTTGTCCGACTTAAGCCAAATTTTGTACATATATTATTTGGCATAATGAGCAGTCCATAGTTTGTAACAGGGTGCGGAAAAATACGTTCGCAAACGATTAAAATACAGTATCTCATTTTTAAAAATATTTCGATTTAATTTTATTTTAAAAAAACTTCTCGTGAGAAACTAAAAGCAACGATTTTTCAAAAACAACAACAATGACAACGAACGTTCGCAGTAATCGTTTGAAAAAAAATCAATTTGAACAATTTTTTTAAAGTGAGCGATTTTTTTCACCGAACGTTTCATAAAAACCAAGGTTGATTTATAAGGTTGTCGCAGGGCTGATCGCACTCTCTTCTCAGTACCCATAATTGTCAAAACCAGCCAATTTTGCGAATGACTACGAAAGAAAAACGGATGATAATAGAGAGCACTCGCAGATTTTCTATGAGCTGTCAACTTCGATTTGACAATTATGGGTACTCACTCTCTCCCTTGCGACAACCTTATAAATCAACCTTGATAAAAACAATTGTATTTTATTCGATCTCGAACGTTCGCTCAAAATTTATTTTGGACAATAGGAGGTAAAAAAATGTTATTTTTCGCTTAAGACATATGCTGACATGGCATGCATACGTGACGACATGGCATACGTGACTCAACGGCGGACCCAAAAATTTTTGTTAACAATTTTTGTGCTTGAAGTATAAAGGATCGCTGATTAAAATCTGACGTCAGAATTCAAACAATTTGGTTTCACACTAGGGTGGACCCTAAGAATGTATGTACAATTTCAACATGTGCTTGCAGTATCGAAGTTAGCTGATGTCGTCGATTCTAATGTGAGAGATACATAAATTTTTTTATTTTTTTTTTACATTAGGGTGGACCCTACAAATGTGCTTTTTGTATGGGGTCGCTGATTTTAAATGATGTCATAATTCACGGAATATAGTGTAAATGCAATCCGGCTAACATGCCTAATTCCAAATGAAAAAAAGAATTTATAATGGCCAGTGAGACCTGAGTGGTCAGGAGTCAATAAACGTAGGCGCCTTGTGTAAAAAATGACGTCAAGAAAAGTAGAAATATTGAAATTTTATTTTAAAATTTGTTATATGGAGAATGGTTTATAAAGAAAATGTTAAAATAGAAGAAAGTTGACATCAGGTTTAAGTTCAGCGTCCTTCAACACAACAAAAAAAATTGTTAAAGGTTCACCCTAGTGTAAAAAAAAAGGTGCTGGACATATGCTTATGGAAGCCTTAGATCAAACTACCCTTCACCTCATAAGTTATGATAATTTACGAACTCAGAAAATGAGTCCAAGATACGATCGCAATCGAATAAAATATAATTTCCGTATTGAATTTTATGCCGATTAATATTTGTGCTGCTGCTGCGCAATACTTCTCACTCGTGAAAAACTCACTTTTTACGATTGTTTGCTAGCGAACGATTGAGCTCTGCTTGCTTCGCTTTATTTATCGTTCGTGAGAAATATTGAAAATAATTTTTTTTTATAGGGAATGATTAATGAGAAGTATTTTATTTTAATCTTTCTCCGCACTCTAGTTTATAAAAGTGGAAGGAATTGGACAAGGGCACCATTTTTCTGACTCCAACAAAATTTTGCAAATATATGCTTTGGAATAATTAGACAAGCGGCCTGCCACTTTAATTTTTTAGTCGAACTTGTTCTGCACCGTTCTTCTGACTTCAACCAAATTATGCAAATATAGTCTTTGGTGTAATTAGTAGTTCATAGTCTGACATTTTGACAACAGGGGCGTGGCACTTTGATTTTAAGCGAAATTCTTCTATAGCCTTTGTTCGACTTCAACCAAATTTTCCACACATATTCTTTAGAATAATGAGCAGTCAGTAGTCTAGAAAATTGAGCGGAATGGAACAGGGCTCGTGTCATTTTAATTTTAAGCGAAATTATTTTACAACGTTTGTATGAACTCAACCAAATTTTGCACATATATTCCTTAGCATAATAAGCAGTCATGAGTTTAGAAAAGTAGTCGAGATTAGACGGTGGAGTGTGGCACTTTAATGTTATTCGAATACCTGCATCGATTTTTCGACTTTAACCAATTTTTGCATATATGTTCTTTAGTATGACTAGAAAATTTGGCGGGACTAGACAGGGGCGTGACACTTTAATTTTAAACGAACTTCTTTAGGGTTTGGTCGACTTCAAAAAATGCCCAATAGTGTCCTTAGTACAGAAAAGTGGGCGTGATAAGACATGGGGTGTAGCGCTTTAATTTTAATCGAACTCCTTCTACAACATTTTTTCGACATCAACCAAGTTTATACTGTTTTCTCGACTTCCACCAAATTTTGTACATATCGATGCCTTAATATAGAAAGGGCGTATCTCAAAAGGCCCTATCTCAATAGGAGAAGGAAAAAACTTAATAAAAATTAAGTTCTTTAATTAAAAATTTTTTGCAAACGCATTCTTTTATTAAAACCTATAAGTAGAATGATGATGTAACAATTTCTTTTACTGCTAAAACTGCAGATAAAGTGAAAAAAAAATTGAGATAGGGCCTTTCGATATTAAGGCATCGATATATTCTTTAGAAAAATGAGTAGTCCGTAGTCTAGAAAAGTGGCGGGATAAGACAAGGAAACGTATTACTTTAATTTTAATACTTTATCTCAGTAAATAGCTACACCATGGTATTAATATTTAGCATAGGAGTTGGCAGGAACTGTTCCAAGCAACATACAAAACCTGGGCGCGACTAGAAAAGGGTGACTAAAATTCATAATATCACTACTATACCCTCACAGCTGAAAAGTTTCAGGTGAAAAATTGGGTGAATCATTCCTAGTCATAGATAAAACTTTAAGTGATTTTGTGAAAAAAAACAACTGCAACAGCATTGAGATGTTGCAATCAAAAAATAACAGTAGGCTGAAGTGGAATGATGTGTAACACGTTTTGATTTGCTTCAATAAAAGTGTTAAGAAATTGAATTTTTTATTGGTTTTAAGGTCTATCTCTGGCAGAAGAATCAATTTGAAGTGAGTGTTTTCATGGCAGTTGAATCTTTTGAGAAATTGATGAAATCGAACAAAAATTTCCAATATGGTTTTTTGGTATTTTTCAAATCGGTGGGGTGATGTGTAACACCAACAAAATGTTGGTTTAAGACCAGGAACTTTCGTTTTTTATGTTTATTTTGACTTTTTATGTTTAGTAAAAGTATTATGTTAAGAACTTAATGACATCTCCTGCACCTGCAACTGTAAACGTTTCTTTGGCGTTGTTAGAATACAGCTTTTCATTGACTTCCTTCATTGACGATTGAATTTTGGCCTGGGCTGAATAGTATGAACTGGATCTCTTTTAATGCCGTTGATATGATTGCATTTAGAGTTTGACTTTTGTTGCTTCTTTAATGGCAATTATAATGTGCAAGATGTGTTACACATCACCCGAATATAAGTCACTTTTTTCTCATTGATGGAATTTTACCACAGCGTGAAAAAATTTAAAATCCTTTGTTATATTTGAAGATATCAAACAACACAACATTTTACATCTACTCACTTTTAAAATCTGAAGAAAATTTTATTCGAAACGTTATTTTTTGTAAATTTTAAAAAACTTTTAACAACAAATTTGTACGCTCTTAAAGAACTCTAATGAAATGTATGTCAGCCTACTTCCAACACTTATGAAAAACTAAATGCTATCAAAAAAAAAATATCGTAGTAATTCATGGTGATGTTACTCATCACGCCATGATACACATTACCCCACATCACGCTATTGTATCTAGCCAATATATACTCAATTTTTCTTTTGCTTTTCTTATCTTTTCTGATGGTTTATTCGATGGTTTTTAATAGTTTTAAGATCGAGTTACGATCCACTTGTAACCCTTCCGCGACCTACTGCTTGAGAACCGCTGATCTAAAGGAATAATTTGTTCTGAACAATTATGAAAAACTTTTCAAACAAAACAATTTTAAATGCTTTAGTATAAAAAAAGTATTGTAAAGTTCATATTCAATATACTTAAATCTAAATTTTAAATATTCAAGTAAGGTAATAATTATAGAAAACTTACAGCACAATAGCGAATTCAGAATTTTGTTAAAGCTCTCTATACAAAAACCCCTGTAACTCGTGGCAATTATTTTTTAAAAATTTTTTTTTTTAATTTAAATTCCAAATGAAGAAATATATTAATCTGTTTTTTTTTAATTTTTGTTTTACTCACCAACAACTGCATATTATGCGAAAACTGAACACTGAGCCTAGGTGGAGTAGTGGAGTAGTTGGCGCTACAACAATTGCTGCAGTTAACAATTTTAAATTTTGTTGTATTTTTGGAATAATAATAAAAATTGCATAATTGTACTTCTCAGAAAGTGATTTAAAATTACACATTGAAGTGAAAATTAGTGAATACGTACCAGCGAACTGTGGCGGCAAGGCGGTTATATTTAGTTTTTATTTTTTTTTATTGCTATGGTGAGGTGAGTTTTTGAACAATACGTACCCAATCAATGCAAAACAATGGCATTTGAGGTGTAATGAAATCCAAAATATTTACTATTTTACTTTTTTTAACGTCTCGAAATGTCTTTGAGAAAAATGCTGCATTTTTTAAATGGTGCTTTTGGATTTTATACTGATTAAATTTATTAATTTATTTATAATAATAAAAGACAAACCATTTTGCAATTCGTTTTAAAACAAATTATTAAGAACCTGCTTGACTGAGTGCCTTGAGTAGGGTTGAATTTAAGTTTAAAATTTTTTTTTTCAATGCAACATTTTTCTTGCTGACTTACCCAACTGTGCCCATTCACTGCATTATTTTCGGTGTTGCACGCTATGAGCGCTTCGAAAGCAGGCCTGTTCTTATTGTCAAAAAACTAAACTTTTTCGAGTTAGACAACAGTTTATTATTGTCGAAAATAGTAGGGAAAAAATTAGTAAAACTCACCCACGACATATCCTCGCGTTGTTTGCTATTAGTTTCGAGTTTTTTTTTTTTTATTATATACGTACATATTTTGGGCATTCATTAATTTTTGATGTTTTTGGAGGGTTTGTAGGAGCCTTTCATAGCTTTGACAAAAAAAGAGAAATAAATATATTTAGTAAAAGTTTGCTTAAAAATTCGCTAAATATTTTGCAGTTTTGCTTTTGTTTTATATGTAGATTTTTTTTTTGTTTTGTTTTTTTATACGTACGCAGCACCATCGACTGACCGAGTTCTGTATCCGAGCCTTTTCTTAAACCTTTCATCATTTCATAATGTATGCAGTTAAAATACTTGGACAACGCTTTTTTTTGCGCCTAGAATTGTAGCTTCGAAAAGAAATTATTTAGAAAAAATTAAATTTATTTGCAAATATGTAGTTAAACATTGTAGTTTGATTTTTTATTTTTTTAAAGATACATACGCAATATGTTTGCCTATGTTTTGGTTGCATTAAAATATTTAATTTAATCTTGCATCGCATTTCTGAAAAGTACAATATTACAAAATTATCAATTGTTAACCAAGATCGCTGTTTTTTTTTTTTTATTTTATATACATGTTTTGGCCCTGCTCTAATTTTGCTACTATTTTTTATTGAGTAATTGCTGTATTAGTGATTTTTTTTTTATTCTATTTACCCATTTTCATTTTATTTGCTTTCTGTGTCGGCGTTTTAGTAGTATTAATTGTAATATTTTAAACTTACCGTTGAGGCCAAAATCTCATGCGGACAACATCCAAGTAAAAAACTCTTACACACTCTGGTATCCGAATATTTCAAGTTACGTCCATCGGCACCTAAAGCAGAGATAAGTTTTGTTGAAATTGATAAATCACTATAAATGCTAGTCTTTATTAAACTCTTCAAAAATTTATTTTACAAAAATGTAATTAATGGCACTTCAGGACAAGTTAATAAAACAAAAAATAGCTGCCCAAAACAACTCACAATACCAATACAAATAGTACATTAAAAAATCAATAAACTGCATCAATTAAAAAGAAAAAGTTTTACTAAAGTTTTAGTCGGATTTATGAAACCTATTACGTGCAGTTATAGCGTCTAAAAAACTCCACCTGATCTTGTGTCGACCAAGTCAACCTAACACAGAACCTCTTCATCCAACTGTTGTACTTCATACTCACCATTCCTTGTTGTACCCATCAACTGGTCCAGCATTGCTCGCATTTGATCCGTTGCCGTCATTTTATGGTCGTCGTCTGCAACTTTTTCTGAACTTGATACTTTTCTTTTTGAACTTGAGACTTTTTGCTGAACGTTGTGTAAAAAATCAATTCCTCAACCTAGCCTTGTATTGCCAACATCCAATAAAATTAAAAAAAAATCGCTGTCTTCAGTTACGTCAATTTTTTTTTTAGTTTGTGAGGACTAAGGTTTTTCCCACAAAGCAACAATCTTCTTTCAATTTTATTTTTATTTATTTTGTAGTCTTCGTTAACAGAAAATGTAATTCTTTTCTTTTACCGATAGTCGAATCGAAGCGATGCAGCTAGAAAGTGAGATTATTTTTTTCTATTATTTTTGACAGCTCGCTACAAATATGGCGATTGACATTTGGAAGAGCATTGCCAGACTATGGCAGAATTGTTTCATGTGTAGTTTGTCACTTTAATACAATTGTTGTAGGTTCGGCAATACCACCTTTTTCGACAAATCGAAAGTTTTGCATACATTTCTGTAACTCAATTTCTGAACTTGGGCAGGTTAAGAGTGGCGTCCAACAAGGTTCTGTAGCTCGTTCCTGTAACACATACCGATCAGAGTTACCGAATCATATTACCGATTCGATGTCACTCTCACCTGCAATGTTTCTGTACGAATCTGTATCGATTTCTGTTCAATTCGGTCGTTTGAAATCGATATGCTGTCACCTGTTCCGATTTCATTTCAATGGAACCTTTTAAAAAAGTGTTTCTGTACAAAAAGTGAATCAATAAAAATGTGTCACTTTTCTCACGGGCTTTGTGGCAAAGTGAGAATTCTAACGATTTATCTAATGCCTGTAGTGTTGTGTATTATTAAGTTATAAATACTCGAAATATACCTTTAAAAATGGTTGCTTTCATTTAAGTTGAATTTTTTATATTTGTGTATATTACTAATATGTATATATATAACTAATAAAATTTATTTGATGAGAAAATTAAATCCGGACGAGTTTCGAAACTGCAGCGACGTAGGCTGTTGGACTTAATGTAGCAGCAGCGGCACATCGGAAAGGGTAAATTTTTTAATGCATTTGAATGTTACTGAAACAATAATCCATTAAATAATTGATTTCTTAATACTTTTAACTCACTTCACTGTTCACTAAAACAGTTTTGTTTACCTATTTATTATAAATCTATAGCGCACATAAAATTAAAAAATGCTCAGCCTAGGAGCTCGAGAAAACGATGTGATGATTTATTTATTTATTTATTTATTTATTTATTTATTTATTGTAATGTTTACATGCAAGACACAGTCTTATAAATGCAAAAAGTATTAATATATTGCAAACAAGTTATAAACAACGGAGTATATAATTTAAATATAAAAACAAAAATGAAGTTTTTAGAGAAATAAATTGAATAAGCAACTATTTATATAAATTATTACGAAAAAATTCAAAGTAACAAGACTCATTATTTGTCAAAAAATTAAAAATAAAAATATGATAAGAGAAAAATAAAAGATGTAGGCAAAGTAATAGACAGTAAAGATATTGACATTATTAATAAAAGAATTGAAAAACTTCATGCTTAAAGGTGTGTTTATTAGAGATACTTTTAATCCTTGCAGGCAACATATTCCATAATCTGATGGCGTTTACAAAGAATAATATACTAGAGTTCATATAGTTATAAACAGGGATTAGGAGGTTAAAATGTCTATTAGATCTACAATAACGGAGCTTGTCAAAAAGATACTTAGGTGTCCTAGTATGTATCAAGTTATGCAAAAAGATGCAGTTTCTAGCATCCAAATAGTTAACAATAGTGCAACCAAGTAATTGATTGCCCAAGTGGCTGATGTGGTCAAATCTTCGAAGGCCGTAAACATACCTAACAGCGTTGTTAAAAGCGTATTGTAATTTAAGTTTCGACCTAGAATCAAGTTTACTGTACACAACATCGGAATATGATACGATTGGCATTATGAGCTGCTGGACTAACTTTCTTCTTGTTTCAATAGGAACAAAAGAAGCAGTAAACCTCAAGTTCCGTAGGACATAGTAAACCTTACAAACAACAGAATTGATATGGCTTTCGCAAGATAGTGAGGAGTTTATGTGGTAACCAAGATTCTTAACTTTATCAACAAAATTCAGTTCTACACCATTGAGAATGATAACAGATATATTAGAGAATGAGCAACTAGACTTAGAAATCGGCAAAACATATGATTTAAGTGGGTTGAGCATAAGTTTATTATATTCAGCCCACTGCGTTATTTTTCTTAGGTCGTCATTCATCTTTAAACATAAATCATCAACAAGATTTTTAGGTCTGGACAAGTACAGTTGGATATCATCAGCATATGCATGCATGGTAACATACCGGCATACGCTAAAAATGTCATTAATAAATATTGTAAAAAGAAGCGGACCAAGAACAGAGCCTTGAGGTACTCCACAGGTTAAATTACGAAAATCGGACAGACTATTACCCACCCTTACTCTTTGAGTCCTACCATTTAAGTAACTGTGTAACAGACGGACAGCCATATCAGAAAAATTAAAGTTGTCAACAAGCTTCTGACACAATAAAGTATGGTCAACAGAGTCAAATGCTTTGGAAAAGTCAAGTAAACAAAGTAAATTAATGTGCCCCATATCATATGTCACTCTGATATCGTCTAAAATTTTTACAATTGCTGTAGCACAACTGTGGCCAGGTCGAAAACCTGACTGAAGTGGCGCCATGAGGTCATATTTTTTAATGTGCTCTGAGATTTGCGCTGCCATGAGAGACTCAAGTACTTTAGACAAAGAAGAAAGCAAACTTACAGGACGAAAGTCAGACGGATCACGAGCATTTGCTTTCTTAGCAATAGGAACTATAGTCGCTGCTTTCCAAGCATCAGGGAAAAAAGAGCTAGTGAAACAGTGATTTAGAATGTGTGTTAATGTACTAAGAATGTGCGGTAATATAATTTTGATAAATTTTATAGATATTCCATCTACTCCCACGGCATTTGATTTTATTTTATAAACACAACGAGCGACATCACTCTCACAAACAGCAACAAAATCGAAATTAGATAATCTAACAGAAGAAGCAGAACTAGAGATATTAGGCTGCGAATTATCAGAAGAACCTGAGCTAGCAATAAAAAAGTCATTTAGGGTATCTGGATCAATGCAACAATCATCGCGTTTTACATTGCATACCCCTGCTTTCTAGAAGGTAGTGTTGAGTCTAATTTGCTCATGAAAAAATTGCGCTTTGCTTCCTTAACAGCCGTGTTAGCATCATTTCTTCCTCTTTTGTACTGTTCCCAATTAGATTCTGAAGGATTCCTTTTCCAGCGGTTGTAAGATTTATTACGTGTTTTAATGGCAAGCATGACCGTTCTAGTATACCAAGGACAACTTCTGTTAGACACTCGGCGAGTAATTAAGGGAACATGCGCATCAAAAAGCGCACAAATTTTATTAATAAAAAAGTTAAGCTTCTCGTTGACGGAAGTAAGAAACCAACATTCCGCCCAGTTTATAATAGACAGGTCATAAAACAAAGCCCTATAATCAATAGATTTAAAATCTCGAAAAATTATAGTTTTATCAGTGACAACAGGTGAAAGATTAACATTTAATGAACAGAAGAGGAGATCATGATCAGAAATGAAAGATATTTGATCAAACAGCAAAACAGAAGATACATCTGAAACAACAAAAACATCTAAAAGACTCGGGGAGGCATTATTTGCGTATCGCGTGGGCATACTATTATTTACCGTTTGAAGACCGACTTCAGTTAATCTATCGAGGAATTGACCAACAAGATTATCTTTGCATAACAAATTAATGTTTAAATCACCACACATAACAAAATGATCATAGTCAATTGAACAATTTGACAAAGAAGTAAACAATTCATCTAGACAACAGTTACGATACGGATTATAAACACACGACACGAAAACTTTGACTGAATTATTAAAGATCTCAATATTGAGAAATTCTACCTCAAAACCCCACACGACACGAAAACTTTGACTGAATTATTAAAGATCTCAATATTGAGAAATTCTACCTCAAAACCCTTTGACATACTCAACACTTTTACATTTAGATTATTTTTACAATATATTGCAACACCCCCACCTTTTTTATTCTTTCGATCATTTCGCCAGAGCTTAAAATTATAAATATCCAAACAGTAGTCATTTATGTCTTCATGAAACCAGGTTTCAGAAACACAAATGACATCAACAGCAGAATCTTCAAGACAGTGCCTGACATAATCAAGCTTAACGTCGTTGAGACTTCTCGCGTTGAAATGCACAATATTAAGGCCAGAGTGTTGCTTGCATAAAACGCCAATCAGGGACTTATGGATATCTCTATTGCCAGAGACAGCAGCAGCCATGGAAAACTAATTTAAGAACACAACTATAAGCATAAGAGTAGATAGAGAAATAAAAAGAAAATGAAAATAAGAAATAGTAAGAAAATAATAGAGCAAAAAAGAGAAAAAATAGCAAGGTCCAATAGAATAAGATTATTAAAACAATACAACTAAAAATAAATGAAACTTTAATCTGAGACAGCAGAAACTGCAGAGACAGCAGCACCCGCAATGCTTTGCAACTCATCGATGGTGTTGACACGTATCCGCTCACCGCCCTTTTGCAATCTGATAACAACATTACCATGCAGAGTAAACACATTGTAGATGCTTTTATTGCGTTTACAGATAATTGCTGCATGCAGTACTCTCCTTGTGTCAACAGATATGCTTTCATGCAGGTATACATTATTGTCGGAGTCAATACCTGCTCCTCTTAAGTTGACTGCCTTTTTAGCTTGTCGACGATAAACACCAAAAGCTTTTAGCACTCTGTTTCTATCATATGGTGTGTAGAATTTAACAATCACCACCGAGTTATTGTGAGTTCTTTGTTTAACTCTAAAAATATCTCTGACAGGCGGCGATTGAAGATCAATTGAAAGACAGATTAAGTTAAAAATACTCTTCAGATTTTCTTCTTCCGAAAATGGCAATCCAAAGAGAACAGCATCAGCACAGTGATCCACACTGCTGTTACTGCTTCAATTATTATTATTATTGTTGTTGTGGTTGCTGCTATTTTCACTAAGCTGTTGAGCTAGTTGATCACAGCGCGCAGTTAGTGCGTTCAGTTGCGACTCAAGAGAGTTTATTTTGGTGTTGCTCTCACTGAGTTGATGATTAAGGGAACCCACCTCAGTTTCCAGACTACTAACCAGCCGATTGAACAGGCTGTCCGTGTGATTTCGTAGACGCTCTTCTAGCTCTCTTATTTCTTGCTTTGCATGCGCTTTCAACCTTTCCTCCACAGCAAGTAGTTGAGCGCCAAAAGTAGTTGCACTGCTTGACAATTTGGGAGTGTGCTCGCTTTTGTTATTGTTGATGTTATTACTGCCGCTGTTGTTGCGAAGGCGGGTGTGCATGGGAGACGGCGTCATAAGTAAAGCCGACGGGGTGCAATACCACAAATTAAGCACAAAAGCAAGATTAAGTTGACAGCCAAATCGAATGCAGAAGCAAGGAACATGCAAACAGCAGTCGGAACCAAATAAAAAAGAACGAGCTGCGAACTGCTTAGAACTTTTATTTTTCTCTTTGTGTTTTTTTTTTTTTTTTCTTGGTTTTTTCTTTTTTGCTTAAGATTTTTTTTTTTTTTTTTTTTTTTTTTTTTTTTTAACTCATACAATTTTTATAAAAGTTTTTAATTTTATATGCGCTTTTTTATGCGCTTTTTGCAAAAATTGTTCAATTCACAACACCTAGTGAAATTTTAGCTTTACGCCAGTGTATAAAAGCACTATTAAAAACACTATTAAAACGATAATGATGACATAAAATAAAAAAAAAATACCCTGGAACAGCTGCTTGACATTTGACTCAATTTCTCAGCGTTTCTTCTCGATTTGTGTTATTTTTCACCACGATCCGAATTTTTACCGATTTGAACGTACAGAAACATTAGTTGTCACGAAATCGGTAACTAGGGATCGATAGCGCATGACGTCACACAAATCGGTAACTTACCGATTTTGTTACAGGAACGAGCTACTGGTCTAGCTCCACATTTGTTCAACATTTTCTATATGATTTTCCACATGAACTATCTGGCTCAAAGGGAATTTTATATGCTGATGATTATCTGGTTTATGCTCATCACCATTCCCCTAAGTTAGCTCTTAAGGGCCAGTTTTTCAGTACGAGTTCAAAAATGTAGTATATTAAACCGAGCTTTACTCACCAAAATTGGACGCTAAAGCTCGGAACCTTATAAATCATTTTTACGTAAAATGGGGCATTCATATGAATGCCTCCAAGTCTGAGGTAATATGTATAGGGAATGCGTAAGGAAAAGGTGGCAGGGCTAAAGTTCCAGAAAACAAAAAACTGAAACTTTTCTTGAATGCCTCAGAAATTTGTTTTAAAAATGGTATCAAATATTTAGGCATCTGCTTCAACAATCTATTGAAATTCAATAAACATGCAAGATCAAATCTTAGAAAAGCACAAAAAATAGTTGGCATGTTTTCTGGTCTTTTTTATAATAAATTTTTGAGTCAAATCACCAAATCCTTGATTTATAAAGTTAGTATTCGCTCAGTCTTTCTTTACGCATTCCCTATATGGTCCACGATCTCCCCTACAGTCGCCCCTACAGTTGCTAAGAGATGGAGATTCTGGAGCGAAATTTCCTGAGGCATTGCGTCAATAAGTTGAATTTTTTGTCAATAGAAATTTAGAATCTTATGCTTAGCGTTATTCAAATAAGTTCATTTATACAAGGGCTTTGGTCAATGCACTTTGCCGCTATGCATTAAACTTGCTTAAGAATTTGTAGATACAGTGTCTTCTCACAACAACGAACTTTTAAAAGAAACCTACGAGCCTTAGCGTCGACTTAACTGTTCTCCGTCAGGTATGTACTTATCTCCTATTGCAATAATAAATGAAAACATTTTCATTGGATTTTTATGCTCCATTGCTTCCTGACTCTTATTTGAATTCTGCACCTTGCACCCATAGGGTTTAAATATCTTTTCTTTTGAAACTTTTCTCTGTGATATTAATATTTAGATTAAGTTTAGTTTTAAACAAAATTTTGTATTGAAGAGACAGAAAGTCTCGATGAAATTGTAAAATGCCGGCAGCAAGCATATTTTTCACGCTGAATTGGACACAAATTAAATTTAAAAATTCTTGTTTTATATACACGCAAGTTGCCTTTTCTTTCGTTGTTGTCGCCTTTTCTCTCACAGAACAAGACAATTACAGCTCTAAGTATTCTTCTTTTGTATGTATTCCTAATGGATGATTTAATTGTAAAACTGTTAAAAAAAGACTTAATAAAATTGTACTTTACTTTACTTCGACATTTTTGACTTCTACTACTTTCAATACTCATTATTTCGTATTTTAAGAAAGCTATCACTTTTTTATTTCACCATAATTATCATTTTTAAACTAAACTTGTTGTATTAAAATAATACACAGTATTAGAAATAAATCATTATAAAGTACGTATAAATTTGGGATCCAGCTTTTGAGACACACAGTGAAAGATTTGAATCAATACAAAAGCAGTTCTTGTTTTTTGCTCTCAGATATAAATTTGACCCCGCAATTTTCTCAACTTACAACCGTATGAACAAAGACTTTCCCTTCTTAATCTGATGCTACTATCATCAAGAAGAACGTTGTTGGGTTATATTTAGCTCAAGCAGTATGTCACAAGAATTTTCTCGGTCTCGGACTCAGAATTGTATGCATAAAAAATAGATCAAGCTCATGGCAAATTACTCAACATAAGTAAGATCGATCTCAAAACTCCCCCTAAGCTTGTAAGATAATTTGCACGAGATAAAGCTCATCTCGTTTTCTACCTAAAACCATGGCAGAATTATGAGGTAGGGCCGAGTCGCTTAGTGCCCTCATGCGTCAACGAATAATGAATAATGGAAATTGCGGCTAGTTGTCAAAACGACGGATTTCGTAGAAATTGCAAACGAAGTAAATATAAAATGTTTCCAAGTTGTAAACTGTGCGTGTATTAAATTTGTGATTTCAGTGAAATATTATAAAAAACAATATAGTAAAAACTATAAAATGTGGAATAAGTCTAAAATTTGCAAGAAAACTTGTAGCAATTCTAATCTAAAATCAGCTGCAAAACGTGAACAAAGAGAAACTCGAGATGAACAGCTGATTTTGACGACTAGTCTGCATTTTCTCTGCTGTCTACTTCATTCTTCTCCGAATCGGCCCTACCTTATAGTTCAGCCATGCCTAAAACAGTGGTGATCAATGCACGGTTCAAACAACAACAAAGAGAGCTTTCAAAGTGCACAGCTATACATTGAAATAAGAAGTTGTTAAAAGCTCTCACAACATTGTTTTATTTATGAGTGTTTTATTTTCAATATAAAGTTTTAACATAGAAAAGATCAAATAAGGAAGAAGTGATGGATATAATGTATAAATGTTTTTTTTTTAACCGACTTCAAAAAGGAGGAGGTTCTTAAATTCACAAAACAAAGAAGCATTTTGCTGTAGTTACTGTACGAAAGCAATCCATGCATTATGATTCACAATAAAAATTGTACACACCAACTTTCCTTAAACATTGTAAAATATTCAATTCATAAATAAAACAGTGACCACCACTCTCATCGCATGAATGCTCAAAGAATTCGGACTTGATATTTCAAGCACAGCAGAAAAAACTTTTACGCTGTGTACGTACACACTTGTCATGTCATAGCACATGTAGTATCGTTTGTGTGCAAAAAATCAAGTAGGATGGACATGTCCGATGAAAGACAAAAATTTTTTACTTTTCTGTCGGTCCATCCGACATGTAGATTGTTCGTGTGCGTGTCCATCTAACTTGGTGCATTTTCGCATTCGATTAAAATTTTTGAGAGAAGCACATCTCGCGCAAAAAATGATTGAAATGAAATGTTGAATTTAGGGAATAATTTTACGATTTATGGTATATGGAAGTCTCCCGGAGACTTAATAAAATAAAAAGTAAAGAGTACAAAAATGATTGCTACAACTAATGCATTCGTCATCTTAACGCTATAAAATATGTAATGCGCTCGATGTTCACTATTTAAAAAACTATAAAATAATAAAGTCCATCCGACATTTGCGACCATTTGGGACCAACGAAAACAAGTGCCGTTATTTTGTCGAACTACATGTCCATCCGACATGCAATTTCGTTTAGGGTGCCCTTTTGACATGTGTGGTGAGGACAGTGTAGACAGCTCATCTTGCGCAGTGATGCTAACAGGCCAGTTACACAGGCCAGTGACAGTAAAAGTGCGAAAGAATATGTGTACGGTTGAAATGATTCGAAAAATTTCGAACTTTCATGGTAGTAGCAAGAGGTGATACATATGCCAGTAAAAGTTCATTCAAAAAATTTCATCGTATGCGAAGGTTCTCGCTGCTATTGCAGTTTGCGTGTGCTTTATTTCAAACTTGTGCTTGTTTTCAAAACTGTATACACAAAATGTCGACGTATGCAAAAGTCATAGCCGCTTTCCATTTTCTTTCAATTACTTTGATTGTACATTTTTCCCTTTTATTTGCATTTTTTCACATTTGTTTCATTTGCTTTTAATTTAAAACAAGCTATCAGTGTTGCTTCCTATACGAAATCCAGAAACCCGGAATAAAGAACGAAATCGAGGAAAACCCGAAATCAATCCACCAAAAGTAATTAAAAACAACACTGATATCCTCTTTTTTGACATACTCTAGCCGCTGCTGTCAAAATCCACCGGCTCTAAAATTTCGTTACTAGTAGCGATGAAAGTGGCGTGAAAGTGAATCCAGTATGAGTGTATTTGTAAAAAAGTGTGAATGTATTGAGTTTTTCGAACTACAGATTCAGTATACAGGCCTGTGTAGCATGCCTGTAAATCAGTTGCATTTCCGAATACAGCCCAAAGTGAACATGAAAGTCATACAACAAAATGTAGAGATAAATATGAAGTACTTGATTATTTTCAACACTACAGCAGCAAGCAAAAATTAATTTTATGAAGCTTACATATCAGCGAACCTGTGTGAACACTAAGATAGTGTAGACAATGTTGAAATTATGAAAAAATGGCAGTATTTGTGTCGAGAATGTAAAAAATTAACTGGTCGTACTGCAGTTGTCGAACAATTTGTTATTTGTTAAAAATCAAATTTAAGCATTAACAATTGTTAATCGCAATTCCACGTAGATTAAATTTATTCTTTACTCTAGTATTTTTGCCTCTTAAAAACTTTTATTTTAATGCAATTATACAATGCAAAAGAGAAAAATGCTTGCTTTAAAAGCCGACTGCCATTTTGTGCAGTCAATAAAACACTTGACAGCTAAGGTTCTAGGTTGCAAAAAAATGTTTAATTATCTACACATGAAGGTATTGTCGACACGTCGTTAGTAGTGATTGTCTACACGACATTGTCGACAACGTTGAAAATGGTACTCTCGACATCATGTGGTCTGACCCATCACTGATTTTAATGAAAATTGTCAAAAATCACAGCTCAACAAATGAAATATTTCAAGAGTTTAACTTCATGTATGGCAGAATTAAGGTAGGCTCAAGTTGGAGTAAAAAGGAAGCTGTATGTCAAAATTGGCATACAATTTTAGTTTTCTTATTGTAGTTGTTGCCTTTATCATTTGACGCTAAGCACTCTCACAGCTTTGTTGTTGCAAAAATTGTTGTTTGAGCAGCCTTTTAATTGTGTGACTTCCTTATTCACACATGTATTCACAATATGGTGTATTTAGTCTTGTATTCTGTATTTTTGGTCAATATGGTTAGTTACACAAACAAAATGTAAGCCAATGTAAGACAGAAACCATATTTACCACAAGTACAGTATACAAGACTAAATACACCACATTGTGAATAGCCCTATTGTATAATGAATTTCATATGAGAATTTTATGATATGAGCAGTCTACACTTGCGTATCGATGCCATGGTTATATTGATATATTAGAAAATAGGTGTGTTTCCGTACTCTACACTGTGTAAGATTTGTGTAAGTTCAAGCTGAGACAGTAAAAATGAAATTCGAGAATAGTTGCAAAAGTACGGAAACAGCTTCTAATAAGTTTTAAGCACAAAACAGCTGATTTTGACTGCAGACATGTCAAACGTAAATTGCGCCAATTAAAATTATCGTCAATTTGTTTGTGAAGTTGATGCTTGTTCTTCTTGATGCTTATTCTTACTTTACTCGGAGTCTTGAGTTCTAGCACTCTCTGTGCACTATGTGTGCTCGAGAAAGCGGTTTTATGCTTGTTCTTCTTCTCCCATTTCAAGCACAGAAAGTACGGAAACAGAAAATAGTGTCCCACAAGTTACACAGTGTGAGTACGGAAACCCACCTATTAGGTGGCAGGCCTTAAAATTGCTATAAACATTTAACCCAAAACTTTGCAGTAATTTCAAAACTTGGCAGCACCTAAATAATTTTTTGACAGTTCAACATTTTCCACATTTTCGTTAACACAAAATTCTTTCACTTGGTTTAATTTTTCATACTTGTTAAAAATGACGGAATCAGCAAAACTTTTAGAAATTGCAAAACAAGAACCAGCAACGCCACCAACAACACCGGAAAAATCCCCATCGAACATAATCAAAGAACGCCTTAATCTACATGTGAAGCGAAGGCTACAGCAGGAGGCTTCTCCTTCAGCTGCGGAACAAACGCAAGGCATTGCTTACAACAACAACAATGATGGTGGTGGCGGCGATGGCGTAAATAAAAACAATGAATGCGAACAACTGCAGCTAAACAAACGAGGTGATAAACAGGTAAAAACAAGAAAACCCTACCAAAAAAGAAGTGACAAAACTGCGACAAAAGACGCAGCAGCAACAGTGCGCAAATATAAACGCAATAAAACCAAACAATTTGGTAGCACTGCGGCTGTCAATAAGGTTGATGACGCCAGTTGCACTGCAATGTCGGACAACACGGCATTGCCGACATGCAGCAGTGCAGGTGGCGGAAATGGCGATGACGGTGATGGCAGCCATGATGGGGTAAATGATGCGGAAACCAAATGCATACCGGCTTCACGTGACAAGGACAAATGTCCTGATGTTCTGGGCATGGTATTGAGTGCCAAAAAAAGTGCCCTCATGCAACATCCAGATGTGCAGGCATTTCTCAATGAAGTCATGGAGGCTATCAAGAGTTAAAGCGTTGACGCTGTGTACCAAGTGATGCTGTATTTTCTATTTATTTTGTTGTTGATATTAGCTTTATTAAATGCAGATATTTTCTAAATGCACAGAAAAAAAATATTTTTGAATGAAGTAAATAAAGATTATTTATTATTAAATAGATGACAAAAATTTTTGTATTAATAAAATTAATTTTCCAAAAAGAATTAAGACAGTAGTCCTTCAGCCTTCAAAATGGCGCTCATATCGAATTGTAGCAGTACAATCAGATACGATGTGGCAGCACTAACCGTCTAGAAATATGGAAGAAATAGACGTAAGTTTTTAGTATGAGCGATCCTTTTGATGGTGCTAGTCGCTTCTATGGCTGTGTGCGAATCGAACTAAAATTTAGCAAAATGGGTTAGAACTATAATGTTTGATTGTTTGAAGGCTCAATACAGCAGACTAAGTCCACAAAACAAAAAGAAATTTCAATGTTTCAACTAGTTCCAAAAATATTGAGAGTGAAACCTATTTGGCAAAAATTTTTTGTCAAAGGAGTCTACAAAATCCAAAAGGTCGAAAATAAATCGAGTTTTGTCTAGTTTTTCGAGTTTAGGCCTTTTTTCATTCATTGCCATTTGTGTAATAAGTACTCAACGCCATATGGTAAATCTTAGCTTAGGTTACGCTCTGTGGTTCCAAGATGAGTATAGCGAGATTTTTAATATCGATGATTAAAACGA
Organism: Coremacera marginata; assembly: GCA_914767935.1. NCBI lineage: Eukaryota > Metazoa > Arthropoda > Insecta > Diptera > Sciomyzidae > Coremacera > Coremacera marginata. The sequence continues at coordinate 143,625,011 of OU612047.1, forward strand.
TAAGATTATCGATAAATTTGAACTTTTATAAAGTAGTTCTAGTCCTCGTCCATCTGGACTAGTTATTCATCACTAGTTCTCGGAGTAGTCATTCATTACTATTTCTGGCACTTGTTCTGGAACTTGATACAGGGTAATAGAATGTTGATAATACTAGATGAATAATGAGTGAAGTCATCTACGATACACAACGTTAATGTAGGCTGTGTTGCGAAAATGCAGCTGATTCAGCAGCACTGCGCAAAATGAGCTGTCTACACTGGCCTCATCAAACATATCAAAAAAAGTCGGTTAAGTGACATGCTGACACGCTTTTAACATTTTTACCCAATTCAATCAATTTGTTGTCAAACCTTCCGTGATGGTCTTGAAATCAAAAAATTTTAATTTAAAAATTTTTTTTTTTCGTTCCAACGATCCAACATTTTAGTTTCTATGGTGCCGTACGGCAAGGCTTGACAGCATGCTGTATCGTCTAAGCCCCCGTTATCACAAAAAATCTACCAGAAAATTGCCGTTAAGCAGCGCATTGCCGACAAACTTCCAATAATTTGGAAAAGTCAATGGTCAATTTAATTCAATTCGCACGCAGCCTAATGGACAAAACTTACCGAAAAGATGAACGTATAATCCAAGGTAAACAATCCAATGCCGTTATATTGAAAATATCCCTCCCAATGCAAAAATTGCAAAGTGAACGATTTCATTTTGTTGTAGTACAAATCATTGCCCAGCATAAAAACTGGCTTCTTTTGCATAATCTCGTGTACAATCATTGCCGACTGTTTTGAATAACTATTAGCATTGCAGCACAAACGTAATACCAGATAGGCCACTACCATCGTAGTGAAGCTCCAGATGACATACATAAAAGCCACATAATCCAAAAGGGCACTCTTACCGCTCACCACTAACATAACTTTGGTGTTAATAAAAATGCCAAAAATGCTAATGACAAAACACACCGCCATATAGGGTACACATTGGGATCCAAATTCAGAATTTGTGAGAACACTAAGTGTCAAAATTTTATCGTGAAGTTTAAAGAGTTCCGGTAGATTTGTCTCGGATGTGTGTCTATTATAGATAAAAAATAAAAAAAGAACAAAACAATTGCAAATATATCAGTAAGAGCCAATAAGTTTATTTGAAAAGATGAACCCAACTTACCCAGTGTTATGTTGTTCCAAGGCATCTTCATCACTTTCGTTATAGCTTTTATCGTCATCAGTTGATTCTTGGTCTTGCACTTCTACTATACGCTTTTTTGCTGACTTTAAGATTTTCGCTGATTTCAACTTTTTCTCATCTTTATCCTTCGCATCAGTCTCAATATCGAAGATCGTTATGGGTGCATTTTTCTTATCGGATTCCTTGCTGATCTTATCGAATAGACTATTGATATCGGTAAAACGCAATGATATTACGGAAACATAATAGATAAATTGTCCCTGTACAATGCTGCAGGCAAAAAAGGGAAAAGTGACCGCCATATTGACAATAAAGAAATTTTTCTTGAAGTAACTGAAATGAAAGTAAATTTTAAGAATATTTTTTTTTTATCAAAATTGTGTTGAAATACATTGCAAAAATATTTAATAGCGTTTTCTTTTTCTGCAAAAAATTCTGTATTTTTTCTGCCTTCTGTGAGATTTATGCACTTTTTGTGTTCTTTTCCCAAAAAAATGGTCAGCTCTAAAATTTAATTGTGTGCTTTTCTCGAAAATGTTGACCTCAAAAGTACAAAAAATGCAAAATTTTTGCTCTCTCAAGATAAACAGTTTCACTTTCTGCCCTCAAATGCTACCAACTGAAGGAACAAAAAAGTGTCTTGTTAATAAATAATTAAACATTTTCATTGAGAATTTATTAAAGTTTGAGCTTCTTGACAAATCACAAAATAAATATCAAAATCAAATAAAAAATGGCAGATATAAATGTAATAGCAGTTTAAGTTTGCAGTTTTATTAAAAAAGAATTGCTGGAAACGTCTTCGTCCTCATCCGATGATGAAGATTAAATGCATCTCCATTAGAGAACAAGATCCATCGTGTTGAGAATTTTATTGGCAAGTGTCGTAGATAAATACACAGCAAACCAAGTAATGCTTGGTTTTCACTGTCATTTTCAATGGCCAGTTGCTGTCAATCAAATGAAATGTTCCACCTTTGACAATGTTAAAAAATAAAAACCAACTGAACTATCGAGTTATCGAGTTGTACAGAAAATATAGAATACTTTTATTTAGGTGATATTTCAATTGCTTAATACTATGTTCACACTGAGTTAAAATTAAGTAGTTTCGTCAGATAATTTCGAAATTACACAAAAATGTTCACACTGTGGTTTGATAATTTCGTTTGACGTTTAACGTTTAATTTTTTTTTTTTTTTTTTCTAATTCATTATTCTCATGTACGGTTTTTGAACTGAATAAAACAACATGAATCCAGAAAAACTTTCAAGAGTTGTTTTATTATATTTAAATGAGCTAGAAGATGCAGAAAAATGTGTAGATTCACTCATTAATGATATAAAGCATATGAAAAAAATGGATAATGGATAACAAGATGGCAAGTTTTTCATTATGTAAAAAAGGGTATGTTCAAAATACACATTTTCCAGATTTCAGGGTTGCAAGTAAATTTTGGCGTAATTTCGAGAGTGATTTAAGGGGAATAAGGTTTGCATCGTCTAAAAAAGACGGTTTAGTTTTTTCTGTAGGCTGGTTACCGACTTTAAAAATTACATGTTCGGGAAAATCGATTTAAAGTTTTGTAGACTGAAAAAATTAAAATATTTTGAAAAAAAAACTGGATTTTCTGATAAAATACGTACATGTCATCATCGATGCCGGGTCCATGCAATACATCACTATCACCCACGTTATCTAAGCCTTATTTTGCCTTCTTTGGTCTCGCGATACTGTAATTTCGTCTGTGTCTTCGTAATTATTTTGTTTACAAGTCTCTTTTTTTTTCTTCTTTGATGGCAGAAGCAAAATATTTTTTTAGTTTTGAAATAAAACTACTTGCCATGTCCATCAATCCACAAAATTTCACACAGTCCTAAAACTCGCATCACGAATGCAAATCTATTATTTATTTCGTAGGCATTACCATCAATTCCTTCACTCGACGGAACATAGTTTGGAATTTTGCACTTTTCACACGTAACTTTTATTTTGAAGCCAACACCTTCTTTTTTACAAGATTCAAATGCCACTGAGCTATCACACATTTTATACTTGACCAAAGTTGCTACAGTAGAAAAAACTAAAAGAAAGTCTATAATTCGATAATGTGTTTTAAGATCTTCCTTGACTTCAAGCGAAGCATTCAATTCGATTTTTTTCGCTGATGCACTAGACGCTCTTACTTTCGTTTTTCGATCCTGCGGCATTACTCTTTTTCTTGGTCACGTCCTTCTCTGCCAGTTGGTGTCGTCATTTTTTCGATGCTAAATACAAAATCACCAAGAAAACTAACAGTCAAACCTAAATCAGCCTGTATTGAGCGTAGCATTTTTACGCTGTGCTATAACGCCGAAGTACCATCCCTAAATGAAAGCGGTTAGCGGCAAGCAAATGTCAAAAATAAACGAATTAGATGTACTAGGCATATTTTATTTTTAAATCTAATTTCAAGTGACCACTGCAGTTAAAACTATTCTTAAACAATAACATCAACAAAATTCTTACCTTTATATTGTTAATTCAAGAGCGTGCCAAATAATAATAATTTTAAGAATTGCCATATCAAAATATTTTGTCTTCTGCAACCAACTTTAATTCCTAACGCTCTGTCAAAATTGGATTTTCCAACCGCTCAGCGTTGCCGCCGCGTTATTATGATTTGCTACATATAAATATTCACCAACTGAGAAATTTTTGACAGAAAAAAAACACTTTCGCGCTGATTTAGGTTTGACTGTAAGCAAAAACAAAACGAAGCAGGAGTTAACGAAATCGGCGCAAAACTGAAATGACGCACATATCTGCTCTCCTAAAGGCAGAACCAAAATAGACGGAACGAGACGATTGCAACTTGTCGAACGTCTGACGAGTTGAGACGCTAGCAGTTCGGTTCCTAGTCCCAATTTAGACATACCGATATGACGACGATTTCTCTCACCGATTTTCAGTTTGTGGACGCAGTAGCCGAAGAGAAGGCGAAAATTAAAATCGTCCAAAAAACCGTTCGTACCAGCGATTTGCGACGATTTATCGTTTTTACTCTATCACTCACGTGAAAAAGAGTGAAACAACAAGCAAACATCGTTCGTCAAAATCGTCGTGTCTAAAAGCAATTGACGACGAATCAACGAAACAAAACGAAAAATAAGAAAATCGGTGAGAGAAATCGGTATAAATATCGGCATGTCTAAAATGGGACTTACGAAACAAAAAGTATGTACCATGATACAATGATAAGGTAGCGCCGCTGCGCTGAATGCTCTCACGCGTCAACGAAGAGTGGATAATGAGAAGCAACATATATGTCAAAACGACGAATTTCGTAGAAATTGCAAATGAAGAAAATATTTTGTGTTTCCAAGTTGCAAACAGTGCGGTCGCGGGTGATAAACTTGTGCTAATTTGAGTGAAAATATTATAAAAAAGTGTAATAAAAACTATAAAATGTGAAAGAAGTCTTAAAATCGCAAAAAAAAAACCTGCAACAGTTTTAACCTAAAAACAACTGCGAAACGTGAGCATAAAGAAATTCGCGATGAACAGCTGATTTTGACATCAATGTAGCTTTATTCTGCTTTCTACTCCATTCCTCTCCGTGATGACCGTCCCTTATAATTCTGCCATGGTATGGACTAGCTGTCAGCTGTTCAGCTTCGTTAAATTACGTTTGTTAATTTTGGGCAACAACATTGAATTGCATTAAAGCGAACATTTTCGTCTCTATTCGTTACGGAGCAACTCGTCTATTTTGGTTGGGCCTTAAGCGTTAAATTTTAGACTGAAATATATATTCAACATCGAAAGATACAATGTACGTTACACATTTTATTTACCTGAAGATATTAAGACGAAAAGAGGGGAAAGTAATACAATATACAATAGAGACCGAAACAGTTGCCGCTCGTCTCTCAGCATAGGTAGCTAAAATGCGCGCAAAACTAAGTTAGAGGTACGGTCATTTGACATACGGTCAAAAATTTAATACAATATTCTTCAGAAACAAAAATAAAAAATGAAAAAAAACTTGTCAAACTTTACCTCCCCCTTAAATGAAATTACCTTAATTGAGATAATTTCGAGATTAACCAACTATATGGGAAATTACTAACTTTATTATGTAATTTATTTAAATTTATGACGAAATTACACAAAAGCTTGAAACTACGTAATTTGGCTCACTGTGGACATAGTATAACTTTTATATTGTCATAAAACTGACATAGTCAAAACCAGGCTTAAGAATCAATTTGGATTAAAAATATTTGTATTATATTATTTCTTTTAAGGTTAAAACAAATCAACCCTTCGTGTTGAAAGGGTGAGTGCATACTAGAACGGTATGGTAACCAGGGATGATATTTGAGGGCTTTTAGGGCTTTATTGGGCCCTTTTTCATTTCAAAAGCCCTGAGGCCCTTGTTATTAATTTTAGGCCCTTTTGGAAAATTCTACAAAAAAAAAAAAAAAAAAAAAATCGGAATTTTTTAAAAGAAAAGAATATGATTGGTTAAAGTATATGATTTCAATATGCCAAAGAAAAATCGCCGAAAAAATAAAATGAAAAATACCCCAAACGAAAAGAATAAAAATTTTTTACACAATAAAAACGATAAAATGTCCAAAATTTTTTTGGAAAAATGTTTCAAAATGCAATTCAGCGGCGTTGTTGTGCTTGACAAAAATTAAATAAAACAAAGGCCACGAAGGGTATAATTTTAATTCGGACGTTTTTTAATTTGGCAAAAATGCCCGATTTTTTTCGGTCCTAAATTCCAAGCTTATTTTTCGCGCCTTTCTTCCTTTTTAAGTATTTGCAAAAGAGATCCTAATTTAATTGGTATAAACACCCGAAAAAATTACATAATCGGTAGAAATTTCAGTCATTGTTTTTGGACGAATTAAGCCCGATTTTGTATGGAAAATTTTGGGTTTTTTTTTAAATTTTTTTTCGTTCGTAATTTCTGGAAGCCAATTGTAAGCTATCTATGATTTATTTTGTAAATAGAAATATCTGGAGAAAGAAAAAAAATTATCTTTTAGCAATCATGAAAAGGTAAGACGACCGCGGGGGGAGAGAGGTGACGGATAGCCCTCGACTGATTTTAGTTAATTATTTGAAATTTTAAAAAAACATGATAATCGAGTGATAAAAATAAAAAAGAGCTATAATTACCATTTCACTAGTGGTCAATGTGAACTATCAGTTAAAAACAGAAATCAAAATTGCATCCAAAAAAGTAGGTGATTTTTGTATAAAAAAACCCTCAGCAAAAGTCCAATTTTTTCGGTGATTTTTCTTTTGAATATCCCATTTATTTTTTATTTCATTCACCCCAATTTTGTATGAAAAATGTTGGGTGATTTTTCATTTCAATTCTTATGTTAATTTTTATTGTTTGTATTTTATGTAAAGGCGATATTTCCTATCGCCCTTAAAAATGTTCTCAGTAAAACAAGTTTTGTTATATACAGTCATTGTCCCATTAAGAGCATAGTTTTTAGTAATTTCAACAAGTTTAGTTTATTTCCCAAGTTGAGTTTAGATGAAAAGAGTGAACCCTAGTCCGTCTTCATTAATTAGACTTCTTGCAAGACTTAACAGAGAGTCTGCATTAAATTGCTTATTTAGTTCTGCCATTCTACGACTATTTCAAGATGGAAATATCTGGTAATAATGTTTTTGTTAAAAATTTTCTTGTAGAAACACTTTATAGATTATATTTGGCGGCTTTTTAACTTTTACAAACAAAGCGTGAAATAAAATTTTTTTGAAAGTATAACCTTAAACCATATCACTTTCACCCAAAATTTTTGATTTAAGATGGAAGTGATTTCATTCAATCATTTTAATAACAGTTCTAAATGAGTCATCATCATCATTCTGCCTTAAAATTAGTTAAAATTAGTAAAACTTTGGTTCAACCGTAACCTTAGATCCACATTTTGCTTTTAATTTTTGCCTTAAGGGAGTCCTCTGGTAATCTATGCCAAATTTTAGCCTTTTTTCAAAATATTGTGGAAAGAGAACGAGTAAAGATTTTTTAGTTCCGTTTTTTGATTTGGGTAGCTTAATTTATTGAAAAAAATACAAAATTTTGAAAAAGTGAATTTATGGACCGTTCAGAAAGTTCTCGGCCTGGTAACGAGGTTCTCCGGAAAAAAGGTGGGTCCAAATTGCGCACGATTCCAAGTGTAAACATCGTCTGAAAAAAAAAAAATATTCAGTTACTTAGAATGAATGTCCCTATAGCCCCTACCTCGGAAACAAAAATCGAAATTTTTTTAGGGGGGGAGCCGCCACTTTGAAAATGAAAAATCGAATTTCGACCTTTTTTTTTGTAGTCTAGTGTAGAAAAAAAATAGTAAACATTATTTTTTCGGCAAGTTTGAGGTAGGGGCTATAGCGGCGTAAATTCTGCGTCGTTTCATGCCTCATATATCAAAATCGGTCAAAAACTGTTTGAGTTATCGTGCGCAAAGTTTTGAAAAACATGGTTTCGAGAAAAACGCGTTTAAAGTTTTGACTTCAATTTTGAGGCACACAAATGACATTAACACATATTTTTTAATACAATACTTACGAATATTAATCGGCAATTCCAGCCCCATAAAGTGTGCCTTCCTCCATCTCATAAAACGAGTTTTCCATGGCTTTTTGGGCTCTGCGGGCTGTGCGACCCTCTTTCGATGATGCGTACGTTTTTAGCTCTGAGCGTTGAAGTCGTTTTCCCTCGCGAGATTCAGCATACATCTCGGCTTGTGGGCCGATGGCAATACCCATTGTTGACATTATTTTTAAAATACTAGAAAATAAACTGAATCTCGTTCGTTTGCTTCTTTCATGTGAACACCTGGGCTCAAAATCATTTCAACCCCTAAATCAAAACATGCATGTATACATACTGCATGTATACATACTGTGTGTGTATATTTTGTAATATCAATACATATTTTGGAAGAATTCCACAGAATTTTCGACTAATGACTGCAGGCAAATAAACAACTTTGCTGATGCGTTATTTTGACGAAAACATACCTACACAAAAATGCCTGTATCTCCTAAACTATTTCGAATTTTGAAAAATCCTTTCGGGAAAATGTTTTTGAGTATCTGAGCAATAGAAATATGAAAAAAAAAAATTTAAAAAAATTTTTCGGATTACCAGAGGACCCCCTTAAAAAATAAAAATCAAATCTTACAAGTTATTTAGTGTTCAAAAATTATCGGTTAGATTTTGTTTTTCATTTTTGCCTTAACAAATAAAAAGCAGCAAAAATGATTACTTTTTGCTCAAAATTTTAAAAGTCAAAATATAATTATTATTTTTTGCTTTTTATTATAAAATGCAAAATTGGTACGGTTTCTGATATTGAGTTACAGTTTTTTAAATCTTAAAGCCCTATTAATGTCAAATTTTGCCTATTTTTATATGAATTTTGGCCCTTTTACAGCATTTTTAATGAAAGCATTTGTTAATAATATTGAAATATACTAAAGTTTCTGCAGCAACAAAAATACTATAAGAGAGGTTTCAAAGCTCTTCAACTTGTGCATTTAACATTTATGGTCGTAACATTTATGGTCGAAGAAATTGCTCCGGAAGTTATAAATACAAAAAGTTATATGCAAAAAGTACAGATGAAAAAAATAGCTGTTTCTAAAGAATTTGAGAAGGTAATTATTACCTATTCATTTGGATTTGCAGATTCCATTTAATTTCTTAAACTTAACAGATATCGGACTTCATAAACGTTTTAGGTAGCATTGATGGGACTTAACACATGGGCTGAAAAGTCCCGGGCCTAACACATAGATGGCGCTAGTATTATTGTATTCACCACATTTTCAGTTAGAACTAACCTTCAAAAGAAAGCTATTAAAATTTCATGATATTCTACTCATAAGTTTGTGAGTTATTGTGCTATGAGTGACACTACTTTTTTATTTTCAAAACAATGGATCAAAAACAATTTCGTGTTTTAATTTTACATTGCTTCTTGATGGGGAAAAAATACCGTTCAAGCGATCTTGCTCACTGTTGACCAAAAACAAGAACGTGTTGATGGTTCTGTTGAGCATGAATTGAATTGAACTTCGAATTGCTCCCACATCTACCGTATTCACCAGATTTGGCTCCCAGCGACTACTGGCTGTTCGCAGACCTCAAAAAAATGCTCACCGGTAAGAAATTTCGCTTGAATAAAGAGGTTATTGCTGAAACTGAAGCGTATTTTGAGGCAAAAGATAAATCGTTCTACAAAAGTGGTATTGAAATGTTAAAACGGCGCTGGAATGATTGTGTGGCTCTTGATGGAGATTACGTTGATGAATAAAGCCAACTTTTAACAAAAAAAACCAGCGTTTTCTTTGTTAGGCCCAGGACTTTTCAGCCCATGTGTTACGTTTCTATAAGAACACCAAAACACAAAATGAAATCTATATATGTGAACAGACATGATTACCCATCTCTAACTGTGCAAGGAATTTGTTATGCAAAGTTAAGATTTTTGAATGTATATAAGAGGAGTTCCTAGTGCTAAATGCACGATTCCAGAGTGTTTAAAATGTCTTTCATATCAAAAGAACTACCAGTTATTTGAGAAGCAAAGCAGCACATTATTGGAGATGCTTAACGCTCGTATCTGTACTGTTTTTCGCAGTATTGTACTGTTTTTTAGACTAAAAAACTACGTACTACGTACTTAAAATACTAAAAATACTGTTTAAACTGATTTTGTACTGTTATTTTATTGGGAAAAAATGCCAAGCGTCAAACAGAACAATGGCAATCCGTAACGAGTGTGCAACCATGTTCAAGGCAAACAGAGAAATAATACTGGCAACCAAGATCATGGTGTAAGAAAACCAGGTGAAAGCGTTTTTTTCACCTCTCTCACAAAAATTGTACCCGCATCTGTCAAAAACAGCAGAAATAAATGGCTGCATTCAGCAGGTACAATCATGTTTCAATCATTGGCTGCATTCAGCGGAAATGGTATGGAAATGAATGGTATGTTGCATAAAGTGCTCGCACAACACGTTCCCTGAGCGGTCGTCATCTTAGGTAGCGAAAATATTTTATGCTACTTCAGTTGAGCGGCTTACGCTTACTTTATTTTGACAGATATATATACCAAATATTAAATTTTATAATTACTAAATTATTAAATTGCTTAGTATTGCTTTTAATTAAAACTATTTGTTTGAAACGTGTGCACACAGAACATAAAAAAAATAAATTTGAGAAAAAAAGCATTTATTGTCGAACAGCTGTTTGCCGTTTGTCGTTTCGAAAAAAAGTAGTTCAGCAGAAAGTATAAGGTAGGGCCGGTTGGCTCAGTGTCCTCACGTGTCAACGAATAGTGGATAATGAAAAGGTTGGTAAGTTGTCAAAACGACGAATTTACTAGGAATTGCAAATAAAGAAAAAATTGTATGTTTCCAAGTTGCAAGTAATGCGGTCGCGTGTGTTAAATTTGTGATAGTTTGAGTGAAAATATTATTAAAACAGTGCAATAACCTCTTTAAAATGTGAAAGAAGTCTTAAAATGGCAAAAAAACCTGTAAAAATTTTAACCTAAAATCGACTGCGAAACATGAACATGAAGAAACTTGAGATGAACAGCTGATTTTGGCATCTAGCCTGCTTTATTCTGCTTTCTACTTCATTCCTCTCCGAGTCGTCCCAACCTTATAATTCTGACATGACTTTATACTACTTCATGGTAGAATAAGACAAGGTAGTGTTAGTACTTAAAATTCTCTCTTGTGCTGGGTACCGCACCTGTCCAAACCAGGTTTTTGCGAATAAAAGCAAAACAAATAACAACATTTGCATATTATAATATTCTATGTGTTTGACAGCTGCGGTACCCAACGCTCCGAGACGAAACTACCTTGTTATATATACCTTGATGCTACTTCGCTACCTGAGCGCTACAATGCAGCCATTATAAGGTTATCCAGATATTTGACATACCCTTATTTTATGTAAACAAAAGACACAAATATTATTGTAGACGCAGAATTTTTTGTTTGCTATATTTTTTGATAAATTTATTTCAATTTAAGGTTTAATAAATGGAAATAAATATTTCGGAAAAATATGAATTTTGTATTTTTCCCAAGTAAAGAACTGATAAATATCTTAAATTAATTTGAAAATTTAAAATTTTAACAAACAAAATATATTTTTAATATGTAATAAGTATAAAATAAGTTCAATAAATAATTCGAATTTACTATGATATTTAAAGAATCAATAGAGTTTTCATAGCACAATGACCATGCGCATTCTCTGTATATGTAAACCTGCGCAGTAGTAATACAAATTTTGTAGCTACATACTGGCTCTACAGCACATCTCTATAATGTGTTTATTGTATTTATATCGCTGAAGTTAAACAAAAACAATAACAAACGATAAAAATTAAAGCAGCTGATATGCATATATAACATAAATGTAAATTTTACATACGTATTAATAACAACAACAATGCAAGCCGTTACTGAGAAATATTCGTAAAACAATTCATTCCGTGATTTCGTAATTTCGGCACGAACAAAAGCAACAACCATAAGAACGTCAGCAGCAACTGAAGCATCAATGCATGATTTTTCTTTTTATATAGATATAAGATATAACTGACTTTTGACATATATTTTATCTTTTTAAAATGAATATTAAAGGCTGTAAGTATATTCCAAAGTGTCCTTCAAAAACGTTAGGATGTGCTTGAAAAAATTTGTGGAAAAGACCCCCAAAAATGACAAACGTGCTGTAAGACGTAATTCTACGTCAAAAATATTTTTACGTTCTTGAAAAAATGACGATGGTTATATCACGAAACACTTAGAAGACATATTAACACAACCATTAACTATAAAATATAGTTTAATATATAATATAAAAAAAAAGTTCTGCGTTGACTGAACAAAACTAGCTATCTTTTGTCAAAAGAGGAAAAAAGTAAAAATTTTTGATTTTCCCAAATACAAATGTAAAAATCACTATTTTTATACTTTTGGTTAATGAAACTATTTTAAACTATTTTGAAAACAGTATTCCAATAAATTTTACATATAAACTGACTATATAATTTTTACTTATTTTACTCAAATAAAAAAAAACATATATGTAATAAAAATATTCATACAAACTCTGTATGAAATGCGTACAACATTCAGAAGTTTTATTTTTCCAATATTATTTTACGTCTAAAATGTGACCATAACATTTTTAAAGCTCATAATATTTTGGTTCAACACAAGCAAGTATTCAAAAAGTAGTTGTCCAATGTATCTTTATTGGTTTGTACTATGAAAAAGTATGATATTCCGGCAACTGCGGGATTTTTATGTCCTTACAAAATTGCTCTTTTGCTCTCCTCTTCAAATAAGAGTATACATTCTTGTGAGTAGACGTCAAATATCTGGACAACCTTATAATAATTGAATCATGCGACAATGTTGTTGTCGTCGTTAATGTGTTTAAGCTATTATTCTTGTGAGTTGACGTCAAATATCTGAACAACCTAATAATAGTTGAATAATGGGTACAACATGTTGTGTCTCTGATCAGGTATCAGTTTACGTTCCTTTTTTATTTCTGTGAACAAAATTGTTTTAAAAGTGATCAAATAGGGGAAAAATTGTGTTTTCTCGTTATATTTTGCGTTATTTATTTCATTTGCTATAAATCATACTTATTCTAAAAAAGCCAAATTTTTAACTGGAAATTCTCAATACGTTGAGCAAATGTATCAAAAATATAAAGTGCGGCGAAAGACAGACATTTTTACATGTTGTGATTAGACACTGAAATTTTTTCGTTCAGCAGACACACCCTAACCGATTGCACAAAAGTTGTATCTGCTGAACGCAGCCAATAAAATTTGGCACTAACCAACAGTTGCTCTCTTCCTGTCAGAATTTTTTGACATACCCGGGGCAATTTAAAGTGTGGTGAAAAATTCGCATCCACCTGGTTTTCTTATACCATGCTGGCAACTAAGATGAATTTAGAATTTGAATTCACCTTGATGGCAGCAATGTCATATAGATTTGACTCTTTCTTTCTCACTTGATTACTGTCCTGTCATTACTTTTTTTTGTTAATTTAAAAAAATAAAAAAATAATTAGTCAACACATTAAACAGACTTAAATAAACTTTGGGAAAAGTATTTAGAGGCAACAGAAGAAGTGCCGGTTAAAAATTATAAACTCAGATATGATTTAAAAGATTTGCTGGTAGAAGTGCCACTTTCAGCAATTTGATGTTTTTTATTTTGATTATGACGAGCAATATCCGCGTTACCATCAGACGCAATGGCAAAAGTTCCTTTGCTTTTTCTGTACAAAATATAATGTCCACTTTTTGTTTTTCCATTGAATAAATTTGTACTGCGAAATGTGCTGTTTTTTTTTTTTTAATTGATGTACAGTTTTTTTAAAAGTTTTGGGAGAAATGTACTGTTTTTGGTAGAAAAAAATATATGAGCGTTAGAGATGCTGCATATCCAATAAGAAAGTTCCTATTGACAGCTTGTAGGTGTTAGAGATAGAAGCAAACAACTTGCAGCTTTCTACTTTGTTTAATAAAATCAAATTGTATTTTGTTGAAATATTTTGTTTGTCAAATATTTCTTTTAATTAATCTATCCAAATAAAATTGTGTAACTGAACAGTTCAAACCTTCCTAATTTAAATTCCATCTGCAAGAGGTTTTGGGCCCAGGACAATGGATATTCTAAGGGCATCTTTTGTGAAACTAAATGAAGAAAATTATCATTTGTGGAAATATAAGCTGGAGCTTATTTTGAAAAGGGAAGGAGCATAGAAGGTCATCGTGGAGGCTAAACCTCAGTCACCAGACGCAGCTTGGACGAAGCTTGATGATGAGGCGACCGTTATCATTGGTTTATCTGTGGAGGACAGTCAGCTTTTCCTTATCAAGAAATCGGGATCGGCGCGCGAAGCCTGGAATATTTTAAGAACACATCATGAAAAGGACACGTTGGGAAGTAGCGTGCGCATCATGCGGAGAATTTGTAGCATGCGGTTTACAATGGAACGTGACATCTCGGAGCATATCATGGATATGAAGGTAATGTTTGAGAAACTTGAGGCATTAGGTGAACAGTTTTCGGAGCGTTGGTTGGTAGCAATGTTGCTGAGTAGTCTTCCGTCGTCGTTTGACACATTGGTGACTGCGTTGGAAGCACGCAAAATGGAGGATTTGACGCTAAGGGTTGTTGAAACCAGTTTGATCGAAGAGTATCAGAGGCACGCAGGACAATCAGAATCAAATTCGGCTATGAAGTCATCAGAACGAACCAATAGAGGCAAGAAATGTCACTTTTGCAAGGCCACGGGGCACATCAAAAAGGATTGCTGGAAGTTGAAGAAGTTGCGAAATAGCAATCAAGCGAATGAAGCGCAAAGTCAAGGAGAACACAAGAATGATAATCAGTGTTTCTCGATGGTCAACAATTGCGACTCATGGGTAGTTGATTCCGGTGCAACGTGCCACATAAGTGCAAGGAAATCTGATTTCTTGACGATGGATTCATCAATACAAGAAAACGTTACCGTCGCAAATGGAGAAACAGTTGTTTCTACCGGGAAAGGAACTTGCCGTATAGCCATGCTGAATTCTAATGGAGAAATAGTGAATGTTGAAGTTCTGGATGTTTTATATATTCCTTCGTTTCAGGGTAATCTTTTATCTGTAAACAAGATGCTGAAAATGGGATATAATTTGGTATTCAAGAACATAGTTTGCAGCATTCTAACGAAGACTGGAAAGAAAATCGGTGTCGCGGACGCATCAAGTGAATTATTCCGTCTTCGGCAACATACAGTGAAAAAGGCTATGGTATCGGAATGTAAGCTAAAAGACTGTCAGCATTTTTGGCATAAATTGTTCGGACATCGCGATATTGATGCTGTCAAGGCAATGCAAAATGGAAAAACGGTAAGCGATTTTTCTATTACTGATTGTGGAATAAGGAAAACTTGTGAAGTATGTGTTGAATGTAAGATGACGAGAACACCGTTTAACAAACAATCACAATCAAAGTCAGATCGTGTAATTGACTTAATCCACACTGACGTTTGTGGACCGTTTCAGACAGTTACACCGGGGAGAAAACGGTATTTTCTGACCTTCATGGATGACTTTAGTCGTTATACTATAGTTTATCTGCTTCATGACAAAACTGAGGTATTTGAAAAGTTAAAGCATTTTCTCGAGCTCGTTAAGACAAAATTTTCTAGATACCCTTGCATTATCCGGTCTGATAATGGCGGTGAATATACGTCTCACAAAGTTCATAGCTATCTTGAAAACAGAGGAATTCAGCATCAGTTCACAGTACCCTATTCTCCGCAGCTGAACAGAGTAGCGGAGAGGAAGAATAGGTACTTAGTTGAGATGACTCGATGTTTACTAACTGACGCAAAATTGCCAAATGAGCTATGGGGCGAGGCGCTGATGACAGCAAATTATTTACAAAATCGCTTAGTATCGAGTTTTATACCATGTACTCCTTTTGAAAGATGGGAGGGTAAAAAGCCTAACATAAGACACTTTCGAATTTTTGGTGCCAAAGTTTATTCATTAATTCCAAAAGAAAAACGTCGTAAGCTTGATTTAAAAGCTGACATTTTAACATTTGTTGGCTACGATGAGAATTCAAAAGGTTATCGCTTGCTCGATGTTAAAACAAAGAAAATAACAATCAGTAGAGATGTAAAATTTATTTATGACGACGGAATAATGAAGGACACTTTTGAGTCACGAACGGATAACGACTTGGGTCTACCTGTTGAAGTACTATGCCGAAAAAAGGCTGAAGCTGGAGGAAAAAGCAATGACAATTGTGAAATAGAGCCTCCTTTAGAATTTGGGTCAGAAGAAGATATATCGTTTCGCAGCTTAGATGACGTCAGCGGAGAGTTTCCTAAAACACCAAATGGTATAGAAGGTCCAGTTCGCGAAAATGCTAAGGAAGATCAAGACATTGAAAATAATGAGCGAGAAAGTCCAGTAGTCATTGAAAGACCAGTGCGTAAAAGTCCACAACTCGTAGAAGAAACACCTCGTAGGTCAAGTAGAAGCACGAAGGGTAAAGCACCAGATCGTTTTGGTTGGGCCATTGATTCAGTTATAGTAAAGCCTAAGACGTACAATGACGCAATCAAATCTGCACAGTGGAGTGAGTGGGCTATTGCGATGGATGAAGAGATTGCTGCGTTGAAGAAAAATCACACGTGGGATCTAGTCACACCTGCAAATAACGTTAATATCGTGAGCTGTAAATGGACATACAAGATCAAACGGGATGTCGATGGGAAAATACATCGTTACAAAGCTCGATTAGTTGCTCGTGGTTTTAGTCAGAAATTCGGTTGCGACTATGACGAAGTGTTTGCGCCAGTTGTTCGGCAAACCACACTAAGAACTTTGTTGTCAGTGGCAGGTGTTAAGGGTATGAATGTAGTTCATATGGACGTAAAATCAGCGTTCCTACACGGAAACTTGGAGGAAACCATTTTTATGAAGCAACCTCCTGGTTTTGAGGAAGGGAATTCCAATCTTGTTTGCAAGCCTAATAAAAGCTAATATGGTTTAAAGCAAGCCGCTCATGTTTGGAACAAGGCTTTACACAATGTTTTAATTGGTGGGGGATTTGTTCAAGGAACATCCGACCCATGTCTTATGTTCTAGTGTCCGAAGGGCTAACTTATGTTTTAATCTACGTTGATGACATTTTGGTCGCAAGTACAAATAAAAAGAAAATTGAAGATGTTGAGAAGTTACTCAAGAACTCTTTTGATATAAATAATCTTGGAGAAGTTCACCACTATCTAGGAATAGAAGTTTATAGAGATAAAAATTCTAACTTTAATATACGTCAGAAGCAATATATTGATAATTTAGTTAAACAATTTGGACTAGAAAATGCAAAGGATTCTAAGTATCCTTTTGATCCAGGATATGGAAAAACACAATCAGAAAATCTTATAAATAATAGTGATTATCAACAACTAATCGGATCACTTTTATATTTAGGCGTTTGTTCAAGGCCGGATATATCTGCGAGTGTTTCAATTTTAGCAAGAAAGTCAGCTGTCCGAACAGAGAAGATTGGATAGAAATCAAGAGAGTTTTACGCTATTTAAAGGCCACATGTTTAAAAGGCTACGCTGATGCTAATTGGGCTGAGGACAGATTGGAGCGAAAATCTAACTCTGGTTATATTTTTCAGATTAACGGCGGTACAATAAGCTGGAGTTGTAAGAAACAGACATGTGTCTCGTTGTCATCCACAGAAGCTTAGTTCATTGCATTATCCGAGGCATGTAAAGAAGCCCTCTGGATTCGTCAGTTGCTGAGCGATATGAAAATTAGTCAGACATCAGCAACTATTATTTTTGAGGACAATCAGAGCTGCTTGCGGTTAATAAAAGATCAAAAGTTTAGCAACAGAACAAAGCATATCGATACGAGAATGTACTTCGTGAAGGATAACGTGGATCACAACCATATCAATTGTATTTATTGTCCAACTGAAGAAATGATAGCAGATATGCTTATGAAACCACTCTCTGCCTCCAAGCTGGAAAAATTCAGAATCAAAGCTGGTATACAATCCGTTTAAGGAGGGTGTTGGAGATAGAACCAAACAACTTGCAGCTTTCTACTTTGTTTCATAAAATCAAATTGTATTTTGTTCAAATATTTTGTTTGTTAAATATTTCTTTTAATTTATCTATCCAAATAAAATTGTGTAACTGAACAGTTCAAACCTTCCTAATTTAAATTCCATCTGCAAGAGTAGGGACTATGAGAATTTGACTGCCTCTGAGAAAGAATTTAACCTAAAATTCTGCCAAACAAGATTCAAAATTTAAAATGCTTTTGGTGTATTGAAATCCCGATTTTGACAACTGATTCGATTGGATTTCCATCAAGTAGAGACTGCTATTAAATTAATTTTAGCTTGCTGTGCATTGCACATTATTTGCATAAACAAAAACTTGCATAGGCAAATGTTTTGTTAGTAAAGCTTGGACAAACGAAGAGAAATTTAATCAAAGAACTCATTTGTAAGAAGAACAGCTAAACTCTTTAGTCCTTATCCAGACCTTGAGTGGGTCTTTTTTGTGGTGTTCTTTTTTTGGACTATTTTCATAAAATTTTTAAAATTTTTTTAGACTGAAGTTATTTGTCACGTATTTTGTAATGTTCGCAGTAAATTTTTTCACCTTTAGAACATAGTATCGAACAGTAATTCTTAAGGTTAACACAAAATTTTAGCTAGGGATACCAACGATTGCTATTTTTAACGAATTTTAAAAAAATGCGTACAAAAGATTTCTTACTTATATACCGAAAATTCCATATCTTCTTATATAAAATTCTTCTGTACATTAATTTGTCACTGAACTCCACCTGAATGGCTGGACCGATTTCGATCAAATTTGGTTTGTGTGGTCTGTAGATGTTTTAGGTATAAAGTTTGACCCGATAGGTGGCGCTGTTGTTGCTGTGGCAGTGTTTAAAGGAGTATTTGAAAGTATAACTCACACACGAATTGAAAAATTGTCATTATTCTTTCACTACACCATTACTTTTTATGTAAACAAAAATACAAAATGAATAAAAATAAACCAGAAAAACAATTTAAATGGTTTTTATATCAGATCTAAAAAATATCGATACAAAATAAGTTTAATTTCTGATCAAAAAAAAAGGATCACAAAATGGTTTTAATTTCTGATCAAAAAATAACGATTAAAAATAACTTTTATTTTTGATTGGAAAAATAACGATCCAAAATAATTTTTAATTCTGGTCGAAAAATAACGAGTTTTTTTCGTTATTTTTTAGTTATTTTTTATAACTTTTTTTCTGATCGAAAAACTAACGACCACAAAATCATGTTTATTTCTGATCGAAAAAAATAACGTTAAAAAAATAATTTTACTTCTGATTGAAAAAAAAAAGATCAACAAAAATTTTTATTTCTGATCAACATGATAACGATCAAAAATAACTGTTATATTTGATTGAAAAAAATCGGTCAAAAATAATTCGTTTAACCCATTTTTTACCGCAGGTCTTACTTTCGATATCTGAGTTTCTTAACATGGAATGTGATTACTTTTTTTTTAACACAAAGTTTGAATGTAGTATTTTCTAAATATTTTATTAAAAAATATTTAAAAATCATGATTTTTAGACATTTTTCGAATGTATGAGAGACAAAATACTAAAAAACTCTTTTTTTCGATTTTTCGATACAATAATTGATTTCGCTTCTGTTGCACATTTTGTATATATGACATATGCAGAAAGTTGAGCGGTCGAAATTTTGACCACCAGCGGAAAAGATGATCAAAAGTATGATTTTTCGAAAAATTATGCAAAGTATTGAAATTCATTCAGTCAAGCGTTTTACATAACTATACAATAAAAAAAATAAAAAATATAAGTTGCGATTATGCAATAATATAAAGAAAAAATTAATCGAAGAAAAATGTTAAATATACTAGTAATTTTATCGTTGGCTGGTCTGACCAACGTATTAAGAAATAAAATATATATATGCACTTCCGTGGAGATTTTAACTATTTCTGCAATAACGTATTTCTATTTTTCAAACGGAACGTCTAACTCAGTCTCTTGGGAATACAAAATATAGACCGGTATGCGCCATTTCGGCAACCCAAATTTACTCAGTGGTTTGGGGGCCTTGGCAATTAAACACAGTGCACGTTCTTGGATCATCTTTCTTCTTTTTCCTTGTCGCAGGTCAGCGAACACACCAGAACTGTGTTCAACTTCAAAACTGCCTAATATTTTGACCGATAAAAGATCGATTTGTCAGTCAATTGGCATTTTGTTGCCATCAAGAATTTCTTCTTCACTCATTTCATCCACAATCTCGGGTGGAATGCAAACAACATCTGTGGGATGTGCTCTCGTCATCACTCCAACCATCGATGATAGCCTGCAACTCAAACATTTTCAAGCACTCACGTGCCATTTCGCAACCGATTATTTCAATTGTTGAACTTACAAATTAATTACTTTTCTGCATCCACTAAAATGCACCACTGAATAGCCGAGAATTTTGATTACATCGGCATATTTTCGTGTAAAATTACTAGCAGTCGTTCTTAGTTTCTGTTTTTGGTTCTTTACCGAAAACAAATTCTGCCGTTTATGAGTTTTTTCTTAAATTTTTGAGTAGACTTAGCTTTTTTCGAATGCGCAGCACTAAGTTTTTAGAGCTTGTGATAGGAAATTCAAATTAGAAAATCTTTCTGCCGCGTTTACATGGCGGTAAGCGATAAAACGTTTTCAAGGCAGCCCTTATGCTTTCACGGCTAGGTTTGGGTGGTATTAGGTCGTTTTTCACTTTTAACATCGGTATGAATATCTTTTAGGTTTGACTTTTTTCAGGGTTTTCAGCATTTTTTCAGGTCTTTAATTTTTTGACTTATTTTTTTAGCATTTTTCAACCACTTGTTTTAACCACTGGACTGAACATAGTAGCTCTTAGAATAAGTGCCGACTTCAATATCCCTTAAAAAATAAAAGCATCCCACTTTGCAAGACGACATCATCATCAAAATTATATTTTTGAACAAATTTTAATTAAGTTTATTGATAGCAAAACTTTTAGAAGGAAATTGTTTTTACCACATGTGATCGATCACCTTTTACGCTACTGGTCGGAAAAACGACCACATTTTTTTCTCGTAAAGCAAAAAGTTTCAACTTAAAAAGCAATCTGAGCATTTGTAACTTATTTTTAGATCTCGATTGATGAAATTTATAAGTTTGACACATCTTCTCGAAAAAAAGGGGGTCCGGTGGAAAATGGATTAAGGTGATTTCTGTCTTAAAAATCATAAAACGGCAAAAACGGGAACTCTGACTCACTAGCGTCATATTGCTACATTTAAAATAATATTTAATGCATGACAAAATTTTGATAAACATTAAAAAATCTGTTTGATTATACATTATAATGGACCTATATACATTTTTGGTGAAAAATATGGGTGTGTCTTATGAGAGAGTTACGCAATAACGGATATTGATCAAAAAATTTCTGTTTATTTTTATAGAAGTATTTGATTAAAAATTTGTTTTTTTCCTTTTTCGTAATAATAAAATCTCTGAGGCCATATACTCAAAAACTAACGGCCGATTGACTTGAAATTTTGAATGAGCTTTAAGCAATTACTTTTCAGGAATTGATTTTTGAAGGTCTACAAAACCGTATGCATCTACTTTTAGCCTCAAATTATAAGCATCTGCTTAAGTTGTGACTTCCGTGAGCCAGCATTTTTTAAATTAAAAAATTTTGGAAAAAACTTGATGTCAATGCCTAGTCTTAAGTGAGTACTTTAACAGGATTTTGTTTTTGTTTGTTCTAGATTTTTTTAAACTCGACATATCCTGCCAGCCAAAAGAGACCTTTTTTGATGGTTCCTCAGGGATTTTATTATTATGAAGAAATGACATCACAAAAAAAAAAAATTTTAAGTTTTTTAATTCTAAACTAAAACTCGTTAAAAAATATACAAACATTTTTAAATCAATGGCCCTTAGTAATAGAAACGTAAAAACTCACTTCTAAACTAAAACTTAGGTGATTCTAAGCTACTTTTAAGATTTCGTAGCAATAAAACAAATCTAACAAAAGCCGACTTCAGTGCTTCTACTGTGAACTGATCTTAAATTTTATGCCTGAACGTACCCTTTGTTCGGTTTGCAAATCAAAATAAATGCAAGGCTCTGTAAAAGTAAGTTTCTTCTTTTGTCTGACTATGCTATTGTTTGTTTACTTTATTGCTTATTTATTTAATTGCTTATTTATATAATATAGTATATCTACCTGTAGTTTTTTTTTAAATTCTACGTCATTGTAGAATAAAGCGTTTAATCGGCTTTTGTAGTTTTTCTTTGCACTTGCGCTTCTAGCTCCATTTATTATTTCTAGATCCCGAAATATTTCATCGTCCATATTCACTACAATTGTTTTAAATGTCAATTTTAAATTGACTTAGAATCAGGCGAGCCACAACTAGATGTTTTCTAACTTAGAAGTGACTTTTTTGTTATTATTACTACCGATTGAAAGCTAAAGTCGAGTTTTAGAAAGAATCGACTTAGAATTTCTTTATTACTAAGGGCCAATATCTTTAACCGGTTTTTTGCAATTCTCTCATAAAAAACATCTAAATTTTTCACAAAAATGGATATAAGTTCCCTTGAATAAAAAATCATTACATTGCTGTTACTTACAAAATCGTACTCATTATGTCCAAACCAAGCCCAAAAGAGAATATAATGACTATTAATACCCAGGTGATGTTGTAGACAAGTCTACTCGGTGGTAATTTCATCTTTTCTTCGGCCAACTTTTGACAAGCGGCGATGCCATCGTCTATTTCCTGCAGGCTGTTGCTGAATCGCACAAAGAATTTTTTACGACGGCAGAATGAGAAAAAGATGGTCGTTATATAAAGAAAACAGCCCAAATGTAAGAAGAGTGTATTGCCCAGACGACAGATACTGTCACAATCTGCCAAATGGTATACAGCATAGCCAGATAAATTTGCCAAACCGTAAGCAGCCAAGTACAAAAGCGGTACACAAATCATTATAATATAATCAAAAAATTGAGTTGATTCTTCATTGAGACGATTCAATGGAATAAGTCCAAAAAGCTGCAGATAGTAAAAAAAAACAAAAACATTTTTTTTTTTTTTTTTAAGAATATTCACAGATTTAATAAAAACATTATATTACATAGGACAGCGTCAAGATGATCGGATTCATGTTACTTCAAATATACACCAACACGTCAAAAACTAAAAACTATATCTGTTGCCACTTCAACTACAAATGCCTCATAAAGTTACATATTATTGGAATATCGTGTATTAATAAGTTTTTAATGCGGCCGCTAGACGAATCATTCAAGCATATCCTGATAATAACTCAATTAATCGAGTGTCACAGCAATTAAGTTAATTGAAAAGGATACGCAGTTGTGTTAATATACCGTAAGGATAACTTATAGAACGACAGTAGTAATATTTTATGAAGTTTGCATAGTATAAGTTGTCATAGCAGCATTAAAAGAGCTTTAACTACGGTACTCAAGGATAGTTCATTAGTTAATGTAGTGTCAATATGAACGGGAAATGAGGTAAAAGGCTTTAGATAATCAATATATTTAATTTGTTTTACACAAAAGCGGAGTTTGAGACAATATTAGCGTAGTAAAATGCGTGAAGTTTCTTAATAGCAATAGCTTAGGGGGTTAGTTGCACCCCCTAAAAGCTATTACTATTAACCCTCCATTATTAACGTAAGTTATCATAATTTTTAAAACAGAAAAAATTAATTTACGTAATTTTGATATATTTTTATTAAAATTATATGTTAATTAAATTGAACTAATTTTATGTTTAAAAGAAAAATAAAATACATGAATTTAACATAAACAGGGGGTCAATTCTCGTTTTGCGTTAAAGTGAAGTGAAAAAAAAACTTTTCAAAATCGTTTTCATTTGACGACTTCACTTTTTCACTTCACTACGCACAAAAACGCGATTCTTGTTCGTCTAATGGAAAGTAGTTGCTGAATAGCATATAAAAGTTGATGAATGCCTATTAAACAAAGCTTTTATGAAAAAATGTAAACAATGTATAAGAAAGGAGGAAACTTTTACAAAAATGACTTCATCATTAATTTCATTTCACTTGCGGAGAAGATATTGGAAATAAATAAATATAAACAAGATAAGTTTTGCGACAGCACAAAACAGCCAAAAGTAGTAAAGCAAATAGTATTTTCTTGCTATTGGCAATATCAACATTTTCCTCTAAATAGTTGATAAGATACTGTTACTGCGTACCGCTTGTCCTTTTTCCCTAAGCTGCTTTTCTTTTTACATTATTTATTTTTAATTTAAAGTCATTTTCTGTCCATAACGTGCGTTTGCTACCAGCGTTAACTTTCTTTCCATTTCAGCGAAAAATGAACAGCTGTTGCCCTTTTAGCACACAACGGGAATCGCATTTTCCGTGTAAAGGTGAAAACATATTTCACATGACGATAACGCAGAACAGGAATTGACCCCAGAACCGTTTAACTGCTTTAATGTTCTCTCTTATAGATTCGTGAATTAAAATTTATGGGTGGATTACACCCAGGCTAGTAATGACGTCACGCCGAATAGCGATAGTAATGGAGGTTTAAGCAAAAGAAAGCATTATCTATATTATTGTCAAAAAAATTTTAATAATTACTTGGTCTGCAATCCTATTCGCTTAATCTTTATACATTTTTCAAAATATATACTTTATCTGTCTATCTATCTTCTATATATATAAAAATGAATGTATGTATGTGGGTATGTGGATATGTGTGTATATCACGTATAGACTCCAAAACCACCGAACCAAACTTTATGAAATTTTTAGGGATACTGAAGCAACATTCTGGAAGTGTTCCTCTGAAGTTTGGTGTTGGTTGGACAACGGGGCGTGGTACCTCCCATACAACCCAAATTGGCTTAAAGATTAAGATTTGATAATTTAGTTCGTATGGTAACTGTCGGCCAATGTACAAAAAAATGGGCATGGCCGCACTATATCTACGCCCACTTTATCGAAATCATGCTTATTCCTGAGTTGTACACGTTTCAGTCACTATGTAATTATTAATGTTGGCACGCCCACTTTTACCGCCCACAAATCAGTAAAAATGCTTTATATCAGACGGCTTTTGCCGTAGAAGACTAAGATTTGGTAATTTAGTTCGTATGGTAACTGTC
Organism: Coremacera marginata; assembly: GCA_914767935.1. Taxonomy (NCBI): domain Eukaryota; kingdom Metazoa; phylum Arthropoda; class Insecta; order Diptera; family Sciomyzidae; genus Coremacera; species Coremacera marginata. Next base: position 143,650,077 of record OU612047.1, read on the forward strand.
GGCCAATGTACAAAAAATGGGCATGGCCGCACTATTTCTACGCCCACTTTATCGACATCATGCTTATTCATGAGTTGTACACGTTTTGATAGTGAATCTTGGTATGCAGGTGCAATGGATACAAGTGGCAGTCACTATGTAAATATAAAAGTTGTTACGCCCACTTTTACCGCCCACAAATCAGTAAAAATGCTTTATATCAGATGGCTTTTGCCGTAGTAGACTAAGATTTGGTAATTTAGTTCATATGGTTACTGTCGGCAACTGTTAAAATATGGGCGTGGTCGCAACATATCTACGCCCACTTTTTCGAAATCATGCTTATTCCTGAGTTGTACACGTTTTGATAGTAACACTTGATATGCAGGTGCTCTAAGTGGCAGTCAATATATATATATAAAATTTGTCACGCCCACTTGCACCACCCACAAAAAAAACAAAACGAAATGTTTTACATGTTTTACGCCTACTCCGAACGGCTTATGTTTTCAAGAAGCTTTTCATGGCAGTTTTTACTATCTGAGGTTTGCCATTGTCTGCATAGAGATGACGGCCGAACAGAAAAATTAATTCAATTGAAAAAACTTTGTGTGTCAGGTGGATTTCGAACCTGGGTTCTATGGCATTTAAGCCACGCACCTCAACCAGTATGCCACGGAATGGTTTGAAATATGCTCTAAAAATCGAGTTTTTTATAAAAATATTTACTGGTGCGGTAGTGGTTCTTCCAATCTGCACCAATAAATTTTAAATTTTTACAGTCGGACTAGAGATAATGCAGATTTTCATTAATTTTTGAACTTTTTTTTTCATTATTTTCACTAAAATTCAAATTAAAAATTTTTTTTGTCTTGCCATGTTACGTTTAGTCAAATAAATTATCTATTGATGATAAAATATAGTGTAAAGTGAATAACTAAATTGAATGAAATAACAAAAAAATGTATACTTTTTTACATTGTACAATTTATTTGACTAAAAGTAGTATAGGAAAAGATTCGTTTGAATTTTAGTGAAAATAATATGAAAAAAGTTAAAACAATCCATAAAAATCCGCATTATGTTTGGTCCAACGGAAAAAATTTAAGATTTTTTTGTGCAAAAGAACTTTTTCATACTCTTATTTCTGACCGTTTGTTTTTTTCTAACTACCATACCAGCCAATATTTTTAGTCGAAATATTTTGGGGATCACCATAACATAAGCCATGGATTATTTTGAAGAACGAGACTGAACAATTTTTTTTCCTAAAGAGCGTGAGGCGACTTAATGTATATACGTATGTGGGTATATGTGTATATCACGTAAAGACTTCGAAACCGCTAAGCCAATTTTTATACCAAAGCGTTGAGAGGGTTCCTGTGAAGTCTGGTGCCGATCGTAAAAGGCACCTTAAATACACCCTAAATTTTCGATTTCGAAGTTTTGGAATTATAGGTGGCACAGCCTCGGAATTCAGTATTCGACCTCAATTTACACATGCCGTAACATTTTATGGGTGTTGGACGAGGGGCGTGGTACTTTTTCCGCACCCAAAATTTTCGTTATAGCTTTCGAAATAAGTCACACATCAATGAAACTCGGTAAGAACTTACTATAAAAGCATGGCTTCACTAAAGCTACGTCTTCTTTTAGGGGAAAAGCGCTGAGCGCAGCGAAGCGTGCCGGGGATAAGCTAGTTATATAAATATAAGTGAAGTTTGCATAAATATATACAAACTTCATTATTCCGCGCAGGTAGAAGCGCAGGTGTCGGTGGAGAAAATTCACCTTTTTTGCATTCACAATAATTATTTTCCCCATTCTTAAGTTTTAGTTTCTCCCTTTTTGTTCCCGTTTTTGAATTTATAAATAAAAGCATTCATATATAAATTTAAAATTAGCCTAACAACCGTACCTTTTGGGGCATAGATATATACTAGGGTGGGGCGATTAGTATGGAAGGAAAAAAAATCTTAATGGGCGCTTCGCGTTTCTGATTCTTGGGATTGTACTGAGCAAAAAAGTCCACTAGACCATACGTCGTCGGTGAAAATCGAGCTTCCAGATTTTGACTTGCAGTTTTTTTTCAGACTTTTGTCACGTTTTTTTGGATATTTTGGCCTATAACAGCCAAACCATTGAGATTTTCGATCCAATACTGAATGTATTTTCAGAATCCAATGGATTTCCATATTTTTTATATCTTAAATTAAAAAAATGTTTTTTATTAGCACTGCACAGTTTATATACGACACAATTATTTCTAAAACTTACATTTGCGGCATATATTTTAAAATGCGTATTTAATTTTGTGTGTATTGCTGTGATCGTTTACAATAAACTAACAAAAATGCGTCAAATGAACTGAAAACAATACAAGAATAAAAAATAAGAAATAAAATAATTTTAATAAAACAGAATAAAATAAAAAAAATAGAATAAAAATAAGAAATAGAACATTTTTATGATTTTGCGCTATGAACAACTGAAAATGGTAATTTATCAATATTTTCACGAAAAAATCGCACTTTTACAAGGCCAAAACTGCCTGAAGGAGCGTTCCAATGCTTTTGCGATGTACTAGAGAGTTCTTAACTATTGTCTTGGCTACAATTTTTGTAGTATTGGATCGAAAATCTCAATTGTTTGGCTGTTATAGGTCAAAATATCCAAAAAACGTGACAAAAAGTGGTGAATTTCCTACATGTTCGACTTTTTGACCATGAAAACGACGTTTTTTCTAAGTAATATGTTCAGAGAAATTGCAGCAGAGACAATAGCTACAACTTTACTTTTGAAAATAAGTCAAAATTTCAAATGGTTTACGAAATAAAATAAAGTCTGAGAAAAAACTGCAAGTCAAAATCTGGAAGCTCGTTTTTCACCGTAGACGTATGGTCTAGTGGACTTTTTTGCTCAGTACAATCCCAAGAATCAGAAACACGAAGCGCCCATTAAAATGTTCAAATCGCCCCACCCTAATATATACATTAGGGTGGTTCTTATTCCTAAAAAAAAAATAATTTGTTTTCTTTTAATTTCACGTGGCAACGCATTATTTGAATATACTAAAATATATTACTAAGAAACTAGTAAATTTTTTTTATAAATTTTTAAATGATAGGGGCAGGAAAAATTGGCCAAAACTAGAAGACGACCTCGTATGTATATGAAATGAAATGAGGTACCCATAGGTTTTTGGGTTCGATAAGCACGAATCTGGAAAAAACAATTTTTTATAACTTTTTTTTTTGAGTCATGAGCAAGACGCATAAAGCTCATAGACTTGCACAAAGTGTGAGCATGCTCACTTTTTCCAGCCGCTCAGAACGCTTTTTTGGCAAGTCACCTTGGTATTATCGTGCTGGAGTACCACCCCCCTCCGATTAAAAAGCTCAGAACGTTTCTGTTGGATTGCATTACTAACTCTGTCAGGTTAGTATCATTGATGCGAGTCCAAAGTCAGAATAAAGGAGGATGGTTATGGATAAGATGCATAAAGACGAAACATGTTTGCCAGCATGTACTAGTCTTGTCTTATATCCATGTAAAAGAGGGTCTACCCTAGTAACACAAACAGTATTTATAGGTACTTTTACAAACCTTTTAAAGACAAGTACAAAGACAAGGAATTATATTTAAAAGTTCTTTATAGGGGCTTATAAGACCAATTTGGCGTATGGGATATTAAGACATGTTCCCTTCCGTGTTGTATTTTATGACACTCGATAAGGTAACTTTTAGAAGTTTTTCAAAGGTATATTTAAAAATACTTCGAAAAATACAATACTTTCCTACAATTTTTTTTCTTGATTCACTTTTTTTAAATATGAATTTAAATTAATTTCATTTTATTTAAAATTTTAAGTTATGTGTTTATATAACTCCAATAATTTTTCAATTATTAAAGGTTATATTTTATCGAGCTCAAGGTCAATGTTGCTTTCCGAAGAAAACAACTGAAGGAAAAACAACTAACAACAATAATACCCTATATAGAGTATCAATCACATAGCAGACTAGACAGCTGTTTCGTTGGCCGCTACACCAACTCATCAGTAGCCTTTTTTCGTGATTCTTGCTGTGATCCACTAAGCTCTTAATTTTCTACTTGCTTCACGAATACAATTAGTAAATTACCCTGAATTGCGGTACGAGAATACAAATGATATGAAAGCAGCTTAAAGTTCTTCTAATTTGTGAAGCATACTTTTAGGGAAAGTACGTTCTATTATTCGAAGATAGATCAAAGCTTTTCTAAATACTCAAAGATTTTGTTGTGCTAGTTGTTGTTGCTCTTCTATTTCACAGTCGATCTTAGCTTCAGCATTTAGCTGATATTAAACTATGACGACATGAAGATGTTTCTTTTTTTTTTTTGAAAACTTAGATTTTTTTAATTTATTGTATGTAAACACACACAAATAATATTTTTCAACGGCCGGGCTCTGCCATAGAATTTATTTGTAAATTAATTACGACCTTCTTTCACAAGTTTTAAGTTATGTGTTTATGTGTTATCTAGGCTATCTGTCTTGGTAAAGCCAAGTCATTTCTATTTCAATACTATCCGTCTTAGTTTTCAGATTCGTAACATTCAGGTGTCTTATGATTAAGAGCTGCTTTTTCAGATTTTTTTTCTAGTAATCACAACTTTTTCAGACTTCTTTTTTATAATCATTTTATATATAGCACAGTATAAAGACACTAACGAAACATGCCATCATGTCTTTATAATCATTTCAATATGAACTCTTAAAATGCATATTCAAAAAAATTCTTTACACCTCTAGCAAGATATTATAAAGAAAAATTTTCCTATAAAGGCAAAGTTTCTTTTTAATTACATTACCACTTGAGACGAGGTGAAAAAATTATGAATTTCGTTTTGTTTGTGTTCATAGAAATGTTGTGGAAGATAAAGGAAAAGGAGCGAAGCTGTGAACATATTTTTGATGGCATTAATGAACGTTAGGAAAAGGGTCGATCCGAGCACACTACCTTGGGGAACGCCATAAAATGCTTTCTCAACTTCGATGTGGACTTTCCCGTTGAATACCGTTTGGTTTCTTTACTCCAGCTAACTGCCCATCAAATCTAGTGTTCTGCCGCTGAACCCAGCATAGCGCAGATTTTGTAATAAGATGTCATGGTTGAAACTTTTCAAATGCTTTCTGTATATCTATGAACTTTTCTCCAACTTCCCCGCAGTTTTCGTCTAAAGGTGAGCAAATATCGTCCACGGCTTGGATCAGCGCTGCCTGAGTACTGGACCCATTCCGAAATCCATATTGCTTGTTACACAAGAAGTTTGCAATTTCCAGATGATCGCATATATTATTTTTAATTTTTTTTTCTCCACCACATTATTGTGGATTGGCAATAAAGCATTCTGTAGGTCTGGAGTTTTGTGTTTTTGTTTTGTCTGCATTTTTGTACAATGGCAAAAATTTTTGCAATTTAAGTTTATTTGCCTGTTTTTAATTAAGTAGAGGAAAGTTTAGCCAGGCTCTTTGCCAAGGACAATGCTGAGTTTTTATGACTTACTAGGATGCCATCGATACCCGCAGCTTTATTTTCGTTAAAATTATGTGTTATATCTTCTATATCCGTCACAGTATATTCATTCAATTCGAAGGGACGACTCGACTTTCGTAAAGTTAAAAAAAGCATTGATGTTGTCATCTTCCTAGCATTGCAGACTCACCGCTACATCATCTGCTGCGCGATTAACAAAGAATGTGTTAAGAGAGTTCGCTATGAGCACAGGAATTGTGATGGGCGTTCCTTCCTCGGATAAAAGTTTTTCAGCAGCGTTAGGACATTTGGAAACGAAAACTAGAAAAATTCCAACGGCAACTTTTGAAAAACCACACGTTTGCGATAAATTTATTTTTACAAAATCTATTTCCTTAGTGATGATTATGAATTAGCTGTTTTATCAGAGTTTGAAATTTATTAAATTTTAAAACAACGCCACACTCATGGTATAATTATATATTATAATATATTATGATAGTATCATGGCCATACTCAAAAAGTAAAACAATCATTAAATTCAAACTACAAAAATTGCACTATGTCAGCTGTTGTACGCTGTTAACGGCTTATCGATATAGCAGTTCTTTGCATTGCACATTGACAGCTGCTTAATGGGCAGCACTGTCAGTAAACGCTGTTTGTTTTCGTTCTTATCACTGTGTTGTTGTTGTAAATATGGGATTTTATTTTCTATTCCATTTTGTGGTGCTTTTTCTAGTGCTGCCACTACCACATGTTTTTCCAATGCCGTGCGCTGTTCAACAGTCGTTTTGCTCGTCTCGATTGTGTTCAACGTTTTTTCTTGATAGTTGTTTTTAATTTTAATTTAATTGTGTGGAACAGCGCACAAAGTTTTTTGTACTCGAAAAATAAATGCAAAAACCAGTGTTTTTGGCAGATTTTGTCAAAAACGTCGCAGTTGTATTTTGTTTAAATAAGTTAACACAAAGTGAAATAAAAATATTGTTAACTTGTTGAGTGTTTTGCTATTTGGAATAATCTAGTAAAGTTGCTTAGCTAAGCAAGAAACTGCGTTGCACGCGCGAGTCAAGCAGAGCAGCTAACCTTAAAATCAACTAAATAATAAAATAAAAGAATTGCAAAAGTTGCGCATTTTCCATTGCGGAAAATTGGAAAAGTGTAAAAAGTATCAAGAAATAGCGCATACAAAAAAATAAGTGTAAAACGTAAGGAAGTCAGGGAATAGACTAGTTGCCAAAAAATTTAAGTACGGGCTGCGTCGCGTGCTTGTTCTGCACACTACGCCGCATAATTGGCACGTTCTCCAAGGCACCAAAAAGTCAGAAAAACTTAAACAAGTGAGTTGCGAAACTTTTTTTAACAACTTAAGTTTGCTTATAAAAAAAAATCAACTTACTCCAAAGGACAGCCACAGCCAATCTAGGCAGAGCCGCCATGAAGTATATTTTGGTCACTGGTGGTGTCATCAGCGGTGTGGGCAAAGGCGTTATTGCCAGCTCCTTTGGTACTTTGTTAAAATCATGTGGACTGGATGTTACCTCTATTAAAATCGATCCATACATCAACATCGATGCAGGCACATTTTCACCCTATGAACACGGTAAGTTTTTTGATTGTCACACAACAATAACAACAGAAACTATTAGTTCGAATAATAAGTTTTGGCTGTGGTCATCGTCGATGAGGGGTGTTGAGGGACCACCGGAAGACGGCGTTCGTCTGAGCAATGAATCTAAATTTATTTTTTTGCACATATTTAAATTTATTTGTTGCTGTGCTTTGATTGTTTAACTGAATATTTTATTGAGAAATGGCTAGTTTTTGCATTGATTTTGATTTGTGGTAGACTTCAGTGCCAAAACAGTGGGGAGATCAAATAAATAAAAAAAGAAAACAGCAACGTGTCTAGAGCAGCAAATAAAACAAGTTACCGCTACAGTGTTTATGAAATTATTGAACTTTAGATAAGGTTTTAAAAATTTTTTTTAAATACAAGGAGTTTTTTTTTTCAAATTTATACAACTTAGTGTACATAAAAAGAACTTTATAAAAATAGTTTTCAGGTTGAAAATTACATTAAAAAAAATACATCCAAAACAGTTCGATGGATATCGCCTTTCCCATGTATCTGAAACAAAAAAAATCAAATGTCATTTTAAAGTACAGCCCACTAATTTGGCATCCCCTCTACGCACGATCCCCGGTAAGTACTGCTGATAAAGGTGTGTATGCATTGCAATTTTCCTAAATTGAAATGCTAAAAGTTCGTTTAAATTATCGACACCATTGAATACATTATGTTAAAGCATTAAAATTCGTTCCCAATAAGGATTTATACAATCTTGATTTCACCAGAAGTTTCCTTAACAAAGCTTTATGCATTGCAATCTACGATTTTTGTTTTCTTTTATTTATTTATTATGTTGTTATATTTATAAATTCTGTAATCTTCTTTGTTATTGATGTCTTAAAACTTGGCTGTTTTCTAGGTAAACAGCAACTGCCATACGTCTTCAATTGTTGTCAGCTTAAATCTAGTTTCTTCTGTACTCTAGGACGAATGCACTTTGTGAACAGTTTTATGAAGGAACAAAATAAACATTTTGTAGTCATTTTAATATCATTAAATTACATTCGCTTCCAGCAGTTATTTTGGAGTCAATTTGAAATACCAACGAATTCATTTCCAGCGCAAATTGGGCTAAGGCTTGCACACGCTGAAATTGGTGCACAAATAAATTTAATTGATTCTATTAACAGAAATCTTACACATGTTTACAAATATAAAAAAGATAAATATTACGGATTAGTGTTTTTTAATAAAAAGTTGTTTTTTTTTTTTTCTGAAATACCCTGCACTAAATTTCACTAAAAAGTGTCTTCAGAGATATTTTTGCTTTATAAGAAAAACTTTCTGAAAAATTTTTAGTGTTCTAAAAAAGCAAAATCCAGAAATGCAAAAAATTACGAAATGTCAAAATCCCAAAACCACAAAATACCAAAAGAATCCGAAAATCCCGACATGATTTGAAGTTCATAAATAAAAATTAAGTAAATTTTATTAAATTATTTCCTTTAATTTTAAGTAAAATAAGTTACACAAAAATTAAAACTAAATTTATTTAAAGAATTGTTAATTGTTAAAAGGATTGATTTTTACAAAAAGCATTATACAACTCGTCAGTATGGTTTTGTTAATGGCAGATCCACTGTATCTAATCTTCTCGATTTTATAACATAATGCTTAAATTCGATTGACTCTGGTAATCAGGTCAACTGCGTTTACACTGACTTTAGTTTTTGATAAGCTACCACATACATAATCTAATTTATTTAAGCTCAAGTTAAGGGGATTTCCACAATATTTTGTGAACTGGATTAAATCGTATTTGGCAAAGCGATCTTATCTAATATATTTCCGAGGCGTATTGTCTTCTGAATTTATTGCTGAATCAGGTGTTCCTCAGGGAAGCCACCTTGGTGGACCACTTCTTTTTATTTAAGCAATCAATGATGTAACTCACATCATAGAACACTCTCATTTGCTTATCTATGCCGATGATATGAAAATTTATAGACCGATAAATTCTAAAGACAGTTCAGATCTACTCCAGTCTGATCTGAAATCCTTTGAAGCTTGGTGTTCTAAAAATAATATGTTTTTAAACCCAAATAAATGCCAAATTATGACCTTTTCGCGTAAAAGGAATAATTTTATTTTTGATTACAAGATAAAAGATACTGCAGTAAGTCGTTGATACAGTCAAAAACCTAGGTATATGCATGGATTCTAAGCTGTCGTTAAACATTCATATTGATAATATTTGTAAAAAAGCATCTTCAATGCTTGGATTTATAAAACGCTGGGCCAAAGAATTTAATAGCATGATTACAACTACTACGTTATATTATGCAATTGTGCGTCCTCACTTGGAGTATTCGAATTGAAAGAATCCAAAAACGTTTTGTTCGGTTTGCTCTGAGGGGCTTAAGTGGAACGGACATACTACAGCTTTCTCCTTATGAGGATCGATTGAAAATGTTAAAAATGCAGTCTTTAAGAGAGCGAAGGAGATTTGCAGATATCGTCTATTTACATCAACTCATAGCAGGTGTATTCGATTCTCCAGAACTCCTTTCTCACATAAATTTTAACACTAATCGTAGAAGCAGTAGAAACGCTAACAGTTTGATTTATTTGCCATTTAGTAGAACAAATTATATGGCTACTGCTCCTCTAAACCGCATGACTTCCTTTGTTAACAATTGTAGCGTTTTTTATGTTAAATTGTCAAAAGGTCAACTCAAAAATAGATTAAAAATAGTTGTGTAATTAGATCTAGTATACGCATGGTTAGTTGTTACGTCTTGTGTTGTCCCTGAGCCCAACCCATTCATTGGTGGGTAAATGTTTCCCACATTAACTTGTTTGTGGTCACTGTTATCTATAGCATTGATATTTTTCAATGATTACTGGGTCGTGGCTTTAGGTGGGTTAATGCTGAGGAAGTGCGAAAAAGCTGTAGTAGCTGAACTGTATTGTTTATGCATGTTTTATGAAAAAAAAAAAAATTGCGTAAAAATATAATAATTAGGGCCAGTAATCTCACGCACTAACAAATCCAAAATATGCGCATAAAACATGCGCTTAAGATTCAAAAATATGCGCTACAAACAGTTAAATATGTAATTAAAAATATTTTATTGACGGTACTAAAATAAATATTGCATGTAATTTGAAAAAAAAAAAAAAAAAAAAAAAAAAAATAGAAAAGGACGGGAACAGTTTTAAAATACCTATAAAATTATTTTTTAAAAAACAACAAAAATATGAAGTGAACATAAAAGATTAAGTTCCAACTTGGCGTGGTCTTCAGCTTGGAAGACTGAATTACCTATGTCCATGCTGGCATAAATAGATTTTCCCTGTCTTACGCCAAAAACTCCAGCTCCCACCACTTCATCTGTCTTTGAGCCGTCAGTATACCAGGCTTGAAAGTCACCAGTGAACCGTGGCCTCTCTTTTTTCCATCTGGTTCTGTTTGGGAAGGAGACTTGGAAGTTTTTGTAGAAGTTGAATTTTGGAAGGCAGAGATCGCAGGGTAATAACCTTAGATTCTCGTCCTTGGTTATTTCGTCTAACAGCGCTGAGTGAGTATTACTTGGTATAAACAAATTGTTGTCAATGATGAGCCTGACTGTGAAGAGCAGAGCTTCTTTCTTAACAAGAAGATGTAATGGTGGTATACCAAGCAAAACCTCCAAAGCAGCAGTTGGAGCAGAACGCATCGCTCGTGTGATACATACACAGAAGCTAGTCGTTGCAATTTGCTGAGCTTGGCTTGAGCTGTTTTTTGGATCGTTTTACTCCACCATACTGGTGCGGCATATAAGACGATAGGTCTCGTGATGGAAGTATACATCCACATGACTAGTTTGGGACTTAGGCCCCAGTTTTTACCTACAAAGCTTCTGCTGACCCATAATGAGGCCCTTGCTTTGTTTAGGTGTGGGTTCCATATGAGTTTATCATCAAGCTTCACACCTAAGTATTTGACTTCTTTTGAGAAGTTTATAGTTTCACCGAGAAGAGTAGGTTCAGTTAGATTTTCCCGGACTCTTTTCTTGGTGAAGACGATGATGTTGGTTTTTTAGGGTTGACATTTAGCCCTGTTTCCCTGCACCATTTAGCTACTATGTTGAGTGCTCTCTGGAGGAGATACGATAAGGTATCCTCGTATTTTCCTCTGATAAGGATCACGATGTCATCAGCGTAACCCTGCACATCGAAGCCATTTGAGCTAAGAAGCTCTAAGAGTTTATCAACCACAATGGACACCGTGTTGGAGAGAGAACTCTTCCTTGTGGGCAGCCTTTTGCGACGAGTACTCTTAGTTCTACCGTGCCCAAAGTTGATTTCATATTCCTGACTTTCAGCACGTTATGCACCCAAGCACTTGTTGTTCCATCAACACCTTTGCGCTGAATGCATTCGCTTATATGAGTGTATTCGGTGTTGTCAAAAGCACCTTCAATATCTAGGAAGCACCCGATTGCATATTCTTTGTTCCCCAGTGATTTGACAATCTTCTTTGTAAGGATCTGAAGAGCATGAGTCGTGGATTTCCCTGGTTGATATGCATATTGTTGCGAATGCAGCGGATGGTCTCTAAGACAACCCTCTCTGATATGCCGATCAACAATTTTCTCCATAGTTTTTAGGAGAAAGGAGGTGAGGCTTATTGGTCTATACGATTTTGGTTGATCCGAAGGTCTAATGCCCATTTTTGGTATAAATTTAACAATAACCTCTCTCCAGGCTTTGGGTATAGTACCCCATGCGAAGCTCGTCCTAAAGATATCTATTAGAAAAGGCATTAGTAGCACTAGGCTATTGCAAGAGTGCGGGAAAGATGCCGTCTGCTCCAGCTGCCTTGTATGGTTGGAATGTGCTGAGAGCCCGTTTTATCCTGACCTCGTTGAAGATTGATCTGGATAATCTCCAATCAATTATGTTTGGTCTTCTATGCCCTGTCTGTAATAGGTTCGTTGGAGTTCCAGTCAATGTAGTAGAACCCGGGAAGTGGGTATCGGCAAGGAGCTTTAGAGTCTCGAGGCGATCATTGGTAAAGGTGCCATTCGGTCTCTTCAGCAGGCCGATGTCATTAGTGTGAGTTTTAGATAGAACTCTGTGGATTTTTGCACTACTGGTCGCGTCTTTACGACTTTCGCAGAAGGACTTCCATGAGTTCCTCTTTGCACTTCTAATCTCTTTGTTATAGTTGGTGAGGGCTTCTCTATAGCTATCCCAAACACCAGTTGATTTGGCTCTATTAAATAGTTTCCTAGTTACGGTCCTAAGTTTGGGCAATTTCTTGTTCCCCCAAGGAGTGAGCCTATTTCCAGTTTTTGTGGTCTCTGGGCAGGCTTGATGGTAGGAAGTTTGGATAGCTGTGATAAGGTTGTCACTTGCTATTTCAAGGTCATCAATGTTTCTTACCTTGCTATTGCAACGATTTAAGTTTACCATGAGGAGTTTATTATATAAATCCCAATCTGTGGATCTTGGTTGCCTATAGGTGTTTTTCAACTTGGTGCCTATCTCAATATCGAAAAGAATTTGTTGGTGGTCAGACATGGACGTTTCCACTGAAACCTGCCAGTTTACGATAAAGTTTTTTATAAATGGGGTTGAGAGTGTGAGGTCAAGGACTTCTTCTCTTATTCTATTTATAAAAGTGGGACGGTTCCCTACATTCAGAATTTCTAAACTATACTTATTTATAAATTCTAAAAGGATCGATCCCATACAAACTATTAAAGATATTTTTTGGTATAGATTCTAATTTATAGTTCCAAAATGTTTAATTACAAAACTACTTCTCAGTAATATTTATTTATGCTGTTTCTTAGGTGCTTATAATTTGTATAACCAGAATGAAACTGGTTTTATTTTAATTATGCCACGTTTGATTAATTTCATACAATTTTGTTTGCATTACAATTTGCATATATTTACATGTTTATAGAAAATATATAAAAACTCTAAAATCAATTTGCTTCTATTTAAAATCACACTTGTGTCTAATATTCTTGCTTAACTAACGGCTTAAAAATAACATCTTCAACCTCAGATTTCAGTGATAAAAGATTGGAAGTCACGTGGCTACAACATACAGCGTTTCTCATCGTATTCATTGAATGTGTTATCAATTATTTTCTTAAACTATCGCATAAAAAAACTTAAAATAAAAATGTTCGTTTTACGATTACACAAGCAAAAAAAAAAAAAAAAAAATTAAATGAAATAAAAATATAAAAAAAAGATGTAAATCAATAAATTTTGATTGCTTAAAAGTAACTGCGGAGTCATTTAATATATGTGTCTGAGTCGCAATTTATTCGTTTTTCTTTTTATTTAAAAACCAAGTCACAATTCAATATATTAGCGTTTTACTTTGGTTGTTTTCCCAAAAACAAGAAAGGGTCTAACTTAATTTTGCCCTTTATTAATTCAAATTTAAAAACTTAAGTTACACTTAGAAGAACCGAGTCTTATCAAAGTTGAAGATTAACACAATCTCGAATTTAAAATTGAATTGTTTATTAATAATATTTTGTATTTATTGTCATAACGCATTTGTGCAAATAAGAACTAGGTTGTTTTGCAGTACAACATATAAGTATATAAATAAATTACAATGGTCCGTAGCCAAGGGTCTTAAAAGTATGGAAAAATAATACGAAAGAGAGTATTATAATCAAAATGAAATAGTGTCCTTTTTAAAAAAAATTGATATAAATATGTAAATTAATTCGAAAAAGAAAAGTTCTGATTTCAATACAAGTTCAAAAAATTCAATCAAAAAAGGATGTTTGTAAGAATAATTTTCAACTTTGAGACTTTCGAGTTTAAATGAAATAATACCACGAACGAATATAATTTTATGAATTGTAGAAAATGAGGTTGATTTCTTTTGTATACAATTTCTGAACTTATGACACCCAAACTAAAGAGCTGCACAAAACATTCTATTTGCGAAACTTCACTACTGTACAGTACTTCAGTGCACTGCATTTCACTGCAGCGTTGACATCGCATACACTAGTTCTATGCATGATACAATTATAAGGTCACATTTAAATGGCTGCTCAAACAACAAGTCTTGCAACAACAAAGCTGTGGGAACGCTAAACGTCAAATGATAAATGCAACAACAATAAGAAAACTAAAATTCGACCAGCCGATTTTGACATACAGCTTCCTTTTTACTCCAACTTAAGCCTACCTTATAATTCTGCCATGGTTCTATACTAGAGCTCAGCAACGATGCAAGCACTACATCAGTTGAAACAAGGTTGATTAATATAGGTTAAGTCACTTGAGAGAAAAGCACTCTTTTTCCGCCTTTGCTCGAACTGTCAAAGTAGCTGTTAGCTAAAAATTGAACAGATTCATGGTAGAATTATAAGATAAGGCCGACTCGGAGAGGTATGGAGCAGAAAGCAGAGTAATGGGAGATAGATGTCAAAATCAGCTGTTCATCGCGAATTTCTTTATGCTCACGTTTCTTCGCAGTTGTTTTTAGGTTAAAACTGTTACAGGTTTTTTTTTGCAGTTTTAAGACTTCTTTCACATTTTATAGTTTTTATTACACATTTTTTATAATATTTTCACTCAAATTATCACAAATTTAACACCCGCGAGCGCACTGTTTGCAACTTGGAAACATAAAATATTTTCTTCATTTGCAATTTCTACGAAATTCGTCGTTTTGACATAGAACTACTTTTTCATTATCCACTCTTCGTTGACGCATGAGGGCACTCAGCGAAGCGGCCCTACCTTATTATTGTATCATGTACAGATTTAGGTTTTTTTTCTTGATTTCCTTTTATCCATTCTGACAGTTCGACCGAGCTTCTCTCAAGTGACAACCTATATTAATGAACCTTGAGTTGAAATGCTTTTCGCTACAGTAACAGACAGTGTTTATGTTTGATTTCAGAGCAGAACATCAAAACATAAAGCAACAATGCAGCGAAGTAACAGTAAATTATAGCAAGCATAGACCCCTTTCACATTGGTCAAGAATTGAAAGCAATGAAAGTGAGAACAAAAGAGAACACGAAAAAATTGACGGTACAGAGACATTGGTACCGTCAATTTTTCTCCCTTTCGTCGCTTCCGATTTGCGGCGAATTGCCCACAAACTCTGAAAATTGAATTCAATTCTTGACCAATGTGAAAGGGGTGATAGCGACTGCTTGCTTCAGTGTTGATCAGCTAGCAGCAATCTTATTCATGATACAATAATTTATAAGGTAGCCTTGACAACTACCTTTTTTCTCACGACCGGCGATCGGGAGTTGTCAAATCAATACAAAGTTTAACTTTTCATCTGTTTTACTGCTTCTTCGTTTTCTCTTTTTCATTGTGTTTTTGACAACTCCAAATCGCCAACAGAACTGTCACTCCTACCTTGTAAATCGTTAAACAAGGTAGTGTCGTCTCGGAGCGGTGGGTACCGCAGCTGTCAAACACATAGAATATCATAATCATGATACAATGATAAGGTAGGCCCATGATACTAAGTGCTCTCACGCGTCAACGAAGAGTGGATAATGAGAAGCAACATTAATGTCAAAACGACGAATTTCGTAGAAATTGCAAATGAAGAAAATATTTTGTTTCCAAGTTGCAAACAGTATAGTCGCGGGTATTAAATTTGTGCTAATTTGAGTGAAAATATTATATAAAAAGTGTAATAAAAACTATAAAATGTGAAAGAAGTCTTAAAATTGCAAAAAAAAAACCTGTAACAGTTTTAACCTAAAAACAACTGCGAAACGTGAGCATAAAGAAATTCGCGATGAACAGCTGATTTTGACATCAATGTAGCTTTGTTCTGCTTTCTACTCCATTCCTCTCCGTGATGACCTTACCTTATAATTCTGCCATGATCATAATCTGCAAATTTTGTTATTTGTTTTGCTTTTATTCGTAAAAACCTGGTTTTGACAGGTGCGGTACCCAGCACAAGAGAGAATTTTAACTACTAACACTACCTTGTCTTATTCTATCATGATCTTATTCATTCCTTCTCAAACGCTCTAGCTGCAAGTTGAAATAAATATTTTGTGGAAATAATGGATATTCTAAATGTAAGTTAAATTGTAAACTTTTGTCTATTTGTAATAATTTAGTTTATGTTAACATTTTGTATGACTTTTTTGATAGGAATCCATGATTGAGTCAGAAGCAACCGATAGAAACGAAACGTAAATAATAGCGTTTTTTGTTTTTATTTTGTACGTAATCTGCGCTGCAATGAATTTCGGTTAACCATGTTAAGGTGAACGCAGGTTTAAAATATGTTTTGTTAATTATATAGAGAGTCCCAGAACTGAGTGCAACTATTCACGGATGTGAAAGGAAATGTCGAGCTGAGCAAAAAATCGTATGGAAGGGGGGGAGGGGGGGTCTATATTCATATTTTTAGGAGCTACAGGGTTAATTAATATTTGGCGACTTTGGCAAACATTTTTGTTTAAAGCAAAAAAACTAACTTACAAAAAATTACTTTGATAACTCATTGCAAAGCCAATGAAATTACCTTTATAACGGTATATCAACAAATCCAATCGATTTAACCGTTACCGAGCTATGTACGTGTGTAGATGGAATCAATCGGTTGAAACTACTAAATTATAACTTTGAGTGCAAATTTCTCAGAATTTCGCGTAATAAATTTAATTTTTTTTAGGACTTATTTTGTAATCTATTCAATCCTTTTTTCAATGACATCAAAAACATAAACATATCTCAAAAAATATAAAAGTTGGATGTACAGTGCAACTTCGGTAGTCCGGACATGCGCTAATCCGGACACTCCAATAATTCAGACGCTTTTACATTTCGGACAATTTAAAATTTTTGCCTCTACAGTCCGGACAAATTTTTTTTACGCTCGCATGTTTTGTTATTCGCACTATGACTGACACTTTGCAGTGTCATCATTACTGCGTGGTTGTCAAGTGTCTCTGGCATGATTTTTTATTTGCACTCTGACTCACACTTTGCATTGTCATTACTTCAGTTTCGGTACTTTCCCTCATAAGCTTGGTTGTCTAATTTTGTGTGTCGCATGCTTTGTTATTCGCACTTTGGCTCACATTTCATACTGTCAATACTTCAGAGCCGACTATTTCCCTCGTAAGCGCGCTTCGTACCAAGTGCTATGTCTTTAAATAATAAACGCAAACATAAAACACTAACTTTAAAGGAAAAGTGTGATATTTTACAAAGTCTTGATGAGGGAAAAACTATTAGGCAGGTTGCCGAAAAATTCTATGTTCCCAAATCAACGATTTACGACATTAAAAAAAAAACAAGGAAAAGATAAAACAATTTATTTCGAATACCTACAATGGACCAGGTAACATTTACCAAAATAAAGTATTAAACCATTTTCATAATGTAAATCTTTCTGTTAGGAAATAGAAAAGCTATAAAAAAACCAGAAAATCCAGAAGTAGAGGAAGCGCTTTACACATGGTTTTTGAAACAAAGAAACAATCATATCCCGATTTCGTCAGAATTTTTAAAAGCCAAGGCCAAATTATTTTACGTAACGATGACGGGGAAGGAAGATTTTTCAGCGAGCTCAGGCTGGCTAGATAAATTTAAGTTACGGCATGGTATTCGCTATCTAAAAATTTGTGGTGAAAAAGTTTCCAGCGATGAAAGCGCCGTAGAGCCTTTTAAACAAAAGTTTGCCGACATTGTTGCTGAGATGGATTTAAGTGAAGAGCAAGTTTACAATGCAGACGAATCTGCTGCTTTCTGGAGAGTGTTGCCTGGTAACACATGGGTGCATGCAAAGGAAAAATCAGCCCCAGGGAGAAAAATTTCCAAAGATCGTGTGACATTTATGCCATGCTCAAATGCTGCAGGAACACATAAACTGCCTCTTTTGGTTATTGGAAAAGCTGCTAATCCAAGAGCATTTAAAGGTTTTGAGATACTAGTGGTATATAAAGCGACTAATAAAGGATGGATGTCAACGTAACTTTTTTTCGACTGGTTCAAAAACCATTTTATTCCAG
This sequence comes from Coremacera marginata, assembly GCA_914767935.1. Lineage (NCBI taxonomy): Eukaryota > Metazoa > Arthropoda > Insecta > Diptera > Sciomyzidae > Coremacera > Coremacera marginata. Next base: position 143,668,191 of record OU612047.1, read on the forward strand.
AAGTAAAAGGGTATCTAGCAAAGGTTAACAGACCACTGAAAGCATTATTAATATTAGACAATGCTTCTTCACATCCAAAACCGGATGAAATTAATGTTGACCCAAATTTCAGAGTTCTTTTTTTTTTTTTTTTTACCACCAAACTGTACGGCAATCTTACAGCCTATGGATCAAAATTTAATACAAAATGTAAAGGTTGCTTATAGAAAGCAACTACTGCAACATATTTTATCTGGAAATGATGATGATGTCGACGTGGTTAAAGTTTTAAAAAAGTTCAACCTTAATAATGCTGTTTGCTTTTTGAACTCAGCATGGCAAAGCATTAGTGAAAACAATATTCAGAAAAGCTGGTGTGCATTGTGGCCAAGACCTGCATCGTGCTGGGATGATGAAGATATGATACCGCTTCAGGTTTTGCGCCATGAACTTCAGACTGATAGCATGGTTGCTGACATAAAATCCATCCAAAATATGATTGGAGCTATGTATTTTAGTAATGAGATCACTGAACAAGATATCAATGATTGGGCAACTGGTGCAAATGAATGTTTACTGGATTTTTCAGATGAAGACATAATACAACTCGCTAAACCAAATGAAACGTCAGTGCTGCTTACGGACTCTGAAGACGACTTTGTAGTAATGGATGTAAAAACAAAGATCTCTAATGCAGATGCACAGAAATCATTTGCAGTTTGCATTCAGTGGGCTGAGGAGAATAATTTGGATATCCAGGATATTCTCTTGTTGAAGAGGCTAGAAGAAAAATCCAAAATTTACCACCTCAACAAAGTTAGTCAACACAAAATAACTTCGTTTTTTAATAAATCATAGTAAGTATGTTCATATGACCATAATTGTATGAATATGTACACATAAAAATATGGATTCTATTTGATATTATTTTTGTTTTTGAATAAATATACATATGTATATGCAACAACAGAGTAAATTCATGTTTAAATAAATAAATAAATTCGTTCATGTTTAAATTCACTCAGATTTTTTCAAAAATGTTCACCTACTATAGTCCGGACAACTCGATAATCCGAACGAACCTAAAACTATATGTGCCCGGATTATCGAAGTTGTA